>LLEY01000042.1:0-425562 GCA_001414485.1 Calycina herbarum | reverse complement strand
AATTGAGAAGGTCTAGCGGTGGATGAAAGAAGAGCTAAAAAAGTTACCTTTTATCCTGACTTCTAAGGAAGCGTTGATTAGGGAGATCCAAAGGCTTTGGGATCTAGTAGATCCACGTGATTATAGGCGATATACTGAGCGATTAACTTATAAGTTAGAAGATGTTATCAAAGTTAAAGGATTAGCAACTATTCATTAATAATATATATAAGTTTTAAGGCAAAAGACTTGAAGTTTAAATTATAATAGATTTTTAAGTAATAAGTGTCAATTTGGTGGGGTTCGCTTAGGTGTCCCACGAGTAATGGCCCCAACTCTTACGTAGCATGTGCAGAGCGTGGCATTGGATTTTTTGTTCCCTCTTTAATTCACTGAAACTAAATAATTCCTCTCTGGTTCACAGTATTTAACGAATACCTAAGAATGTTATTCATATATTTTTAACTGGCACTTATACTAGTCATTCGTAGTAAGAGTTCTCATCGCTCAACCCTTTTTCATACTGATCGCCCAGGAGAAGTGCCCATGGGCAACAAAAAATACATGAAAGTTTCATGAATTGAATCTGCCTAATGGCTAGTATGAAGAATATCATACTAATTCATACATACATCAATACGTATGCCATACCCCTATACATCTCAAAGTTCACAAGCCTTGCTCGGTGAACTAGGTAATAATCCTCAAAATCAATATCCGCCAACTCCAAGCATGCAGCCATCCTTTTACCTCTCAATGATCCTACAATAAAAATTCAAGTCCAAGTTCGGAACCTAATATCTGAGACATCCCAAGATGTAACGAGCTCAACAATCCATCTGCACTAGTTGTACTGTAGCTCTCCATTTCCTTGCTTGCCACCCTTTC
Organism: Calycina herbarum; assembly: GCA_001414485.1. Lineage (NCBI taxonomy): Eukaryota > Fungi > Ascomycota > Leotiomycetes > Helotiales > Pezizellaceae > Calycina > Calycina herbarum. The sequence continues at coordinate 424,695 of LLEY01000042.1, read as the reverse complement.
CTTGCATTGACTGTTGGTAATTTTGGTATTGCTGAAATTGTTGCTGTACAAGTTGTTGAGGAGTTTGATATTGCTTTTGAAGTGGTGGGAAATCCTCGTAGGCAACGGCCGCATTGTAGCTAGGAGGTGTTCCAGTATGATTTCTGTCAACATCATCAAGTGATCGGTATCCATGGCCTCCGCCACCACCGCGTCCTCGACCTCCCCGACCATTATTACCACGGCCTCCTCTGCCGCCTCCATTTCCACGATTGCCGCGTCCTCCACGGCCACCCCTTGAATTGTAATTCTCCTTTTGGTTGTGGTTTCTTCCACCTCCGTGACCACCATTGTTGTTGTTTCCATATGAGCCACTTGACTGTCTCGTGTCATCGTCATCATGTTTCCGCTTCAGAGCTTTGTTTGGAAACAGACTCTCATATTCGTTTTCTGTGGGATTCTCTTCTTCTATGCGAAGCAAGATCTTCTCGCCAACAGTACTCTCAAACACAAACTGCTTCTCTGGTGGGACAGGCTGCCAATTTTGGATCTTACCTGCGTCGATTGGACGAGCACCTTTTCGAAGAGCGAGCACCACAATTGGAGTTGGGTTTTCGGTATAGTACTTTGCGGTTTCAGGAACAGGTTTCACGCACGCAGCCCAGATCTTGCTCTCAAAGACTGCTGTACCTGTGACTTCCCAGGTAGTCTTACTGCCCATGCCACCAACCTTCTCAAGGATGCTCTCTGGGGCGGGGCGAGGGGTGATGAGAACGTTGTTCGCGAGGAACTTCATCTCTGCATCTGGCATGTTGGGTGGGAGTTGAGCTAACGTAAGTAGCTGCTGAGTGTCAGTGTTGCTGATCAGATATCCGGTATAGAAAACTGTCTTTTTGATCTGAAGACGGGTGCCTCGTCGAGCTTTGGTGACTTGGGTATTATGGTCATTGAGCAAACGTTGAACTTCAGCTGTTTCAATGACAGGATCCAGTTGTGTAGCACCATCAGCAACCTGGACTACCTCTGCGACAATGGGGCCACGAGTTGGTGCTCCACCCATGCCATTTTGACGTCTATTGTAGTCGGTGAAATAATCTCTGAAAGCCTTGACATGACGGGGTCGGTCCTCATAGATCCTGATTTCCTCTGCCACCTTGTATGTCTCCGTCAAGCTTTCCAAAAAGCATTGCTTAAAATTCATTGTACTCGAGAAGAATTCCTGGTTTGGTCCGCGTGTGGGTTTCAACGAAATCATATCAAACTCGAGGCCTTTGGCAGCAAGCATCTTCTTGATCAGAGCTGCAAATGCAGGCTCGGCACGACCAGTAAGAAGAACTGTGAGGGCATCTTTCTGCTGCATACTGAGCCTGATGAGTTCGACAATTCGTTCGTTCCACCAGCCCTCCCAAGCACGAGGCTCTTCCTTCTCAACGCCCTCGCCAGTAGCTCCGAGGATTCGGGCATCATGCCACCATCCGCCGGACTGGATACCTTCTTGTGTCTGCAGAAAGCCTATCGTAGGTCCATTCCATAGTTTCGGGTTTGGTAAGGGGCTGTTGAAGACTGGGATCGTGTCAGAACGTGTGCGGGCGCATTGCAGATGGTGTTACTTACGAGTGTTATCGAAATCGTAAACGTGAATTGCCTTGATCATTTCGACCACTAAATTTGATGAGCAGCAAACTTTCTCGTAGATCCGGTTATAACTCACAAGGTAATTGTTTGTTTGCGACAGACCAGCGATTGAGTGCAGTCACTGTGTACTGCACTCCATTTGCGTTTCCATTGGATCGGCCTGCCATCCTGCCAAATGGCAGTGCCCGAAGTCGTGAAGTCTTCCAAAGGAGAGCCGTATTTTTGTGGTAGATTCGAGGTAGATTAGCCTTTGAATTATTCTTTTGGGGTTGGCAGCGAATTGACTGACTCTGGAGCTGGTACAAGTAGCCCCGAGCTAATATTTCCCATTGGTTTTGGGGCGGCTATGGTAGCCGAGGCGCCCGTTCGTGCACTTTCATTAAAGAATTCACTCTCACCAAATTCGAATTCCTCTCATTTGATTAAGAGCTTGATTATTTGTGCCATGGCCTCACACCCAGCAATCCGCCTCATATCCTCAAAATCCGCACTATTAAAAATCTACCTCAACTGCCACGTCAAACCAGGCGCAAGCAAGCAGCGAGAAGGAATAATTTCCATCTCCGAATCTACAATAGAAGTCTGCGTCTCTGCTCAAGCCCGGGAAGGAGAGGCAAATAAAGCTGTCAGAGAAGTTTTTAGCAGTGTTAGTTAGCTCTCCCTCTTAATATCAAGTAGCATTTGGGATGTATAAGTAGGTAGGTAGACTAGAGAAGAAGCTGATTCTTGTTCTTGTCCAGATATTTCGATGTCCCAAGTCAGATGTGGAAGTTGTTCGAGGAATGAAGTCCAGGGATAAAATTGTTGCTATTTGTGGCATCGATGCCAAAGGAGACAAAGAGAAGTGTATTTCTGGTATTCGAGCGAAGCTGGAAGATGCGGTGTTTGAAAATTAGTGGGTTCTTGCACAGCGTCTTGTCGAGTGAGCCATTTCTAGGTCCTTCATTTTCTCTTTTAACGTTGTTTCTCAGAGCGTTTAATGAATCGATTCCTAAAATTTTCTATTTTAGTTCGTTCTCCTAAATTGTTGAGGAAATGTATTTTCGACGATTTTTCATCTACCTGCATACTTGAGATACCATGTTAAAAAGAGGATTCTTTGGACGATTACTTCATCGGCTTGATATACACCTGTTCACCAATACAGTTTCACTATCAAAAGCTAGTTTTGGTTCTAAAAGGATTTCATTGGTTTTTCTACATCCCCATTTCTGTACATTCATACAGACACAGCCTTGCATAATTCTTCTTCTCTCAATTCTCAAGTCTCATCCTCCAACAATGAGACTAACGCAACGCTCACACAAAATCCAACCCAAATTTGGGTGATAACTTTTCAAAGTTATGCCACTTCTCTGCTCAAGAAACGCCCCTGACTCTGCTCACCAAGCTGCGATATGTTCTCAAGCCCTTCATTACTGCGAGCTTCGATTCTCTTCATTGAAACAAAAAAGCAGGTTCGTAAAAAATGAGATAACGCCTATCAATCCTTTCCTTGAAACATGGATTTCTCCAAACAAAAAAAATGACACGCAAACCCATCTGAAAGTTGCGCTCATAATTCCTTTCGCTTCTTGACAATACCGAAGCTCGACAGACGACTACCCGAAACCTAGTGGAGACGGGTCTGAGAGTCTGATATAATTGTGGAGATGTTGTGGAACGCTATTAAAAAAAACTGCAAGGCAAGTGCCGAAACGTGAATGAAATGACCAACTCGGGATCAAACAATGTTGCTTCCGTTGCTTGATGACTAGAAGCCGTAGAGTACTCAAGAGAATGTATCTGAAACCAATGGTTCATATACTGCCTTTCTAGCAGCGATGATTATTGCTGGTGGTTGATATACACTACTGAGATGCAGAGGGCGCATTCGCAGTCCAATTGTCGTAATCGAAGAAGTTGTCAGCCCAACTGTTGTTCTCTTGTGCCTCATCAGGGTTTCGTTCTGGTGACTCATCTTCGACGGGTCGGTCGAGAAAACTTTGGGTAAAGTCGGTGGAATTGCTTGGATCCGAGGCTGCTGGCGCAAGAGTGGAATTCAATCCATCAAAGGTTGGTTGGATCTGATGTTTACCGACGCCAGTGCCTAACGCAGGGCCGAAATTGTAAATGTTGTTATACATGTCGCCGTGGATAGAAACGTCGTAGGCCCCTGCCATCATGCCGCTCCAATTGTTGAGGAGTGGATCATTGCCAAATGGGTTGGTTGCCGAGTTGAGAAGCATCTCTGGCTGTGCTTGCAGAGGGGCGCCACATGAAGGGAAATTGGTGTTGACAGAAGTGCTTCGTGACTCAAGTTCGGTGTGCTGTGTACGAGTAACGTTCACCTGAGAGAAACTTCCGGGTGGGAATGAGGGCCTTTGCTTGGGTGTTGCGGCCGTTGCTGACATTGGCTCATGGGTATCAACTGGACTCATAGCACCAGTGGCTGCTGTAGGTACCGATTGTCTTCGATCGTGACCAGAGGGATGCGCCGGGCTTCGTAGTGAGCGTGGAGACAATCCACTGTTTGTAGAAATTGGTAGAGGCCGGTGGCGTATTCCACTCTGCTCTTGGTTTGCCTCGTCGTCCTCCTTCATCTCCTGCTTCGTATCCTGCTGCTGCACCCCTTGCGTCATTTGACTCATTTGGTTCATGTTCTGCTGCATCATTTGCTGTTGTTGATGTTGAAGCAATGGACGTGGTGTGTATGGTGCCTGTCGATAACTCAAGGGGTTCTGCAATTGCTGTTGTTGCTGCTGCTGCATCATCTGTGCCCGCTGTTGTTGATGTTGGAGGGGAAACATTGGTGATGGGTACATGGGATTGGGAGCAAATGGCAGGCCATGGCTGGAACCAGGCAGCATACCAGCAGCATTCTGTTGATAAGAATTGCTGATAGCCTGTTCGACGGCAGTTCTCATAGCGACATTGGTGCACAAGTATGCTGCTAGTTTTCTGTTGAAGTCGGCGGAACCAGTCTGTAGATGGGCTGTAAGCCTCCGGTAGTGGGCGGGCATATCATCGTCCTCCTCCTCGTACATCTCCTCATTCATCACATCTTGCTCGGTGACTTTCAATGAACGTCCGGTGCGTCTCTTGTGGATTTCCGAAGCTCTCCGGGCTGATTCTACACGAGCTTCCAGACTTCGATCACTTCGTCTTGAAGCTGCAATGTATGCTCGTTCCTGATTCTCCTCGTGGGTGCGTTCGGTCTGTGGTCTTGTCAGTCCATGAAATTTGTGGAGAGCAAAGGCCGGAATATGTGTCTGGCGGGCAATATTACCTTGACTGCTTTGGCGGGAGGCATTGTTCTCGTCGGAGGCATTCTACTGCCAACAGGCGTGCAGGTACTGTCCGATCAACAAGAGATATAGTCGGCCTTTCGCAGTTACGTAGCCACTAATTGATGTTTGTAGTAATTTTAAGAAACGTATTTGGAATCCCCAAGATGTGAAAGAGAGCAAGAATGGTTGGGATTGGGTGAGTTGGGTGGGTGGCTTTAATCGGCCTGCGATCTTCGTAAAATGGCGAGGGGTCTCGGATCGCACCTGCACTTTTTGCTTTGGTGGGTCGCGAAAGAGGTAAGGCAAGATTGAATGGCGTTCCCAGAAGCCTTGCAAGAAGAAGAAAACAGGGCGTATTATGAATAATGATAGATAAGAAGAAGCAATGGCTATTGTTTTATTGTTCTTAAGATAATAAACAACTCTAAGAAGTTTTGAGGGGAAGAGCACAGGAATAAGAAGGAAAACCTCAGGCTAGCCCTGCCTGCTGGAGCGCAGAGGCTAGCACGCACTTGAGCACTGAAAAGCGAAGTTAAAGTAAAGCTAAAGCTCCTAACGAATAGAAAGCGCTGATGGGGCCTGAGGTTGAAAAAGTAGTACAAGTAGTGGGAAGGTGAGGTGGGTTGGGGAAAGTACTGGTAGTGGTCGGGTAGTGGTAGCGGAGTGGGAACTTACACTGGGTTTTTTTGGTTGATTGCCCACAATTTCGAATGACGTTCCATGGCCATTGCAAGTGCTGTTGGACCCGTTCTCTGGGCATCTTCAGACTTGAGGGTACGGAGCTGGGGAGTTGCTCCGTCACGGACCCTTCTGCCGCTCTGCCGCACACAGGGTAAGAGGAGAGAGGAGAGGAGAGGGCCCATGGAGGGGGAGGCCCTCGATGGGCTTTTGAAATCCCATGTCGTGTCTTCCGTCTGTGCACATACGAGTAGCACAACCCCCCAAGGGAAGATTCCCTGCGGGGTTTTGGGAAACAAGGAGGTCCTGGCTTCACCCCGCGAAATTGGTCAGCTTTTCAAATTCAATTCCTCTTCAAGCCGAATTCCTGTTGATCAAGGAAAGATCCAGCGCTCTTTCCCTCTTTCCAGCCGCCATCTTCTAGCTTAGCGTCGATTTCCGTCAGATTAGGTTCCAGTTGGTGGCAACCGCGGTGACATCGTCCCCCTCGCTTATCGGGCGGGAAAGTAGCCAAGCATTGTTTTGTTCCAGATCTTTCAACCTTCTTCCTCCTCTGAGCATGGGAATACCTGTTCTACAGCAGTGTTCGAGGGTTCAGCCACCCCAAAGTCAATTGGTTCCGCATCGCGGCGGAAGTGGTCCGGATGTTCCCTACTAAAGCAGATAATGCCTAGGAACCTGTTCTAGATTTCACTGAAACCTGAAGTTTATACTTAATCTGGTAAGCCACTCCAAACATCGGCCATCAACATCCTATGAGACAATCAAACCCGAGGTATTCAAAACATACCGATGCCAGAGTACGATTCTATTTTACAAACGGCAATTTCCTGGCTCATGAAACAATTTTTCGAGTACAATCCTCGCAAGAACACCGCTGATTGGACCCCTCACCACATGTCAGATCTCAGATCTCATGGCAGTTTTGTATTCCAAATCCAAACACTAAGCCACCCGCAAGGTCTCCCCATCTCAATTCCCGTCGTGCCCGCTATCAAGGGCTCAACCCAGATCTTAGCGCCAGCCGATCCAAAAATGACAGGATGAGCTGCACGGCAGCGACAGCTATCTCACCTAAGCCCCACATAGCACACAAGTGGCGAAAACACCGTCTACAGGATAAACGGGACGGGTCCCAAGTACGGAGAATAAAGCTACTAGTTCGGAGCGCCAGGAGTTCTAGACTTCGGTTTTTAAGCGCCTCCTTTGTCATGGTTCAACTGCCGTCTAGTTGGACCGACGACAATTTTCTAATGTTCTTCGTTCTTTCAGAATTCGATGGTCGTTGCGATGAACTAGAGTTGCTGATCGAGCTAATTGAATTTAGGTTGTCCTTTCCTATTTTGTGATAGAACTTGCGGGACATGCCATCGTGCTGGATTTTCTCCAGCCGTTGTTGAGTTATACCACTTGCATTTTAAAACGTTGTTTCCTCTCTTGAATCACAGAAAACCAATTCCTCTTACAAAAATTCCAAGTTCTCAAACCTTTTGCAGTTACAAACCCTTTTCATAAAAAAATCAATATCAAAAGCCCCAATTCTCACTACCCCTCTCTAGACAGCGGGAATGTTCCTTATGACAAGCATTACTTGACGTGATTAGAGCCTCAGCTATCGCTTTACAGGCCTTGGCGCTTATTAGTAGCGTGGCTTCATGCTCCTTTCAGACAAGCTTGCGATAAGATAACTTCAATGGGGTCGGTCGTCCAATTATCTCATTTCTACGTCATAGAGCCACTACCGGTTCTTTACTTGAGAACAACTTCGACTTTGAGAAAGATCGTGCGAAAAGAATGCAGTTGTCTTAGTTGGGCTAGGAACCAACTGTGTACCTAACCATTTTCTTAGAGAATTGTTGTCATTTTATTTCCTTCAGGGGAGGGGGTCCACAGCCAATAACTCCAGTTTTTTACTTGAGAATAGCTTCAAATTTAGATTTGTCAGAAAATTGCAAGTATTGCCGCATTGCTCTGGAGCTTCCCCCTCTTTTCAGCTTTTGCTAGACTGCTGGAGATTACCCTCCGTGTTGCCAAACTTTTCACTTTCATCTTTCAGCTTTGTGTGGGGATGGAAAATTCTGATTGTTTACATGAGATGAGAATAGCTTCAACTCTGGGCCAAATTAGGACTATCGCCTTTACTTGAAAATTTCCCCCGCTGTTCTAGAAGGTACCCGCTGTCTTACCCACCTTTCCCTTTGGCAAAAGCGCGTGTTGTCACTGTTTTTTCAGCTCGTTTATGAGTATGGAAGATTCTGGTACTCTCATTGGGAACAGCTTCCAGCCCTGTTTTCAGCTCTTCTTGCAAATCACAGGGTGTGCTAATGATGCCGTTTGCTAGAATTGATATGTAAATCTTTTAATTGGGCCAGAAACTGCCCAACGTACGGCCAATTCTTTTCTTTTAAAGCGACGCTTGATGGCCGGCTTCCTTCAGCTATTTTTGAAAATCACAGTGATTGTTCCTAGTCACATTTCATAAGAGCCTCAACTTCCGGGCTTGTTAGGAAACTACGGAGAGCCGCTATTCTAGTCGGTCTAGAGAACACCCACTATTTTGCCAGTTTTTTTTATTGAGCAGAGCGCCTATTTTTCAGCTATTTTTTTAGTGACGGGAAATTCCATTGGCCAATCTAGAGCTTCGGTGGGAGGAGAGGACCCACCGTCAACTAATATGTGCTTTTACTTGAGAATAGCTTCAACTTTTTTTTGTTTTGTTTTTGCAAACTACCATTGCGTGGGGCTACCATTCTAGCTAGTCTAGAGAATACCCACGGTCTCGCTAAAATCACTCCGGGCATAGCTTTCGAGGGAAGGGAAATTCCGTTCACTAATTTATCCAGCATTTTACTTCAGAATAGCTTCAACTTTTGCTTCTTTACGTTTCTCAAAAGATTCCACCACTGTTTTAGTTAGGGCTAAAGACTATCCTACCTGCCTTTTCGCCAAAATTCTCATCTCCTTCAGCTGCTTTTAGAGGGCTTGCTATCTTAGCTCTAAGTGAGGTTATTTCTAACTACGTGGATCGAAAATTGCCCGTCAGCGGCAGCTGATTCAGAGCTGGGCCGAAAAATTTCAATTCTCTTAGAGAATGGTGAAGAAACTTGGCATTTATAGCTGAAAGCAAACCACATGTTGCCAGAGCCAAGAAGGTGTTGAGATCAGTAATGAATTACAGAGAAGCAATCATCAGTTGAATTCTCCAAAAGATACAAGTTACAAATTTTCAAATTTTCAAAGCTGGCTAGCAATCAATGCCAGCCAGCAAGAAAATCTCCATACCCTTTTCGCTTCAATATCCATCCGTTAAAGCAAACCAAAAAGTCCATGCTCTCATCCCATTATCAAACCTCCATTGCTTTTCTCCAATTCCAAAAAAATGCTCTTTTATTTAGTACTCGTAGGAGCATCAGTCAAGGGCACATAATTAACGCCCATTATCCTCTTGCTACTCACAACCCCCTCCTTGTCCTTGTGGACTATCCAGATGTATTGATATCCTGTGAGATTATCCTCTACAGGTATAAAAATCCTATACCCAATTCATCAGCTCGAATCCAGAATGCATCCCGAATCCAAATCCTCAAGCAAAACCCCTAAACCAGAAAGTGAATAGGGACACGAGAGACAGAACTCACCGTCCAGGACTCCTCAACTGCTCCAGCAACTCTTTATGAATCTCCTTAGCCGCAGCCCCAACATGTATAGCATCCCACCCCTCCTCATCCCCCTTTCCCTTCCACCCCTTTCTGCCATCCCCCTTCACAAAGGCCACCCGTCCCTCTTCAATCAGCCCCCTCCCCCTAGCACTCTTCCCCATATTTCCCTGCCCCAAATTCCTCAATTCCTGAATATGTTCTAGCCCCACAACCCTTCCTCCCTCCTTCTCGCAAACCAGTTCCGCAAGCACAGCAGTCAGATATCCACTCCCAGAACCGACATCAAGAACACGCGCGCCGGGATAGAGGAAAGGAAGGAGGGCGGAGGTTGCTGCGGCGTGCATGTGAGGGGCGGAAATAGTGGCGGAGTGACCTATTAGTTGGGGGGAGTCTTCGTAGGCTGTTGAGGGGGAGGGACAGAAGTGGGCTCTGTCTACCTATTTTTCTGTTGTTAGTTTTGTGTTTCGAGGAAGTGAAGAATAGGAGACATGTAGGGAGAAGAGGCATAGGGGGGAAACGAACCTTAAGCATAGCATCCCTAACCTTCTCATCCTCAATCTGTCCATTCTTAAATAAATTCTCCACCAACTCCTCGTTTGTCTTTCCTGAGCTTCTCCACGCCATTGTGTTTCTACTTCTTGAGAGGAATCGTTGTTTTCCGATGCTGAAGCAACGTGTAAAAGTTGTGAGTATGGGAGGCACTTTATTATTGGTCTCTTGGGCTGTGTCTTTGTGGTTTTGTTTGTTTCGTGACGTTGAGATAGTTGAGATGGTTGATGAGAGAGGGGGGTTGTAGAGTTGGTTGATGAATTGAAGTTGTCAGTTGTTGGTAGGAAGATTATGGGCAGAGATTCTGGAGATAGATGGTGTGGCAAAAATACCTAATTACATCTTCTGAATATGGTAAGTGGTACTCTCAAAGAAAAGTCTCAGGCCAGCCTGATGTGACTTCAAGAAGAATGCGGGGTACATGCCACCAGCCTTGTCCGAGATAAGAAATGACGATCCCGATATTTCGCCGCTCTTTACTCTTATGATCTTCCAGTAGACATTGCGACCCTATGAAGATTGCTTCAGGAACAATTTTCTTCAGGTAAGAGTCCGAGTAAAGGACCGTACCGGACTCGATTCACTTGGTACATTAAGTAGTTGCGAATGTCATTTCAACACTCATATGTGGAGAGCCATAAACAAAACTCTTAATTCTAATAACTTACCTTTAAGCTTTATATCATGCTTCTTCAGAGCCCTTAAAACTCAGCTCACCACAATGTGGGAATAAGGGGAAGTCCCAAGCTAACGTAAGAAGGAAACTGCAAGACGTAGAAAGTTGATCGCGGTATATTTTTAATGTTCATACCGTAGATACCAAAAACGCGAGGGAAAATTCCTAGGAGAAACTACATGTAGCAAAGCTGTCTATCCATTTGACCCATGAACACTCGTCCCCTTTTTCAGTCAGCAAATAAAAAGAAATATCATGAAAGGTTGGAAAAAATAGAAGATGGCCCGCTTGAGCCCATAAAGTAAAAACACAACTAAACATGAAATTCTCAGATCTCCTCAGAAATGCGAACGATCACCTAAAGGCTGAAAAAACCAACTCTAATCCCAGAATAAAGTAAGAAAAAGGACAAGGCAAGAAAACTCTGTAAAAGTATTGTTATTTGCTTCCTCTGGTAAACTACCAACCACCTCAAGAATTCTTCTTTCTATCCACTGAATCCCATTCCTCCAAAATCAACGCCATGCTGAAATACTCCACAACCCAACCAGCCCATTCATTCCCCAATCCAAAGCGTGAGATAGAAAAAGACAAAAGGGATGCTACAAGGAGGTACTAAACAAGTGAGACATAAAAAAAAGAAAAACTTCAAGTCAAGATGATGGGTAATAATCATATCCATGTTAGAAAAAGAAATATCTCATTCCCATTTTTCTCTCAAACAACAGTCTCCGACTCCTCCCCAGTAGCAATTATAGGAACATTTAATCCCCGCTCCGGACTTGCCAGAATCAATTGTTCATGTCTCCTGGCCCTTAAAAAGTCGCTCACCGATCTGATGAGAATAAACCAACCCACAATCATCAAAACGTACGCCAACCATTCACTACTCGCAATATCACTGATCGAACCTGATGCCGTGCCTGAATTATCCATGCCTGCTGTTCCTGCTTGCACCTGAGTGGGATCGAAATCGTGACTGTTTGGGTCTGGAGGTTGCGCGTATGTGGGATCGTTGGCTGGATTGGGACCGGGATTATTGTTGCCTTTCATGTAAAATCCATATTGTACGAGAGTGATTCCGAGACCAGCGCGAGATCCGTTTTTGGCTGCGTGTGTGGTGTGTAGGAGATAGGTGAGGAGGAAACCAACGAGTTGGAAGGACATTGAAATCATGGCGTTCCAGATGAAGGAGAAGACGGATCCGACAGGAAGACCTTCGACATATACATCGTCTGGTCCGCCGAGTCCTGGAGCGAGAATGGTGGTTTCCCAATATGGGGGAGCTGCGTCTGCGGCTGCTTGTTCGTAGGTCTATAATTCGTCAGCGATTAAATCCTTCTAGATATACTATTTCCAACCACTTACAGGTGGATGTTCCTCTTTTTCGGCGCCTCGTTCGGGTTTTGCGCTTAGGTTTGCAAATACACCATCTGAACCGGATCCTCCTCCATAAACTCTGCCATTAGGTGTCGGCCGTGTTGGTGGGACAAAGGCTGGGATATGGGTATTTCGGCGTTCTATGACCGTAGGGCGGCTAGAGGCCGTAGGTGTCGATTCGGGGTTGACCTGCTCAGCGGAAGAGGCAGAAGGCGTTCCTCGCATCAGCCTCTGTCTATCATCTCCATCGTTTTCCTCGTCGCTGTCTGATCCATCGGCATCGAATGTGTCGGCGAGGTTTTGATCCACGGAAGAGTGGGGACTATGTGAGACTCTTCGGGGGCCAGGTGAAGAATCGCGCGATCGGAAGGATGGAGGAGGGGATTGAGGGACAATAGGGGTCGTAGGTGTATCGTCGTCGTTGGCAGATATCTATCGCTGGTGTTAGCAATAAGGGCATTGTGGTGGGACAGGCTGAAGCCCTCGCCACGCAATCGTCGCAGATGTACGTACCCGTTCATATCGTTGAGAAGCCATCGTTAGATTGAAATGAAGAAGGAAAGGAAACAAGAAGGCAAAAGGCGTCAACTCAGAGTGAGCCTGTTAATTAACGAAACAGATGATGAATCACGAAGGCGTGGTTGGGAGAGGAGAACATAGGGATCGTGATGTGGTGGTGTGTCGGGTGTTCAGGAGGAGATCAAGTGTGGCTGATACTGAGACCCACTAAAAGTGACTACACTGGGCTTAGCACTTATTCACTATTTGTCTAACTCCGCATGGTCGCCCACGTCGAGACTCTGGGAAATATGTTTGAAGGACTTTCCCATTGATCTCACCATTCCGCCTCACAATGTCTCGAACCGTATGTTTTGCCTGCATTATTCGTTATCGTCACCTCTAACAACCCCTCAGGTAATTTACAAACACTACATGCGCGCGTTGTCGCAATGGCCAAAAGACGCTTTGCGCCCCGACTGTAGATTCGAAGACGTCATGCGAAAACAAATCGAGCAGAAATTCAACCCCCCGAAAGCCGCCGAGGGTGCAAAGCCAGTTGCAGCTATTCCAATAGATGAAAAGGCAGAGATGGATCAAGTCAATGCGTTGTTTTCATTACTTGGGAATCGGTATACAAAACGAGTTAGTGGAATGCTTTTACCATCACAATTACTATGCTAATATTGGGATTGCAGTTTCCACTAGGCGATTCTCTCATGAAGCCGGCGAGCAACCCATCGTACTATGCGGATTTAGTCGAAGAGTTACTGGCGGCGCCGAATCGGTCGTGGTTTGAGAGGTTGGTGGGGAAGTGGCGGAAATCTATACGATTACAATGATGGAGTGTATATTATGGATGGGGTGTATGAAAAAAGATTGTACCAACATCTGTACACATAAGGAGGCGTTTGGCGATTATGGTTCATGAATGGGAGGAAGTGAGACAATAGGAATATGCATGTTCAATTGCTGCAACTCTGGTAACAAAAAGTCCCTGTTCTAAGATGGAAGAGCATTCCATTTCTGGGCTTTTGAGTACTAAGTCCGATCACTCAGCTCTAAAACTACGAGTAAATTCCTCTTCTCACTTGCTACTACTGTGTAAGAGGATTAGTATTAATACCAATGAGCTTGTTAGATAGGCGTTACAACTGTTCCCTCCATGATATCTTTTTTTTGAAAAAGAGTAGCCATTTTATAATATACAGTTTCATTGTTTCCAAGATGACTCTTCTCGATCATTTTTCTATATTTAGAAGGAGACAATCGTGAGTTAGTAGCTGTGTATCACTTATGTGAGACTATTACAAGAACGGGGTTGGAAACAGAACTACTTTTAAAGAGATATAATTTGTTAGTCGATAAATAAATAAATGAATCATTTGATTATACCAAAGGATTTCCAGAAATAACGATTCCATCTAAACACTCATTGTTCCAGCACAATGGGAGATTTAGAGGGGGACATTTATTCAGTGACGTACTCCACAAATCTACGGCGACCAACAAACCCACATTGAGTCACCGACCTCGGGGGACCAAAGCTACCCCAGAACACAAAAATACTTGGGGAAACCTTGACCACACCTTCTTCGTACTTTCCCCATACACAAACAATGGCACCACCAGAAGAAAAGAAGAAGGAGCGGCCCAGTGCCTTGCGCTCAATTATTGCAGGTTCGACTGCGGGAGGTGTAGAAATTGGTAAGTGGCTCTTTCCCCCACCAGAAATCAATTCGAAGAATGAATCACTTCCCCCCCTGCCCCCTCAATTGATTTGATTTGCATTGTACTAATAAAGGTTTTAGCAATTACCTATCCTGCCGAATGTATGTATACGAGACTTCGCCTCCATTACTCTGCGATACGAAGGACGGGCATTCTCTAACATCCACAACCAGTCGCCAAGACCAGAACACAATTGAATCGCAGATTAGCAGCGTCTGCGAAGCTCCCATGGCCACCGTTTGGAAGCGCATGGTATGCAGGATGCACAACCCTCATAATTGGGAATAGTTTAAAGGCTGGGATTCGTATGTTATAGCCTTCTTGCGGATTGTGCGAAAATAAGTACTCTCAGATGGTCTGGGATATTATTCGAGAAGGGTTGGGAGAATGAAGAAATTGAGTTTCTGATTCTTTTTAATCCTTCTCGAAGATTGTCCGAGAACATTTCGAACAAGATAACATTAACCCAGCGCCCAAATGCTAACTCTTCCATTTCCACCACAGGATTCGTAGCTTTCGACCAATACAAATCAATGCTAGAAGACTCCAACGGAAAGATCTCCGGCCCACGAACAGTAATCGCAGGTTTCGGCGCCGGAGTAACAGAAAGTCTCCTAGCCGTAACACCCTTTGAGAGTATCAAAACTACCTTGTAAGTCCTCCCCTTCGTTCCTCCATTCCACTTGGACAACACGGGCAAAGAGAATATAGTCTAATTGATCCTTCTACAGAATCGACGACCGCAAATCCGCCAACCCAAGAATGAAAGGTTTCCTCCACGCCGTCCCAATAATAGCCCGCGAACGCGGTCTCCGCGGCTTCTTCCAAGGCTTCGTCCCCACCACAGCCCGTCAAGCAGCCAACAGCGCAACCCGTTTCGGCTCCTACACCTTCCTCCGCCAACTAGCACAATCCTATACCGCGCCAGGAGAAAAACTAGGTGCTGTCTCTACATTCGGTATAGGCGGTGTCGCTGGGTTGATAACTGTATATGTTACACAACCACTTGATACGGTGAAGACGAGGATGCAGAGTATCGAGGCGCGGAGTCTTTATAAGAATAGTTTCGCTTGTGCGGCGCTTATTGCGAAGAATGAGGGAATCTTGACCTTTTGGAGCGGGGCGTTGCCGAGATTGGTGAGGTTGTGTTTGAGTGGGGGGATTGTGTTTACGATGTATGAAAACAGTATTGATTTGATGGATAGGTTGGATCCCGAGAAGAGGTACATATAATATATTTGGGGAAATGAGGAAGAGGGGAGGAAGAAAAACCAAACTACGTGTTCAGAATTATGTATAAGGCAAGGAAAAGGCGTTACGGAGTTGTAAGACGCTGCATGATAGAATGATCTCATTCCTCTCATATTTTTTATACTAGGTCTCAGGACCCTTTCAAGAAGCTGCAATGCAACACGTTCATTGTACAAAGCCTGATATCTCTAAGTACTAGAGTAAAGGATAGTACAGTTTTTCTCAGCTTGAAAGGGCGAACTGACTGAGCGGAGTGAGTTGACTCGGAGAGACGATTATAAGGTGTAGATTCTGGTAAGCAACTTGACATTTATCAAGAGTTTAGAGATGAGGAGATTCACATAAGTAGAGGGGAGAGTAGTTCTTATTATATGTTAATCACATATACTACCTACGGAAGATATAAGATTCATGTTTTCTCCCCAAGTGTGTGAACCTCTTTTACAAGCAAGGTTTAAGAAATTGATTTTCCCCGAGATGTTGTGAGAGAATTGGAAACTGACAACTATTACTTGTAGATGTTATATTCCTATTACAAACATGTGCTTGCTTGTATGCTTTATACTGGCTTTTCTGCGAAGTGGTATGTATAAGTTTTGCAAATAAGTCGAAGTTGTCTTCTCAAATAAGTTTTCAAGGGATTGGGTCATTTTTGGTGCTATGATAACTGGGAGCGGTATACCGATGTTTCGAACAATATCTTTATGTTGTTCTAAAATACCTAGCATGACTTAACTCACGTCACTTAACCAAATCGTTGAGAAAGAAAATTTGTCTAGGAAAAAAAAAAAGGAGCCCAGACTTTTATATATTCTACAAAACTATGTTTACCAAGTCAACACTCTTTCCATTCCATTGAAAGATAATTGTGCTCGATTGCTCCCGGGAAAAGAGAGGTTGAAGACAGAGGATCCGAAACTCGTCTTGAGAAAATAGGCAAGATGCAAAAAGAACCCTGCAAATTTGGCATTCCTAAAGTTCAGTTCTTTTTGTTTGTTTGCGCAAAAATCACAACTCTCCAGGACAGGCGGGTGTTTATGTAGTATTGATTGATTGATAGAACCTTGATCTTGTGCCTACTTCTTGATAGTATACCACCCTGCTGCTTGTTTATTACTGGCCACTCGCGACCAGGAAATAATCAAGCAGAAAAAGAGGTGAGAGATCATCAGGCTAAAAATGCGAAACGGATCCAATTAAAAGGCTCCACGTTTATCCAGCATTTGCAAAAGCAGCATAAAAATAATTAAAAAAACAAGACGAAATAACAATCGATAAAACAAAACGAAATATAAACGCATCAAAAACGAAGACTAGAGCCTGTGATATGCAATCCCCACTGGTTCATGTACTTGTGTCGCCGTTCTCGTAATTCGTCATGATTTCTTGACATCAATGCCGAATGCGGACAGTGAGCACTTTATCAATTTTTTTTTTGATGCCAAGAGGCCGGGACATGTCATCCTTGTCTTGTGTCGCCGCTGTTCCAACAGGGGGAGGGGGTGATGGTCCCGATTAAGATCGCTTGTTGAGAAAGGGTGCGGACAGGGATTGTGAGATTGCGACGTAAGTGACAACTTTTTTGTAGTGAGGGATCTATACATACGGTGTTTAGCTGAAAAGTATGGTATAAGAAATAATATTTGCGCTAGACATCAAAATCAAGAAATTAGGAGAGGGTTATTGTTTCAACAGGAATTGACAAATCGGGGCATGACCAATTGGGATTCCAAGCTCGGAAGGCAAATTGACGTTTCGAGGTTCTCCGGAGTAACCAAGCGGTTGGAGCGGATATCAGGTGATCGATCTTCAAGCTGACTGCTCCAACCTGGGCAAAAGAATAGAAAAAGCTTCAGACGGTTTCTTGATCCA
Source organism: Calycina herbarum (assembly GCA_001414485.1). Classification (NCBI taxonomy): domain Eukaryota; kingdom Fungi; phylum Ascomycota; class Leotiomycetes; order Helotiales; family Pezizellaceae; genus Calycina; species Calycina herbarum. The sequence goes on along the minus strand of LLEY01000042.1, from coordinate 407,518 downwards.
TGATGATCCATGAAGAGACAGAGTGTATTGGGTAGATTTTGAAAAGGAAGTAAGTAATTGATGAATATATAAACAAATACCTAACGCAAGACGCCCCCAAAAGCAACTCGTATATATGGGCCTGTCAGTTACCCTTTTTTAGTAGGGAACAGCAGTAGGATTATTACTCCTATTACCTTTCTCAGTCCACCCAAACACCCAAACAGAGTAGGCACCGCAGCGTACCGTGAGTGCCTACTATTAGGTCAGTCCCCCAGTCCAGTCCTGTTGCTCCCCTCCGTCCTTACCTTTCCTTCCATGTGCCCCCTGCCTGTAATGCCACAGTTTTCTGTAGTGATTTTAGATGATATCCCGTCGCTTCGAGTCCAACGCTTGTTCCAGAACCCGCCATATGAAAATCCTCTCTTATTCAAACGCCTTCGCACTTTTTCCACAACCACCTACAATCTACTCCTCTTTCCACTTTCCCACCACCACCCAACACATTGTATTCCATCGACATTGCATGCACTTCCATCCTAGCTGCACCCAGAAAGCGTCCAAATAAAGGTGGCATTGCACTCGTCCGCATCGTCCCCTCCAACGGACGACACCGGCCCGGGTCCATCTGCTCAAGCCCGATTTCTGATAATTTGGGGGGTCTCGCGTCGTCGTCGTGACGCTATTCACAGCTGCTCAGGACAGGACTCTGGCGTTTGTGGTTCCAGGGGGCCGCACCCACCCCAGCTCCACGACCACTTCCCACTTTATCATTTCCCTCCCTCACCCGGTCGGAGGTACTGGTACTGCATCTCGCAGTCTCGCAGGAAACGATTCGGAGCACAACATTGAAGCTTGTCACAATTCACCATCTCGCACCTCCCCTCGCCTGCCACTGCCACTGCCACTGCCACTGCCACTGCCACTGCCAGTGAGCCATGTCGACCGATGCGCATCAACACGAAATTGGTCGAGCTCGACGTGCATCCGTTTCATCGGCTTCGGGACTCTCCTCGCCACCGCATAGCTCGCCGGAGCCGAACCAGCTGGCTGCATCAATGTCCATGTCCAACCGAAATAGCATCAACCACAACCACAACCAAGCTCAAGCTCAAGCCCTGACTTCCAATGCCGCCAACATGGATCTGAATGATCCCAATGTGCGAGCTCTGGGTCCAGTGGGTGGAGTTCCCTCACCGGCTGATCCCCCAGTCAAGGTGAGAAAGAAGCCGGGACGGAAGCCCAAGAGTTTCTATCTCAGCCAGGAGGCCAACCAGGAAAACTCAGCCAGCAACACCGATGCGGCACCCAAGCAGAAGAGAACTCGCAAACCTCGAGATCCCAATGCGCCCAAGCAGGAGCGGAAGAAGAAGAGAATTGTGTCGAATGCTGCAGGTACGACTTCCGACCTCCCAGCTGGTCAAGGGCAGCGGGCCGTTAGTGCACGGGCCCCGGAGACAATCGGGAGTTTTTTCGTGCACCCTGCAGCTGTGGCTGCTTCTGCTTCTGCTGCAGGCGAGGTGAATCCGTCCGAAAACGGTAGACGTGACCCTATTCCCAATCCCAATCCCAACCCCAATCCCAATGGTAGTTTCTTCAACCCCGATGCTGCACCCCAGACGCATCACCATTCCCAACCCCAAACACAACTGCATTCACAACCTCCTCGCACTAGTGGTCAGAACTATGATCCCATCAGATCAAACTACGATACCGTGAGGGATACCGTGAGGGAAACCGTTGTAAGCCATAACCCCTTCAGCAATCCTCAAGGCTCTCAAGGTTCGCCACATCTTCCCCAGACAATGAATCGAGCAAGCGCGTCTCCCTCGATTTCTAGCCTGGTGGACCCACCTAATCAGGCCTTGACGTCGCCGTCTATCGCAACGCAATCCTTTTTCAACCAACAACAAGCCCGGCTATACCAAACCGACGGCCCATCGTCCCACCCACCATCACCAACTGTTATTCGACTTGCACCCTCAGCTCCCGCTGAAATGCCTTCACAAAAGCAACCAATGCCTCCCAGAAAATCCGACGGACCTTCGTTCTCAAAGAAAGCCTCTTTGGGACACGGCAGTACCGCGACTTCTTCCGCTGCCGCATCGCCTAAACCACCAAAACTCAAGAACGCCGTCGATGTCTACCCTGCACCACCACCTCTTCCAGGCTCTGGCCTGATGCATCTAAGCGGAATCGGCAATGGAGGCGAAGAAGGAACCGAGTTTCGCGCTCCGACTGTCATCCTCCATATCCCCATGAATGGCGAGGCTAATAAAATCATCAATTTCACGCGTATGGCTGAGGAGCAATATGGATGGGATGCCCTCCACCCGCGTCTTGCGGCTCAACGCGACCGTCTTGCCAGAGTGGCTGCAGCCGGTGCGGCACTTGAACGAAATGGCTCGAGCAAAGATAGTGGTGATGATATGTCACTTGACTCGGAGGGCGAAGCTAGTAATGTTGAGATGGGTGGTATGAGCGATGGGCGAACCGGCACTGATGGGGGAGTGAAGAAGATACCACGAAAGAGAAGAATGAAGGAGGATCAATACGATAAAGATGATGGTTTCGTCGATGATTCGGAACTTCTTTGGGAGGAACAAGCTGCTGCGGCTCAGGATGGCTTCTTCGTTTACTCCGGTCCATTGATTCCAGAGGGCGAAAAGCCAGCATTGGATCCTAGGTATGTAAATCCCAAATCTATTCTCAATTTCACAACTAATATCTCTACAGGGCTACCGGTGCACCAAAGCGTGGCCGAGGAAGAGGAAGCAGGGGAGGTCGTGGAGGAACTACCCGTGGCAGCGCAGCTCCAGCAAGTGGAAATGTTGGGATCAATGCACGTACCGGTCTCCCTCTATCCGGACCAGGCTCTCGAGGAGGATCAACTACTCGCAAACCACGCATTACCAAGGCGGATCGTGCACGTATGGATCAAGAGAAGCTGGAACGCGAGAAGATGGGTTCTATGGCCTCGATGCCTGCGGGGTATAATGGCGGTATGGTTCAACTGGCGAGCAATGTTAATATTGGTAATACCCCTATGGTTTTCAACCAGTAGGGGAAAGGAGGTCGTGCTTTTTTTTTTGTTTTGTTCGACATTTTCTTTCTCTCGATAATGCTCATTCCAAGTTGAGCCTCGAGGTTTGAGAGGGACGCGGTACAGCAAGCACAGTTGACCTTTGTGTTTTTTCTGGCATGGAGTTCTTGGGGTGGAGTACATGGAATTGATGGATGGGCGGGGTCTTCTCATTATATCTATCTACGTCAATGGTGGGACGCAGAAAGATTGTGTTCTTCTCTTTTGTGCTTGGAACTGGAAGTTTTGTAAATTATTCTTTCGAGGTCGTGTTTTTTTGGCACTTTTTGCTTCATTCATCTGCATTGCGAAGGGAAATTCTTTCTATCAAATTCGAGGAACAGACAGATCATTTGTAGATTAGTATAAAATATTCTTTTCTAGTGATGGCTTTTTGAGTGAGCATGCATGGTTGTGAGTTGTGAGTAGAATGCTGTTGAGTTGAGTTGAGTTGGTATTCAGCAAATTCACAAGGTTAGATTGTTAACTCGGGGGTTTTATGGAGGGTGAACTCACATGATCTGCAAGTATTGTTTGAGTTCAAATACTCGACGTTTCTTTCTTTTACTCTCTCTCTCTCTCTCATATACTCGTTGCCTATAGGGTGCTCTTCTTTACAAACCACCACGGTCTAAGTCTCTGTTTTCCAGAACTGACAGAAGTAGTCGATCGAATCCATCCGAAATCTCAAAGTCATAAATTTCCGCCTCTCCACTTGAATGGGAAAAAGAATTATATGTTCAGATAGCTGGATGGATGATGACACGAGCTATTTCCCCAAATGCCATCTCGCGACGGAAAAATTTTCCCGCAGGTTGAGACACTCGGGTTTTCTCACTCCTCGATCCTGTTCGTGCGTGGTACTTACCTTACTCTCAAACCATACAGTACTTCTCAAACCATATAGGACTTCTCCGCTCACTCTGACGACGTGGGACTGGAACAAGAACAAGAACAAGAAAAGGAGAGCAGATGACGAGCCGGCCTACCTACAGCGATATTCCAGTCCCTCCCCGCGGGTGGCATGCACAGTGTACTGATTTTTGGGAAATGTTTAGTTTTCACTGGTTGTCATAATGAGTGAGTGTTGAGGGGTAGGTAGCTGGAATTATGGTATAACTAAGTACCTCTTAGGATGAGGATTGGTATACTTGTAGAGGAAAGTTGTATTTGGTAGTACGGTAGCTATCTATCTATCTACCACTCTTAGACTTAGAGCTTTGAATTCTAATTTAGTAGTTATTATATAGGAAGGAGAAGTAGGTGTTTTCAAACTAGTAAGTATAGTAACTACACCTAAAAATAATAGAACATCTACTTATAGTACTTATCAACAACTATCTTATAGAATAAGAATTATAATAGCTATAAAAAAGTAGTAGTATATCTCTTAGTATACTTTTAATTATATCAAGTAGTAAGTAGTTATTACATAATAGTCTATATAAGCGTTTTCCTTTTCTTAGTAGTATAAGTATAATATAATATAATAAATACCTACCTACCTGTCTCTTCTTATTATATAATAACTATTTTATAAAATAAGAAGTATCATAGCCTAGAAGCTATATTAACTACCAAAGAGTCTACTTCTCTCATAACTTTTAATTCCATCAAGTAGTTATCACGTAGTTAGAAGAATCGTAGTTTTTTCAAAACTGGATTTCTTAAAATCAGTACACTTGCCACCCGCGGGCGGGGATGGACTGAAATACCGCTGTAGCTCAAGTAGCTCAAGTAAAACTTACCATTCTCATACCACAGACAATAACCAAAACCAACCACGTAGACATCAACTCCACTCTAACCTCGTAATAAAGAATTTCTTTCTCATCTTGACATCCGAGACCAAGAAAATATACACCGTAAATTCTCAGCTACTCTTATGTGATAAAGCAGAAAACTCCTCGAAAATACATCCTTCGCCACAAACTCAGTCTTCCCCAACTGAGGAAGACGGAGAGAAGGGACAAGTTTTACCTGGCCCCAAGTCATACCGTGGATCATTAGCATAGTTGGGATCGCAAAGGAGGGGCGAGGGGGGGGATTAGAAGTGAGCCCTTTGAATTCCCGTCATCGAAATGAGGACTTGATTTCCAACGTCTATTTATTGTTGTGCCAAAGGAACGTCCACCCATCAAAGGAGCTGCGAGCATCAACTCAACCAACTTTAAAGGAATCGAGATCTAGCATAGCAACATATCTCCCCACAGAATAATTCTAGTCAAAAGAAACTCTATGGGGTCTCAACCAAGTTAGAAGCAGAAGAAAAATGGGCTCCATAAATATCAAAATCATTTAGTGGAACTGTGAGGGAAAAAGGACCTGATTTCTTATCTCACCAACGAAAAGTTGTGATTCTGTACTCTAGTGTGCAATACCTAACGCAGAAGGAGAAACTCTGGAAATGATTCCGCTAGACACAAAAAGATGGCTGAGTGTGTCAAAAACAAACGACAGCTCCTCATAAGAGTCCATGTTAAAAGACACACATCAAAAAAAGGCCACCTTCAACTGTCCCTCCTTCCACCCCAAACGAAGTCATATTTTTGTATTTTGTAACCGGCTCCCAAGTCCTTCGCTCTGCATCATCGCTCAAAAGTTATCTATTGTGGTGCAGGTGCAGCCTTGATTTCATCATCTTGGACTGGTGCTTGAGCAGCTGAGACTGGCGCTGGGACAGGTGCAGCAGGAGTGGTAGTTACTGAGTTGATATTCTCGTTGTTGATGATCTCGGGCTTCTTCGCAGGTTCCAATTGCCACTTTGGAGGTCTAGCCCACTCAGGGTTTGTCCAAGGACCCTCGTCACTGAGCATACACCCACCTTCACCAGGGCACTCGCAAGATCCACCAAAAGCCTTTGGCAGGTTCTCTGCTGGAATCTGTGCAAGAATCTCCTTCTGATAACCACCACCCAAGATATGGATCTTCTCGACAGTGATAGGATCCAACCAGCCCTTCATGATGCTCCAGACGGTGGAAAATCCCCATGGTGCATTGATCATGTAGAGCTTTCCGAGTCTCTCTGGGTAGTAGTTTTGCGACATGTTTGAGGCTAGTTTGACGTATGAGTAGACGGAGCTGACCTTGCCGATTCCCACGCCTTTCAAGTCCATGATTGTGCAGCAGGTTTCGACGAGGTGGCCGGATTTTCGGGAGCATGCTGGGAGTCTTGGGTCGGCAATCTTCTCGTACTCGACGGCGAGATTCTGCAGCATTCGGTCGGAGGAGGTGATCTTGTACATGGCAGCCAAGTCGATTTTGCCCATCTGCTCAATGTATACTGGTCGTCCATCCTGTTTCCTTATCAGTATGTTCCTTTGGGGCATGGGCGCTCTTCACATACCTTGTCCGTCTTGTGGTAATATTGGGGGTAGTACTCGAAGACCTGTGGCTTCTCCTTGTAATCGAAGTTTCGCACAAGATCGTCCAAACCAAATTCCTTTCGCCATGCCTCGCAGTCGACGAACCTTTGTGCTGTTCAGCATATATGTTTTGTAGGTGGAAGGTGGGGCAACGTACATCTTCTCAGTAAGGTCCACATCGAACTTGCGAGCTCTCAGAAACCGAAGCTACACCGCCAAATTAGCCAAAAGTTGAAGTTGCAGACAGGAAGGGAATAGACGAACGAGGGTCAACGTGTCGAGACGCTCGGTATAACCCAGACTCTCAAGCTTCAAGCGTAATTGGTGGACCTGGGCATCCTGCTCTGGAGTTGTGTGTCCAGCGTGTCCAGGTTGCGCCTTTTCCGAGACGCATGGGAAGTCATAGTTGTCGTATTTAGGGTCCTGCTTGAGGGTGGGCGTTTCTGTGGCCATGGTGGTTGAGGATGCTGGGAGAAATGGGTGGGAAGAAGGATGATGTATTCTGTTACAGAGCTGGGCGGCCTTTGGGTGGAGGGGACGAGGCACAATTTCACAGGGATTTGCCTGGGTTTGCCTGGGTTTTGGGCAAGAGCAATGACGGGGTCAAGATCACGCGAACCAATGAGAAAGAGCGAACGAAACCACGAATGGATAAATAGGGGGTACGTAGGTACATAGCTACAATGTACATGTCCATTCACTCGCAATGTATCTTTGTATATGTCCATGAAGCCTCGGAGGGTTTTACTGGTGAGTTGCAACCAGCATCGAATTTTGGAAAACCCCGCATTCATGTTGGTTTCACAGCATCGCCTGGACTGCCCGCGAGTTCAGATATTCTTCTCCGTCACGCATTTTGAAGTTTCTAGTTGGCCAAAATTGGACTTTTCAACCATTTGGAGATCCCTTTTTTCCAGATTCCAATGCCTCTTGCTCGGGCTTCTCCTTCCTTCGCATCGTAACATCCCAATTATACACTCGTGCTGTAGCAACCTCCATTGTCTAAAATATTGTCAGTGCCCGATGTCTAATACAAGTATTTGTAGAAACGGTCTCTGGGAACTCACCGTAATCTGTTCCCGTAAGAAATCAAGATCTTCCTCGCAATTACTCAAGTTTTGCTTAGCAGTAGCTAACCTCGTCGTGAGCAATTCCTCTGCTTCATCAATAGGATATGAAAGCATGACATTTGCCTAGAATACGTCAGACAACAGTTTCCCCAATTATTCCAAGTGACGAACCCCTAGCCATAAATAAACTTCATTTGTTGGTGGTATATTTGCCTTTGCGAAAAGGGTGTCGTTCAATTCGAAAGTGGTTTCTATCGGTTCTGAACCAGGCTACCAAAATATCAGTCCGGCTATTTCGATATATTCGGCGGTATCCTACTTTTCTGGTCTTGAGAAATTGTACCATATCAAGCGTCTTCTGGATGTCCGGTATCTTCTCTCTGTGCCCAACTGCCGCCCGTTGTTTATTCGTTTCCATGAACTGATATTTCCTGACGCTTGTATGAGCACCTGTTCCCGCAGCCAAAATTCGAAAACGTACGAGATCATCTCCTGGAACTTTTTTAGGGTTGTTTCGACATCTGCCCGAGTCGTAACGTAGTCCTCGACTTTATCAACGAATGGCGCATACGGAATGCCTCGCGGGTTGGTTGCGGCGGCCACCTCTTTTCTAGTTGGAGATGATTTGTTAGCTTTGAATATACCATTTGGGAGTGTGGGAGTTTTGGAGGATTGGCAAGTACTTGGTATCTTTGTCTGCCATATTTGGCGTGGCGGCAAGTTGTTATTTACTCTCAGTTGTTCATGGCAGAGATTCAGAGCTCAAGGCTGTCAAAAAGTAGCTCTGTGGCTCTGTGGCTCGGTCCACCTGCTTCCTTCCCGGCGGGGTCTTGGCGTCGAAAATGACGTGCCCCACCTTGTGTAAAGGCGGTCCCTACTTGTACGTTCTTGTTCTTGCTAATTTCATATAATTGTCCTAAAACTAAGGAACAATTAACTTCTTGGGATGATTATCCAAAAGTGTTTAGATGATTACGTTGGCTATTCTGCAAAGTCTTAGATTCTTACATGGATTGTATAGTCGCAGAGGGTTGAACATCGGCAATACTATATAGTAGTGACTGCCGCTTTTATTATTTATTGAGGCTAGATTCGATAAGCTGGCAATCAACCTTCCAAGTCTCACAAATATTTCTACATCGCACCGCATTGTCACTCCCAACCAAGTGTAACTGTAACCTGGTTGCCCATCACTATTAGCGAAGCCCCGGCCATGGAAGAAGGTTCCGATCTGCTGCAAGAAGTCCTCCGATTTGCGCTCAAAACGGGCTCGGTAGAGGGCCTCGACAGCCATGACCCCCCGCCAGCCCAGGACTTACGGCGGAAAATCATAGAGGGCATTTTGTACAACAAGAAACTTGTGCCGACCTACCATATTGTTATTCTAGGGCTGGTTGTGGTATTCTCGGTAGCACATTGGAGTGGAAATATACTGCGATGGAGAAGGAGACGGGCGATAAAGCTACGATACGGGAATAACGAAATCGATCCGTTGAACGACGAGGATGGACAGTTGAAGACACCTATAATAGGCAGACCCTATGTGAGAGACTTCCAGGAAATTTCAACGCCTTCATCAGGAAGTAGTACGATACTTGGAACCGAAAGTCCTCCACGAAAGGAGCTGGACGACGAGGAAACGCCACTTCTTCATAATGGCCATGCTCTTCAACCCCTCTATCCACGAAGAACTATACTCTCAGGTTTTAAAGCGTTTTTGATGTACCAGCCGCAACCGATTCCAATAATACACAAGGTTCTACCGTCGAATGGTACCTCCCTCACCATCATTTTCTTTCTTGCTACAAATATGTTCTATACTTTTTGGCACATCAATTTTGAATTAGTGCAGTCTTTTGTTTTATCTGATAGAGTTGGCCTTCTTTTCGTCTCAAATCTTCCCTATTTATATCTGCTGGGAGCAAAGAACCAGCCTTTGAAATTTCTCACGGGGCGTTCTTACGAATCTTTGAATCTCATACATCGTCGACTCGGCGAAGTTTTATGTTTACAAGCGTTGCTTCATGCTTTGGGTATGGTTGGTGCATGGTGGTATATAATTCGACCTACAGGTTTCCTTCCAACGCTTTTTGATTTTCTGATACACAAAATGATTCTCTTTGGTCTAATCGCTTTCTTTTCTTATGAACTTTTATATATCACATCTCTTGCAAGTTTTCGTCGGCGCTGGTATGAATTATTTTTAGGCCTACATGTTGTATTTCAAGCTCTTGCTTTGCTTTTCCTCTTTTTACATCATCCAGCAGGACGACCATACGTTGGAGCAGCATTGTCTATTTTCCTTATAGACAGGATCATATACCGTCTCAATCTCAAAAGCGTCACAGTCGAAGCCCAAGCTAGTATCATGGAAGATGACGAGACCGTTATACTTTCCACCACCCTAATATTACAACCACCCAAAACCTCCCACGTACTATTAGGAAAATCCATAGCCCAAGGCTGGCAAGCAACAGACCATGTTTTCATCACAGTCCCCTCCCTCGCTAGGAAGTACCTCCTTCAATCCCACCCCTTCACAATAGCCTCCCGAGCACCACACCCTTCGGAAAAAGAAGCAAAACTCTCCCTCCTAATCCGAGCCCGAGATGGGTTTTCAGCCGACCTTCTCATGCGAACACGCTCCCACAAACGTCTAAATCTCCGAATAGATGGTCCTTATGGTTCCTCACACGCCCGAAATCTCCTCGAAGACTCAGATTTATCTCTTCTCGTCGCTGGTGGGAGTGGCATCGCCGTTATCTGGCCTTTAGTCCACCATCTCCTCGCTCTATCACGATCTTCAGATGCGGAAATTGCCTCTGATTCTGCGCTGAGAAAACGAATTGTGGTTATGTGGGTGATTCATAAGGGGGAGCATATCGATTGGGTTGGGAGGAATGCGTTAGCTGATGCGGAAAATCGAGGCGTGGAAATCATTATTCCAAGAGCTACGGAGGAGATTGGACGGCCGAATTTGGAGGCCTTGATTACGAAGGTTACTGTGGGACTTCTGGGACAATGTGGGAAGAGGCTGGGTGTTGTTACTAGTGGTCCGGATAGTATGGGACGGCAGGTACGGAATATTTGTTCTGGGATGAGGAGGGACGGTATGAATGTTGGGGTAACGGTTGAGAAGTTTGGGTGGTGAAAAGGGATGGTGGGATGGGAGTTGATGATTTATGAACACATTTTCGCGGGCGAACCTCTTTTGTTTTTTGGGAAGGTTTTTTGGGGGGTGGTGTGGCATTTGGTATGGTTGATGGATGATGAGGCATTGGGATTCTTTGCATTGTGGGGGGATGATAAGAATTCTTGTTTGGATAGGTGGCAATTTTGTTTATAACGGCATGAGTATACACGGCATGTGGTCTTTATATAACGGATTCTCTCTTAACTCCCGAATTGAATAACCGGGTCGACGAGGAAACGTAAAATCAAAAAGTGACCACGATTCATTAGATACGTGTCGGCTTACTTGCAACTCTCTTTTTTGCCCAAACGTGATGCCTGGGTTACTCGATAGTTGCTGGCTTATTCGCAACTCTCTTTTTGCCCCCTAAATGTTGCTTGGCTTACCAACTTACTTGTGGCTTACTCAATAAGAGTTAGATAAGAAGAGGGTAGGAATATCAAACTTCTCCCAACCTCCCCGATTATCGGAGAGGGTTTGGAACAACGAAAATATCGTGAGACAGTCTTTCTAGTCCCTGGAATCTGTTTTTGCGACAGCTACATGGAAATCTCCGATTTACTAACATTTAATTGATCTCTTTTTCTTCATTCTCGAAAGTAACAATCCGACACAAGGCAAAGAACTAGAGAGAAATAATTTCGAATTTGACCAAGGGAGCAAATGCATGGGAGTTGCTGAGAAGTTTACAATGGAGAGAGCAGTACGAGAATTATACACCAGAGAATACCCACAAATTTGGAGAGTAATAGCTGAATTTCTTGAATTATGTTCGTCTGATCTGGTACCCCATATCCCCATTATCTTACTAAATTTAGAGAAAGAGACTTTATGAACGACCTTGCGACAGTGAAGACTTCCGTCACATAATCGAAAGTTATTTTGTTCAATTTGATCTCTCAAAAGTGGTCGATAATAAATTCTCGTAGAACAAGATAGAAGAAGCAATTCTGAGTGAATCCGCACCTGTCCAGTGAAGGAGAGAGGTAGCGGAAACAGCTAATCTCATGGCAAGTGTAACCAGACAATAACAATTCAATGCAAGAAGAATTGGGCAAAAAATATCATGCAAAGAGGCTTGCTTGCTTGAAAACTAATGGGATATCATCTGCTTGCTATCATCATGCAACGAAGAGAGAATAAAAATCAAATCCTCCACATCCCCCAAGGCCAACCGACACCCCCTTCTGAAATGTCAAAATGACAGCTTGCTGATCCCATCTCCGCCCATTCAGCCCTTCGACGCCATTCGTTATATTTACTACACTACCATGCTCCTACCAAGGCCCACCAAGGTACACCAAAGCTTCTCAAGGCCAAGGTCTGCCATTCGCATCCAGAAGCGGCGCCTTGCCAGCTGCACAATCTTTTGCTTGCTCTACGAAATTTTTGGCCGAGTCCCAAATTGGTACACCAGGAAGCGGTTTTGGTCTAATGGGTCTCGGCTTGACATGCTCGATATGTCTCACCTCGCCAACCTCATCATCGTCATCTTCCTCTGCGTAAGCCAGCTCCATCCCCTGACTCATCTCCATAGGATCACTTGCAGGTATCGTCTCCGACACGTCCCTACAAACAGCCTGCACCAAGTCCGCCCGGTCGGTACTTCTCACATACGCAAGGTAATAAGGAGTTCCTCCCCCCTGATTCTCAAAAATCTGTTTGCGATCCTTGACTTCCTTGACATATTCATCGTTGTACTCCCTCCAGATATCATTATCAAAATCATATATGTAGATCCAATAATGGCCACCTCCCGCTTCACCACGGTGAATGAAAACGGCTTGGAGTTTGTACTCGTATTGTCGCATGTCCGTGAATTGCTCGTTGAGGCTCTGCTTCAGGCTAGCGATTTCCTTGCTGATGGATTCGAGTTCATCGGCAACCTCAGTAGTGCGATCCTCGAGAGATTCGGAGAGATTTGCATCGACGAGAACGCCGTCAATCTCTTCTTCTTGCAGCTTTTCAATGAATTCTTTCGTAGCAATAAGAGCATCCGCGACAGAAACATCTGCTACGGTGCTGTTCAAAGCAGCTTGTCTGGCCTCTAAGACCTTGAGCTGGGCCTTCCATTTCCAAGTTTCCCGACGTCTCCGCATCAAAATTGAATCGGGATCCTGAGAATCCAGATATCGATCGAGATAGATAGTCTCAGGAAAGTTAACAGCATTCCGATTCTTAGATGCTACTTGTCTGACAGAGTCGAAGGCAGTTCGTTGAATTTGGATGTGCAAGATTGGGGGAAGTTTATCGATCGAGGCGTGTTGTGCTGCGGTAGAATTGTCGATTTCCACGATTTGTTCATCAAAAACCACGTCGAGAGCTTCGTAGATATCACGAGGCCCGTTCGTCGCTGGAAATACGATGAGATTCGACCAAGCCTCGACTTTCTTTTCCAGCGTTTGGGCTTTTTGCAGATAGACAGCATTTGCGCCATAGAGTGTATCTCTGACAATGTCCATCTGTTCTCCAGATTGTGCATCGATGCTGGTTGGTTTCAAGGCGCAGAGTAATCGGAAATTAACATTTCCAATTACCTCTGTAACATCTTGCTGGGAGCCGAACCTCCACAATTCATCGTCCGAAACCTTTTCCTTTTTGTCGTTCGTTTGAATGACTAGCCCAGACTTGTTCCGTGGAGGCAATGGGGGCTGCTTTTCAGGCATAGGCAACGTCTTCTCTTCACTGGTTGCATCGGTACCGTTGACCATCACAGTATCAATGTCCATAAGCAAAGCATCATCTTCACCACCTTTCTTTGGTGAATGTGAGGCCTTGCTTGTCGATTCTTCGTAGGAAGGCGGATCCACCATATCCACAAGGGTAGCTTCACTGCTATCATCGTTGTCTGCTCCCTTGTCGCCGGGATGATCAACCATCTCGATATCATCTTCTATCTGCGGGGGTGGAGGTTGAGCAGGCGGGAGCTGCGGACCATAGACCGGACTGTCGAGTAAAGAAACGAGGTTGGGTGGTCCATTAGGACTACTGATCGAAGCTCTTCGGAAATTTGCCTCTGCTGCTGAACTGAATATGGTCAACTCTGCGAGTTCTCTTGTTGGCTTTACTGAGTGGGTAGACGCTGTTCGAAGATTCTCAAACAGACTATGCAACTCATCCACGACTAGAGATTGTCAGCCATCAGTAAATTTTTGGCGTCATTATGCATGAATAACACTTACATTTCTGAGCTTTAATGATCTCTGACTTCGCCACAATTCGACCGCCAACTCGTTTCTTCTTGATGTCTTCGTCGTTCAAAGACATTCGGTGATTCTGGAAATCGATAACCACATTCCTTACTGGAGTTACCGTATAGTAATATTGGAGGAGACTGTTCAGGTAACATGTATTGCCAATATTATCAAGGCCAACTGGTTGGTCTGACGTGCTCGGTGGAGCTTGCACAACAGCGTTGGGATCATCCAGCTTTGTGAGCAAGAAATTGCTACCGCGATCAATAGCAATAACTCGTAAGGCTTCAGTAAAGCTATCTTGGGATCCTGGTCCCGCATCCGTCATGAGACTTTGGTAATAATTAAGAACGGTCTCGTCGTTGGCGCTGTGCGACTGTTCGGGTGTCATCTGAAGCCGCTTGTAGGCGTCTGTTACATCGAGCGTTGAGCCCGAGTTGCCCGCTTCCATATTCGTTGCTGCCCTTTGAAGCGTGGGATCGTTACGAGCATTTGCAATGACTCTTAGAGCTCGTGCTACCTTTGATACGTCGCCATCCGTAGCCTGTGACGGTTAGCGATCTGATGAAAAAGATAGGATGAGTGTGCATACTATGGAAATGGCAATAGCTTCAATACTGTCAGAGTCAGTATCCTGAGAAGGGACTTGAAGAAATTCTAGTGCCTCGCTGAGTGTCATTGCTTTATCGTTTGCGACCGCTCTAATCTTTTCAGAGTCTCTAGCTTTTGCGATGGCCAAGAGTGAATTTTTCGCTTCTTCTTTTTGGCGAGGGGCAGATTCTATTCTCGACTTGTAGAGACCAATAATGTAGTCATCTCCCTCTTTAGTGTTAGCGTCTACACCGAAGAACTTGTAGGCTTGTCGGATGGCCTCCAGCCCATATTCACCGGCGGAAGTTGCCATAACCACTTTAGTCTGCAAGTCTGAACTCTCTCGCCCCTTTGCGATTGCATTCAAACAATCCAAGTAATAAGGTGCATTGAGAGGATCGCAATCACGTTGCCTATCGTACGCCCAGCTCAGATAATCATCCGTAAAATCGTTAATCGCACCGAGGCTACGATAGTGCGGATGCTCCTCTTCGCCTCCATCTAGGTCAATGTATACAGTTCTTGACATTCTTGGATATCTATGAAAGCCGAGGTGTCGTTGGATGCACTCTAGAGCAGGCAAAGGTTGGTCAACAACAATATGGTTATCCCTTTCACTTACTGGTCGACGGGTTAACTGTTTATTCACCTCCAAGAACACGTCCTCAAAGAATGGCTTATTTCGCTCATCTATAATGGGGGGTTGCCAGAAATAGGTTGGTTGTCCCTAAAGCCACAGTTAGCATGCCACCAAAAACACGTGCAGAGAATTGGACGCAAATGATGAAGATAAAGTGAACTACTCAAAAAAGGGACTCAACAAAGCCCCTGTTTCAATCAACGTTGGGATGACCTACATCAGTTTCCTCCCCTGTGGTAGTCACAAAGTCTAAATAATTGAAAAGGTCATCACAATCCTCGCCAAACGCAAGGGCAAATTTCTTGTTCCGTTTCGCGATTTGTTTGGGTGGATTTGGATTCCCTGATATTACGTTCTGGATATATGTTCTCAAATATCCGAGGGCGTGAAATGGGTTTCGCGCCGAAGAGCCTTCAAATCTTGCTGGTTCATCTCGTATTGCTCGTTCCCCTCGGGCTCGTACTTTATGAATATCTAATATGGGTGCTAGTAAATTTATGTCAAGCCTTGGCTCGGAGATTTCGATCTCAACTTCAACAGGGCAAGATAGCGGCGAGCATGCAAATCGATGTAGTTCGTGGACGGGTTTGTACTTGGACGGTCGAAGACGATCGGGTTCGCTTTCGGAATAAATGGACTCCACATGCTGTAGGTGGTGTAGCGGATGTTCCTGATCGTTCATTCTACAGGGAGTTTGTCCACTCTTCCATGTTGTATAATCGACTGTGATATCGAAGTGCCATAAGCAATCGTCGCAGTATGTTGCTACCAAGCATTTTGTTGATGAATCAGGCTCCTCCTTCAATTCGTTCGTTCGAGACGAGATCACCATCAATTTATGCCGGCAGTCATTATTGTTCTTCCTGTGTATCGCGTGGCCCTCGCCCTCCCAACGGGGAGGGGAATCCGCAAGTAAATTACCACCACCTAACCGGACATTGCGCTCCAAGTGTCGTGGGTCGTAGTCGAGCAAATCTTCGATCAAACGTGGAGCAGTCTTTCCTGTAGCGCAGAATAACAGTGTCAGCTTTGGTTGATAGAGGGCAAGGCCGCAATTTGAGAGATCAAAAGTGATGGGGGGAAGATCTACCTGGTTTTGAAGTGATAATATTATGCCTGGTCATTTTGACCCCTCAAGCCCGCTGCGCCGGGAAACTGTCTTTCCTTCCTTGATCGATTCTTGTCTGCTGTCCACAGGGTATGATCTTCGTAGGAAACCTCCCAGGCGGTACTGGCAAGCTGCACTGGTGTTTTGAGGGAGAATTTGGGTATACAGAGGAGCGCACTGTTCTTGTTGGTGCAGTTTGGCGGGAACAATGGCGCTGGAGCGGTTCGTTTTGGTCGGGTATGAGTTTGTGATAGGTAGTAGTTTCGAGTTGATAGTAGCTCGAGGGTTGTGGTCAAAGTCAAAAGAAAGGTGTAACTTTGCTGTTTTGGGGATTGTTGTGTTTTGTGGTTGATGGAAGATGTTGAAGCTGGGCCTCCAAATCTGTACGATCACTTCAGCAATGAGTTACTCAACCGCAAAGCAGTTGTGAATTCTGGCGAGACAAAGAACGATTCAATCAAAGGGTGAGAAGAGGAATACTTTGCAAATCAGCTTCGTCCGAAATATTTGCTTACGCAGCTCTTTGCCTCTACACTATTGATGTGTTGTCAAACACTACTAGTTGTTTGATAAAGATAGCTCGAGGCTGAGCATTTGAAAGCAGCACTCTCTCAGCCTTGAGGGAAGGCCTGCACATATATTTTCCAGAGGTCAACTTTATTATTTTCAATTACCCTCATACCAGAGAGATTCTTGTAGAGAAAACAAGGGAAAACATGATAAAACCCCTCCTTGTAAAATCCATAGCAAGCTGCAAGAATATGTCGCCGTCCGGCGTCCCGTTGCTGCTTTTTTGGTTGTACAGTACCCGAAACAGTTAGCCTCCCACGGCCTTGGATATGAAAGCTCCGTGATTCACCCCCCGTCAAGCTCAAAGTTGACGACGACCACAACTGATTATAATTCGAGCATCTTGCCATTGAACAGGTCAACATGGCGTCCGGGGACGATCAATACCATCCAAAGGATGCTCTCAAGTCAGCAACCAATGGCGCTTTAGTTATCGGATCCGCCGGTGTCTTGATCGCTGCCGCGCAAAACAGCTTGTCTAAGAAGAACTATGGAGCTTGGGGTGTATTTGCGAGAGGTGGAGGGACCATTGCAACCTTCAGTGCGTTCTTGTCAATTGGTGTGCTATTCGGTAGACAAGAACTAATTATCTTCTAGCCGGTGCTGGTGCCGCCTTCATGTTTTCGAGAGACGTTGCCGCCAACCTACGAGAGAAGGACGATAGTTGGAACCATGCCATGGGTGGATTTGCAGCCGGTGCCGTTGCTGGGTTACGATGTGAGCGCTTCTACCGCAGATAGGATATGCGAACATAATTGCTAACGACGTATTTAGCTGGCTCAACTCCCAAGGTGCTAGGAATGGGTGCGGGTCTCGCAATTATCTTCGCCGCATACGAGTTCACCGGCGGAAAACTGAGAGGTCCCAAGATGGACCCTGAGGTCGATGACTTTGAGCGAAGGCAACAGCTTCGAAAGAACCGAAGAATACCTATGGAAGAGACCGTTGCACAGATAGGAGAGGGAAGAGGTAAACATCCCTTCCAATACTTGTTGATATGAACTAATAACCTTCGATAGGGATCTATGCACCCGGATATGACGAGCGAAGGCAACAGAGAATCAAGGAAAATTACGGAATCAATGTGCCTGCGAAATCGACTCACTCGTGAGAGGTTGACCCTGGTTTGGCGCCGTGTACTGTACATATGAATTGATATTGGTTTGGTCTTGGTTGTTTGCATTTCCCGTTTATAACGATA
Source organism: Calycina herbarum (assembly GCA_001414485.1). Classification (NCBI taxonomy): domain Eukaryota; kingdom Fungi; phylum Ascomycota; class Leotiomycetes; order Helotiales; family Pezizellaceae; genus Calycina; species Calycina herbarum. The sequence continues at coordinate 389,525 of LLEY01000042.1, read as the reverse complement.
CACAAAAAGTGTTCACCAGGTTTCTGAAGAGTTTTATCTAGCGACAGCACAAGCATAGAGGTGCTTGTAGGGGAATCAACAAAGATACCTTCGTTGCATGGCTAGAACGCTCTACACTCTCTATTAACGCGGTTGCCTTGTAGGCTGTATTCGTGATAAGTAACGATTCGCCGGTTGACGAATTACCTGGCTTGTCAAATTCGTGTATTTTGATGGGTAAGAACTAACGGACAGTTTCTCGTAAGCAATAGAATTATACTAAAAAAGCAAATTCGAAACTATTTGGATTATCTGTACCTCATTTAAAATAGCCAAAAAGTCGGATGTTTATGAATTGTCTCAAGATTGTCTCTCCATCTGGGATACTTGTATATGCAGCCTCGGACCAGGATCTTTGTATAAAGTAGTGCCACCAAGTCATACCCCGCACGACTCCATCGCCACCCCTCCTCGCAACATTTCAAAAACATCTTACTTAAACTCACCGAAACAAAAGGAAACACGTCTTTTGTTCCCTTCGCTTGTGATTGTTTCTACGCTGATCCAGTCCAAGAAGCGTATAGTAAAGCATTGCGTACGACTGCGGGTACCACGTTCCTGACTCCTTGGGGAAACTGATCGCGCCTCTTATATCATTGTTACTATCGTGACACGAATTTGACGACTTTCCTACGACGGCTGTGATACAATCGAAAATTTCCTACGTACATTTCGCGAAAATGAACACGGCGGTGGTGTCTGAATTTGATCGTGGTGGGCCAGAATCTGACTTGAAAGAGCGTTTTTATAGATACTTTCAAGAGACTTGTACAGGTAAGTTTCACCCTCATCAATACCCTCATCAATCAGGAAATCGCGCTCATCATTTTCAGAAACCCTAGAGCAGATCAGCCGGCTCGAATCATACTCTGTGATCGGCGGCGAAAGAAAAGACGCGGCAGATCATCTCCTTGCAGCTATCTCAAGGCTGTCAAACGATGTAGCTGATCTCACGGGATTTATTCCACCTTATGATCAGCGTGTCTATTCTCAGGTAACTTGAACTCTACATTTTCGTCCTTTCAAAACATGTCTCACACATCAATAGGCCATCAAAGGTCTCTCCGAGAAACTTCAAGAAACCAAGGCGAAATATGAGCCAAGGCCAAGATTCGCATTCAAGACCACACATAAGAATGCATCCGCAGTATCCATTGGAGACGCAGCCGAACTGACAAAACAAAATCGATCCATACCTGGAGCCGTGTCTTCGACTGAATCCTCCAAAGTTGCCACCCCCGCGAATATATCTACCCCGCCATCTGAACCCAGGGACACAGTTGGTGATCTGCCCTCCTTTCCTAAAAATTACAATGCGGAATTAGGGCAAATGCCTGGTGGGGGTGGTCCAATCCGAAAACCAAGTTTCTCACAAGCAACAAATGTTAGCATTTCTGGCCATACTGGACTTCATATTATTCTTCCATCTTCGGCTTCCCATGCTACAGCCTCTGGTTCTTTGACCTCTTTGAAGAGATGTATTGTCGATATGTCGGTTCCTACTGCTAATGGTGCTCCCTTTGCAGGCCTGGCTTTGAAGAATATCAAGCAGTCTTTGATTATTGCTGGTCGTGTGGCTGGTGCTGCTCATATTACGGGGATTGAGGATAGCATCATTGTGGTTGATTCGAGGCAGGTTAGAATGCACGATTGCAAGAATGTGGATATTTATTTGCAATGTGCCAGTCGACCCATTATTGAAGATTGCAATAATGTTCGCTTTTCGCCTATTCCGGAGTGCCATGTGAGTTAACTTTCCTCTCCAAAGATTTCTTGTATTAACAAGCTGTGTAGAAGAACATTTCTGCGGAATATGAAAATCATTGGGATCAGGTAGACGATTTCAAGTGGCTAAAGTCTGAGCACAGTCCAAACTGGAGCGTCTTGCCTGAAGCATCAAAACTAAACGAAGGGGTCTGGACTGATGTTGTTCCTGGTGGGCCAGGAGTTGGACTTGAGGATATTTTGAAGAAAATGGGCATTGCTTCTCACTAACATGTGAAGGCTGGGAACGAATGGAATACATGCTGGAGACTAACATTTTATTGTTGTGCAATTGTAATGGCTATGTGTTCTAGCATTCTACGGGATTTTGCAGAATTCCAGGACTCTAGCAGGTTTGTCTTGGGAGTGAGCAAGCATAGGGCAATGTAATAGCATGCTGTAACGACAAGATGATAGCAGTCCCTCTCCTTATTCTCGTCGCCGAAACGAGTATCAAATTTGACTTGATATAGGGCAGTTCCAACATTGGCTCTTGACTCTTAGCCGCCCAGTTATTCGGCCAGAGGCTCTCCGGCGCCATCCTTCCACTAAAGCTCTTTGCAGTAGCTTTTCAGTCGCACTAAATACGTTCCATAAGGATGACTCTAGATGGGCGTCGTTCGGTAGAGTCTCTGTAATTATTCTCCAGATTCCTCTTGGGTGCCCTTTGGATATTAGGTTGTTTTGAAATCCACAAGTATTTCATTCCTCCATCGCGTCACCCCTTTGCTTCCTCTCCTTATCCAGCTTCGCAGCAGATCCAACATCCTTCAAATTCTGCAGCATCTCCTTCTGCTTCGCAATCTTCTCTTCCCATTCCCTAATCCCCTCTTCCTGCTCCGCAATAGTCCTATCCATGTCCGGCAACGCCTTAACCTTTGCTTGCGACTCTAATAACTTGTGCTTGATCTTGTCCGTTTCCATAGGAATTTGCTTGATCGTGATGGGACCATTGTCAGAGGCTGGAGCAGCTGGACCCGGTGTTGCAGCGGGTGGTGAACCTGCGGAACCAGTGCTTGATGGAGGTTGGAGTCGCGAGAGGAGGGCAAAGAGGACGGGAATGGTATCGACTTCTAGAGGGGAGACGGGCGTTGCCATCGTGGGCTTCGTGGTGTTGAGGGTCTCGATGTTCGAAAAAGAGATGGGCCAATACCAGTACCTAGGTACCCGATGCGAGGACGACTCAGGACAGTTGAAGATTCTTGTGACCTTGTGTTCCACGGTTGGTGATTGATTGGTGTCGGGGAAGCAGGGAACTTCTTATCGGAGCGATTTGAAGCTTGGAGGGGAAAAAGTAAAACGTCCCGCTGAACATCCCACCAAAGACACCCCACCCACCAAACACAACCTACCTCTGGGCAGCTCTTCCTTTTCCTAGAAAAGCTCCTGATAGAAATCCCTCAATCAGAATTTTCTACTATCAAGATAAACCTCGTATTTACTCTCGTGCGAAACTCCTCTTCGTTCACGAATTCTTCGCAGTCCTTTCCAACACTCTATTGCCAACACCGCTGACACAGCCTAATATTCTTGTAGGCGATTCCTTCATCATGCCGGTTGACCATAAGGCTTGTCTAGGTACGTTTATATACCACGTATACCACAACTCAATCCCGATATAGCGAGCGGGTATCTTTCCCAAACGCAATTTATCTCCTATGCAGATCACTTCCCTTTCTTTTGCAATCTCAATTGCTTCACCATTTCCCCAATTCCGAAGACAATGGCTTCGCCGAGTGCTAGTAGCACCCCAACGAAATCCCAGAAGAAACCCGATTACATCCTCGCATCCCTCTACGTTCTCATGTACCTGGAGCTTTCATGGCTAATCGTTATGGTCTGGCGTAGTTGTTATTGACGGCTGGGGAATTCCCGTCGAATCTTCCCCCAAAAATGGCGATGCGATTGCGGCCGCGGAGACTCCAGTAATGGATGCTTTCCAAAAAGACAAAGATGGATTTACCGAACTCGAAGCCTCTTCGCTCGCTGTTGGATTGCCAGAGGGGTTGATGGGAAACTCAGAGGTCGGACATTTGAACATTGGTGCTGGAAGAGTTGTCTGGCAGGACGTTGTTCGAATTGATCAAACGATCAAGAAGAACGAGCTTAACAAGAATGAGGTTATCATGAAGGTTTTCAACGATGCTAAGGCTGGCAACGGTCGTGTGCATTTGTGCGGACTGGTTTCTGATGGTGGTGTTGTAAGTCTGGTACAATTGGAAAAGGGGAGACCGAAGCTAATGACTTTGTAGCACGCAAAACAAGACCACTTGTATGCTCTCCTTAAACTCGCTAAGGAAGTCGGTGTTCCCCACGTATACATTCATTGCTTTGGTGACGGACGAGACACAGACCCAAAATCTGGTGCTGGCTTCATACAAGGTCTTTTAGACAAAATCAAGGAGATTGGTACTGGAGAGATTGCGTCTCTCACTGGTAGATACTATGCCATGGACCGTGATAAGCGTTGGGAGCGAGTTGAGGTCGGCTTGAATGCTCTTTGCATTGGTGATGGCGAGGAAAGCAGTGACGTAGTCAAGACAATCAAGGAGAGATACGAGAAGGGTGAGAATGATGAATTCTTGAAGCCAATCATTGTTGGTGGAAAGGAGGCACGTATTAAGGGTAAGTCTAAATTCCACCTCTCATTTTCTGAAATTGAAGCTAACTGTTCTCTCAGACAACGACCAAGTTTTCTTTTTCAACTACAGATCTGATCGCGTACGAGAAATCACTCAACTTCTCGGTGACGCAGACCGTTCCCCACGGGAGGACTTTGCCTACCCAAAGAACATCACTCTCACCACCATGACACAATACAAGCTCGACTACCCATTCCCAGTTGCATTCAAGCCTCAACACATGGGTAACGTCCTCGCCGAAACCCTCGGTTCCCAAGGAATCAACCAAGTCCACGTTGCCGAGACCGAGAAATACGCTCACGTCACTTTCTTCTTCAACGGTGGTGTTGAGAAGGCTTTCCCTCTCGAGACCAGAGATGAGACTCAAGATCTCGTCCCCTCAAACAAGAGCGTTGCTACTTACGATTTAGCGCCGGAAATGAGCGCCGCGGGTGTTGCTAAGCAAGTTTCTAAGCGTATCCAGGATGGCACATTCGAGTTCGTCATGAACAACTTTGCTCCTCCTGATATGGTTGGTCACACTGGTGTTTATGAGGCTGCGATTGTTGGTGTTGCCGCTACAGATAAGGGTATCGGTGAGATTTATGAGACTTGCAAGAAGGAGGGATATCTCCTCTTTATTACATCCGATCACGGGTATGCGCTCGCCCTTCCACTCCACAACTTTTACTCTTTCAAGCATGCTAATATCACTACAGTAACGCGGAAGAGATGAAATTCGCAGACGGCAAACCAAAGACCTCGCACACCACCAACAAAGTCCCATTCATCATGGCCAACGCCCCCAAGGGCTGGTCCCTCAAGCAATCCGAGGGTGTCCTTGGTGATGTCGCGCCTACGATCTTGGAGGCTATGGGTCTTAAACAGCCCGAGGAGATGACGGGGAAGAGTCTGTTGGTGAAAAGTTAGATTTGCCCTTGCTTGTTTGCTTGACGTTATAGTACCTACCCCTTGATTTCCCCGTTTTATGAGGGGATGATGGCTAATATGGGTGGGGTTGTAGGTAGAAAACGGGAGTATGAGGATTAGATTATGATGAGTGATGACTGGATGGCGTGAGGGTTGGAGTTTGAGCGGTTGGTGGGTTTTGGTGGTTAGGATGGGATGATTTGGAGAAAACTTGATGAGGGATGAATAGAAGATTGATTGGTGTTCCTGAGAATGGATGGTGCCGGTGGTTGGGTGTAGTTGAAGTACATAGATACACTATACTAGATACACACATGAGGAAAGAAAGAAAAGTTCTTATCTTTTCCAAGTTGTTTTCTTTTCTGCTTTAGTCGTGGTGAGGGTATCGTCCCTTCTTTCGTCTGATGTTCTTTTGGCTCGTCTGTTCTTCTATCTCACATATTCTCGACTCATCCGAAGTTCTTTGACTTATCTAAACCCATTCCATATCATCTGAATTCTACGAGGTCGTCGAGATCTTCAACCCATGTTTTGATATGTAATTGAATGTCGTTTTAAATTACCAGAATAGTTTCACACATTGAAACAAACAAATAAGAGAACTCTCCTCCGGGATACGATGGATAATTGAGGAATAGTACTTCCTCAGCTCTCGATTCTCGCTTAGACTGTTGATACAGCTTCATATTATCTTGGTTATAAATTTAACCTCAGGGTATTCCTTTCAAATCAAGTTGAATATAAATATCTCTCGCACGTATTTATATTGAAGAAACTCTAAATCATTAAATTTCTGAAATTTTGACTTTCTTCTCTCCTTTCTCCCTCGGTTCCTTGTTGAAGATATTATGAAGCTTAGTATGAATATGAAAACTTTTATTAATGGTATCCTAATAATATGTAGATTCTAAGCTTCCGAATGAGGTATTATGGTAATATTTATATTTGGCTGATGGTGAATTAGTGTGGTTGGGATACTGCTGGTGAGTTTGATGTCCGCCTCACATTTCACTGCTTTCTTAACGTGAACGAAGGAGTTGGAAATAGGGGAGGTGAGAGGGACATTTAGCGAAGTAACTTTATAAGTGGTTTTCGCGAAGCCGGCCACTTCACTGCTTTCTTAGCGTCAATGAAGAAGTTAGTTTGAGACACAGAGGATAGAGTTCATTAGCTTCAACAAAGTCGTCACACGGCTTGAAAAGTCTGGTGAAATGCGTGGTTTCTGATGATTCAGTTCGTTGAATTATAAAGTACGACGCCTTATTATTGCTAGTCACTTTGTTCACTGTCAATTCTCTTCCTTGATACTGAGAATGTAATATGGTGTTCCCCATAGCAGAAGCAACTGGACAATCCCCATAACTTCTCAACACCTTCATTAACGTTAAGAAAGCAGTGATTTTTTTTTTATGTGAGCTGACTCTTTAGTTTACTGTTTTCTTAGCGTCAACCAGGGGAGGTCCATTTGCGAAGTAAGATTTTGGACGTCTCAAGTAAGACGAAGCTTTTTTTCTCCGCCTCTTCCGAAAAAGGAGTTGAAAATACTGGAGGAGGAATAATCATGGGCCTCAATTTGCTCTCGCTGCTTTCTAGGCGTCAACCATAGAGTTGATGTTGCAGTACACAGCATGAAAAGTCAGGTGAGATGCAAAAAATCAAATTGAAAAGAGAATGAGGAAGCATTACTTGGAGCCTCAAGAGGAAATTTGAATAAGAAATCGGGTCACGGAAACGATTTCTGTGTCCGCTACTAAATGAAAGCCTCGTCATAATGACGCCGGGTATTCTAGTTAGAATTTTTCGAAGGGGTTGATGTTATACAACATGAAAAGCCGGAAGGAATACGAAATATCAAATTTACAAGAGAAAGATTTAGCACCTGGAGTTTATGGGGAAATTTAAATAAAAGGTCGAGTTGAATATGTTGAACACTGTGATTACCTGCGCTAAACGGTTTCCAATTTCTGTAAGATATACCGTGTTTGGCTGATACTAAGAAAGCCGTGTTGTGTAAATGGTTCCATGGCACCCTGACAATGCGACTTGCATACCAGGCTGAACTTCACTGCTTTCTTAGCGTCAGCGAAGGGGTTGGAATTAGGGGGCGTGGGAGGGACCTTTAGCGAAGTAAGTAAGATTTTCAACTTTACAAGTGTTTTTCGCGAAGCCAGCCTTCACTGCTTCCTTAGCATCAAATAAGGCGTTGATTTCCCAACAGAGGGTAGAGTTAGGAAAGCACTGCTTTCTCCGCATCAACGAAGGGGGGTCGAGGTTACACAGCATGAAAAGTCAGATCCAATTTCAAACATGAAAAAAGGGGAAGGTAAGAGGTGCTAACTAGTTCGTTTACTATTAAGTCCCTTTCTAGATGTTGAGAAAATAGTATGGTGCTAGCTATATTAAGCAACAGATCAACCCCCGTGACTTTCTAGCCCCTTCGTTGACGCTAAGAAAGCAGTGAAGTCGGCCTTTTCAAGGCTTAGCGTGTGCGAAGAGAGCCGATGTTACACATATACGTAATGGTGGAATCATCTGTGTGCTACAAGCTTGAGAATCAAGAAGACAGAGAAGAAATATTCAGTATTGATAAGTACTAACTAGTATACTTTATTCACCATTTGCGAAATTGTCCAATTACGTCACTATTTTATAGTATTTAGTAGTAAGTCTAGTAAGTTAAGCTATTAAATCCCATTGTCTGAGAGTGTCGGTATATATAAGTGGTTAGCACTTCCACGTGCTTTGTAGCACTTTCACGTGCAGTGCCCTTCTCGCTTAACGAGGAGGGCAGGTATATAAACAACACCGAGTACTCTTGTACTCGGTATGCATCAACGATAGTTACAACGATAATATACTCTTTTTGCATCAAGCTATCGACCACCAAGTCGAACCAACAGAGAGTAACTAGAGTAATTAAATTATATAAATAAAGTCTCGAATTTTTGAAGCGTTAGAGTATTAGATACCTATCCGAGTAACATTTATTTAATATAGAAGACTTGAGTTATTTCAACGAAGTATAGAGGTTGATTATAGCGAATCTAGAATATTTCTAGACAGAATTAGTCAACTCTATAATTGGTAAATAAAGTATACCAGATGCTAGGAGATGACAAATTATATTTGAGACGTTGAGATTTAGATGAAATAGAAAAACAGCCTTTTCTTTTTGTGTACTCGGTATTTTCACCAGTCTCACTCTGTGTAACACCTACCCTCTTCGTTGACGCTAAGAAAGTAGTGAATCTTTTTAACATTCTGACCCGAATCTTCTATTCTAGCGCTGACAGAGGTCTGAGGGAAGCATAAGGGACAAGTCTCAGCGTCAGCGAGGCAGTAAACTTTCGTAAAATATCGCTAGATCAGTGAGATTAAGTATTAAGATGATAATGGAATATAAAGAAAGGATTTCTTTCCTAATATGGATGTGTACTCTTTACTCCGAGAGAGAAGTGAATAAAAGAGTTTGAAAAAATCATCAAATACCTCGAAGGAACCAAAATTTCAGCTGCAAATAAGTGTTTGAATTTACAATTTCCATTCTGAGAAAAGAGCGCTTGGATACAAAGCATGGTAAATTAGTTGAGTGTTATAACTTCCACGTCGATTAAAGCACTCATTCCATAGAATTGGTGAAGAGAGTAGGTACTATACACCTACGGATACTTGAATTGGCAATTTGAAAAGTGATGTATTCAGATTATTTTGTTTCGAAAAAGAAGATGTCCAATGGTGTCGAACGAGAATTTGATGAAACCACCTCCAAGAAAGAAACAAACAACATTTGAGAAATCGGCTTTCCCCGATTCCCTACTTTCTAGCTTCCTTCCTACCTTGTTCCTTGATGGATATCTAGCACACATTTATTTCTTGATGCACCAAGTTGAATGGGAAAGACCTAGTGCCTTGAAGTGTTTTGGGCTTCCAGACCAAGTGCATTACCACCTTCCTACACCGTTATAGATGTTGGTTCGCATGTCATAAGACCCCTGATGCACGGTTTTACCACCATCGAAGCCAGGGCTAAAACTCGAATTTGTGTTTCGTTGGATCTGTATCTGGAAGGCCGCGTGAGAGATGTGAAGAGGGATGTGTTGATGGGTTGTGATAGTTTGGGGAGCTTACATGAGTAGTTGTGGAAGTGTACGTGGTGTTCTAATTCTGAACTTGGTAGGTCATGTTGGTGTTTCCGACCGGCGCAGGTGGAGGACGGGAAGGCTGAGCGGCAAGTCTCGCGGGTCTGTTTTGCTCTTTCCTTACTATTTCCGCACGAACACGGGCTTGACGGCCTGCCATTAGATTAACCATTTTTGCCGGATTGCGCTCAGTAGATGGGGGAGTGGTTGAGGGAGAGATGATGATAAGTTTGCAACAAGTACGCACGACGTTTGAAGAGGGAGGGCCGAGGGGTATATAACCGCCACGGAACTACCCCTAATTAGCTACGATGTAAGCTGGATAAGGTCATTTATTAATTGACGAGCTGCCTTGCCCACAGGCGTGTCGATGGCCGATTGGTCGAACATTATTGCACAGGTTAAGAGAAAAGCCTCCTAGCTTAAGCGAGGGGAATACTGTATTACATTGGAACAACACAAAAGGGAGTATACAAACTCGGTATATTATCTCTTGGTTATCAGGTCTTCGGGAATATTGATCATTGTTTTATAGAATGTCAATTTTTCCTGTGGATGCTGGGAGAATAGTGAGGTGTCTTGATTTTTTCAAAATCGGAGCCTCGTTGGTGTTACACCAATGCTGGATCAGCTGCGTTTAAGCCTCAAGATATTCCTGGGGTTACTTTGCTGCCACTGGTAACTATTTTTGAACATGCAGGGAGCACAGAAGAACAAAAACTCACTGAAAGCAGAAAAGCCACATCCTTCCACCTCCAACTACACGGAAAAAAGTGTGAATTTATACTGTATTCTAGTCGACCTTTTTAGAGTCGTGAATGTACTACCTATCTATATATCTCTATCTGCTCACGAAGCACCCATCTTTCCCGCCCCCTCCTCCTTCAAAAGCGGACCCTCAACCTTCCTCATCAACCAAGCCATCATCCCCCAAACAAGCTGCATAGCCTCAACCCTATCGTCCTTCAAAAACAAATCAAACCATCGACTCCTCCACATAACAACCTTATCCCACTCCCCATCCCCACCCTCAAGTACCCCCAACAAAGCCTCCGGAACCCTAACTCTCACAATAGAAACATGATGATTCAAGGCCGAAACCAGAAAGATATCATCATACCCCTTCCCCGGAACCGGTTTCCCAATCGGTAGATACCTAGTTCGACGATCCCAAGTTGAAGCAGGAGGAAGTAATTTCCGGTAATTATCATATATTTGCATTGTTTCCTTTCCTCTCTTATTTCTTTTCGTGGGAGTGGGATTGAGTTCGAATAATCGTTTGGTTTCTGATGTCACAGGGGAGAGTTTTTCTTCTACCTGTGAGATAGTGGTGGGAAGGGTAGAAGCTGAAGCTGTCTCGTCTGCTTTATCAGCTTCTCGCCCGATAGGACCCCCGGGACCACCGCCCCATCTAGGTTTGGTGGTCCACCATTTTTCTTCGCCGAAGCGCTTTTCGGTTTGTCCTTCCCGGGAGCGGTGTTGGGCTGTGATTAGTACTGCTACGACTTCTCGGGAGAGGTCGAGGAGGGAGTCGGCTTCGGTGGCGAAGATGGTGCTGGTGCGGCTGGATATTGTTGCTACGGGACCTTCTATGATTCCTCCTCGCGCTGCAGAACGTTCCGAAGGGGTGCGGTAGATGAAATGGGCAGAGGAGTTGAAGTGAGAGGGCGGTGAGGATGTAGATGTTGGTGGGGTCAATTGAAGTCTAGGCTCGCTTCGGGCAAGAGATACATTGCAGCCGAAATCATAAGCGACGAGTTTAACGAAGGATGTCATGAGGTTCTGTCGATATTCAGGGGGGAGCTGTGAGCCCGTGCCCATGCGTTGGTGTGTGAGAAGATGGGATGGCACTCCTGGCTGTTCTTGGGAGTCTTCCTTTTTTTCTCCTGTCGAATCAGAAGGAGTTTCGTTTGAAGATTCCCCTTTGGGTGGTAAGGAGGTATCATCCCAATATGCAGAGAAGAATTCGAGATTCTTGAAAAACTCATATGCGTTCCCTAATCTGACGGCAGATTCTCCAGTTGGAGGGGGGATGCGCCGGATGCTTCGGAATGCTGCTGTGTTGTCTAACAAGAGTTCATTTTGACGCTCTCGGTAGGTCTGAACACCCGGAGATAAATTGCCATTGCTCAGAGGTCTTTTCGTTGCGTCATTCGTTCCCAAGAGATCATTCGCTTCAATGGCGTTCCATGCTTCAACTGGTGGCAAATAGCCTGGTTCTGGGAGGAGATCTTGAGGTTGGGCATCTGTTATCACGTGGAGACCGAGTGCTTCCAGGTGTGAGAGTTTGATATCTGCTGGTCTGTGTATGGATTGTAGCAGGTTGACCAGCGAGTTATCTGAAGATGAAGCAGCCTTCCCATTGGAGTGTGGCGTACATTGGGGAAATCTGACTGGTGTCTGAGGAGGTAGCTTCAGAGGTTTGGTTGTGTCTGATCTTTGTGGTACTCCTGTACCAGGTGTGAGTTTTGATACCATAGACTGGATTGAACCAAACGAGCCAAAACTAGCCAAACGACGATGCCAATGCTGGCCGAGACTTGGGTGGCAGAGAAAGACGAGAAATCTGATTCCTGAAACAATTCACGTGCACCAACAGAGACATGTGCACCAACAGAGACAAGATGAAAGTGCAAAACTTCATGACAGGTTGGGGCAGCCGTCTGATCCACGCCGTGACCCAAGGCATAAGTTTGAAGTCTTGGATGTGGGCGAGAACCATGACTTGCATGATACGGCGTGCAGACGTGAGAAGGAAGACGCGAGATGAACGATGGACAGACAGTGGCGAGAGTGCAGTGCAAGTTTGAGGGCAACGGATATCTCGAGGCTCGAGGCTCGTGTTTTGTGCTCGATGCTCTCATGTTGGTTGGTGTTGTGTTGGGCAGGAAGGAACATTGCGGAGAAGGAGAAGGTGAGCGTACCGTAAGCTGGAATAGTGGCAAACATGCTGCCCCTTTCTCATTTCCCCCGCGTCGCAAAGGCAGATGCAATAGCCGATCACCAGGATATTTTGCCTTTGAGAAGAAGATCGATCTATAGAGGCATGCCTATGATCTGATCTTGCGGGACGGGTAGGGCTAGGCTGACGGGAGCTACAGCACTGCACAATTGAGCTTGGAAAGGCAGTCGCAATTGTGGGAAGCTATCGAAGCTATTCGATCGTTTGGGTTGGCAGAGCAGAGCAGAGCAGAGCAGAGCACTGGGAGTCACTGGTACAGGCGAAACGTTTGTTGGTGTCGAGGTTGAGATGGCAGGTACTCGAGTAGTACTCGGGTAGAGTCGCATAAACGTGCCAGCGACCCCTCATGCGCCGTCTACGCTACAGGGTCAACAATACAACAACCACAACACTAACCGATTCACGATTAATCAATCACTACCAGTATATTTCCTACGACGTCACGGCACCAGTACGAGATGTTTTTGCATAGCACTCCATCATCGTCCAATTTTAATCTTGGGAATGGCAGCTGCACTGTTTTACGGTCCTTCTAGCTCCTTACGTACGGCAGTGGCATTGTCTGTGCCCATCGGACCACAACTCTCCCGTCATGCAGCATCGATATCAACACATCCGGGGAAAGGAGAAAAAAGGAAAATTCAGTTAATCGAGTACGGCCATGAATCCCGACAATTACGTCCTTAAAATACGATAGCGCGTAGATAGCGATGACGAAAGAACCGAGGGACGCCGCCAACATTTCCTCCCCTTTCCAGCGACAATTTCCTCTTCCGGAAACTTACCAATAGACGGGTCATGGCGGAAGAAGATCATCAACCTTACTTTGCACCCTCTGGTTAAGCTCGGTGGCTGAGAGGGTTCTGACAACCTTAAACACGCAGAGATAGGCTCTTATACGCTCTCGTTTGAGAGCCTCCGCGTATGGTTCCTCCCGATATAATCGACTCAGACTCTCATACTATTGCTGATAATTCTCCGAAGAAGGTCCAGAAATCAATATGAAATCATCATGAATATTGGATACAGTTACGAGCAGCTAACTCCTATAGCTTGAGCTAAGAGTTGACCTGAGGTCAATCCTGTCGCAGCTGGTTGTGTCTTCTCGCTTCTGCGGAGATACCAGCGAGGCGATTCAGGTGGTTGATAAATGACTGTTCAACCGGAAAGCAGTCGCTAGTACATGGAGGGTGTTTTATGTACAGGCACTTACACGTACAATTTATTGTGGTACCTACATATGATCTTTCCCATCTCGCGGATTTTAAGCATATTTGGTCTCTTCGTTTCATTCCATTCCATGGCCAGAAGCATCTGCTCGTGTAATGTCAAATACTTGGTCGAAAAGAGCCATATGTTTCCAGTAGGGATCAGCTGGTGTGACAAGTACCGTCTTCGCCGGGGTGCATTGGTTTCCGGAAAATCCTTCTTCGAGACAAGGTCGAAAGCAAAGTGCAAGTTCACAAGCCCCCTCAGGTCCACCTCGAATAGGTACGGCTCCCCGCTTTTCCGTCAACTTGGTGATCGAGTCCATGGTTCTTGGCTTTATTTTGCAAACAGCAAGGTCCAAGGCTGAAGAAACACCTCCTTGGGCGACGGTGACCTCACCATCACCCATTCAGAATGTCCATTTACGAAATTGTTTCACTAGGCATCCACCCTTAAGAACGTGTGGGCGCGTTCAATACAATAGCGCGAGCGAATTGCTTCACGTCTTGTTACTGTACCTCCTATTTTCCTTCAGTTTACTCGTTTTTAACTCCTTTTCCCCCCTACCCGAAGTCGGGTATTTTGTCAACATAATTCTCCACGACCCTCCCGATGGCCATTTTATGTTTCTCCTATGAAGATCTCGAAATGTCAAGCCCCATTGCCTTGGAAGATGGGCAACGGCGATTTCTCATTCCAGATTCAAGAGTCCGGTAGCCCCTGTGTAGCAGGGGGTATTTGCCGTATTTGCCTCATCATCGTTACAGAAGCGCCAAGTGTGCTGGGGTCTCAAACAAATCAACCCCTCTCTGACCCTCTCCTCCTCCCTCCACCACCCAAAACCACCAACGTCTTTTTGCACAGGCACACCCCTCGAGACCTCACCACGGTGACCCGCCGCCGAGTCTTGTCAGAACGCTCGTTTTGAGAGCCGGAGATCATGCCTTCTCAGAAGTCGACCCCGTTACTCCTGCTTGGGTCATTCTGTCTCCACACAGCTCATTGATTCTCTGACCACCACATCGTGGCTTCTTATTCTTTCGCAAACATCCTATCGTCAAGACCATGCCGGCCGCGACGACGAGGAATTCGAGGATCACGAAAACAAAGAGCGCGATAGATTCATCCATGGCTTGAGGCCCTTTCTTTACACATATCTCGCCTTGACGGTTGACTTCCACTTCTTTTTAGCGACTGGTGTCGCCTTTCTACATTCATTATGTCGACGAGCGCGAACCTGCCGGCAGGATTTTCTTTAACCACAGTAAACGGTCAGAAATGCACAGCTATTCCAAAAATTCAAGGAGGAGGAGGTGATTCATCTACGAGTGTGGCCGTGGTCTCAACAACGGCTGCTGCGACAACTACATCGATATCGACGACCGCCCAAACAACAGCGTCATCCACCTCCGTACCACCTGTATTTGTTTCCACAAGCAGTACACCACCTCTCGCGGCAGCCTCTACTGTTGCAGCAACAACCAGCGCGGCAGCAATAATCACACCTCCTTCCTCGACGTCCATCGTCAATGCCCCTCCAACAACATCTGCGGCTTCCCTAGCCCTCACGACATCGATCGCTCCAGTCGTGGCATCCAATACGGCCGCAAAAACTAGTGCAGTAGTCGCGACGAGTGCAATTTCGAGTTCGAATCCCTTTTCCATATCAAGTATCGCGGTTTCATCTAGTTTGGTTGCCATTTCAGCGAGTCCCGCATCCAGAGGTACGACTCCAACAGAATCTTCCGGTACCCCATTAGCAATTGCTCAGAGCGAGGTATCCGCAACTCCAACACTCTCCTCGCTTGCGCGAACTACTTTGAGTAGCGCCCGAGCGACAAGTGCTGCTGCGTCAAATTCCTTAACATCATCTGCTCATTTATCTTCATCAACATCAAGCTCCGAGGCAAGCAAAGAATCAACAGATGGAGGCATTGCGTCGAGTCCCCGGATGACGGCGGGGCCGGTTGTGGGTGGTGTTCTAGGCTCGATGGCCTTTATCGCAAGTCTTGCATTTTTAATATTCTTCTGCATCAAAAGACGAAAGAAGAGACAATCTCTACTCACCCCTCTCGGAACTGGAACCCGGACCGAATTTTATAGAGACGAGAAAGCTGGTGGACCAATGTCAACGTTCGATAACGATAATGATGAGAAGTGGTCTAGAGCAGATAAATTCAAGGCCACAGCAGCCGGTCTCCAGGTGGGATTGGTTGGATTGGGAGCGAAATTGAAAAAGACGGTAGTGAGGGATAGAAGCGATAGTCCAAGTGTCAACTTGAACAGAGGTAACTCGCAATTTTTGGACGGGCCAATTCCCCAACACAGCCGGAACAATTCTGTTTTCTCAGCGGTTGGAGAGAAGCCTGGGGTCAAGGAGCGATTTACAGAATGGTGGACTAAATTCAAGAAGCTCCATATGCCAATGTTATCTGAACCAGAGGATCCATTTACAGCAGCTCGAGTTGCGAATGAAAAGCAAGCACAACTCAACAACCCCACGCCGGACTTTTCGCAACTCCTAGGAATGGATGATCGCGAGCTCCAACTACAAGCCGAGCGCCGCCGAAACAATACAAGAGTTGAATCCGGTTCCTCCCTACCCCCTCTTGGAAGTCTAGGATTGAGCTTTAAATCCCTCCAAGATCCGTTTGCGGACCCAGCCAAACCAGCTTACGATTCCCGCTCCAATCCCTTCGCTGACCCCATCACCCAACCTCAACCCTCAGTCTCAAAACAAAATACCTACGTCGCCGATGTACGACGATCCCGCGGTGCCTCAATCGGAGCCAAAAACCTCGCTCCCTCAGGACCCGTATCCCGCTACCCATCATCAGTAGCCCCCAGTCGCGATAGCTACCGCGACACCGTCTTCTCTGCCTTCTCAAGCAATGCCCGAAAAGGAAAAGGACGATCCGACCCCTTCGACCTCGAGCGACCAGAACTGTGGCGTCGAACGAATAATCAGAATTTCGAGAGTCCGGCTGTATCTGGTCATTCGAGAGCACCGAGTCTCTCGGGTGGTGATAGTAGTGTGAATCTCTATCCCGCTCCCATCAACACCTCCAACGCAGCTAACCAAAACCCACCATCTGGCTACGGACAACCACGCGTCAACTCTCCCGTGGAACAACGGGTGAACTCCAGCGGCACCTACGAAAGCAACTACAGCAGCGGTGTATCTAGTCTCAGTGAATGGGGCGACCCAGGACCAGATCTTGGACCTGGTAGTTCGGCGAATTCTCTGAAGAGTACGACGAGCAGTAAAGGGGGTGTTGGGAAAGCCATGTGAAAGAAATCTCATTTCAGTACGAACAATATTTCTTAATATGATAAAATCAGCATCTCATCTCAACAAGGGACATATTCGATGGGTGAGCGATATGGGTATTCATTTTTTTTTTTTTTTTGAGAAAAGACATTATATAATGATACCCCCTACTGCGAACTCGGATCTGGGAGGGCATAGCAACATGATAATGTCTAGCATCCTCTGGACTTTTTGGGTTTTTGATGATTTGATGGGTTGCACATGAGCACAGCGAAGGTCATGGCTGATGCGAAGGATGTTTGAAGGGAAGGAAGGGGCATAGTGGGAGGGAGTAATTCGGTGTTCATGGTGTTGATTACATTCTTTTTCTGTCTTGTATTGTTTATTTTTCTTGTGTCGGACTAAGGGTTGTGTTGGAAGGTAGCTGCATCTGGATTGGAAATATCATATGAGGGGGAAGGAAGGACGTCAAGTTGGTGGAAGCGATGAGTAGTGGAGGTTGGTTACGATTAGATAGGTATCTAGGTAGCATGGTATATACCATTGTTTCCGGGTGGTGGTATGAAAAGACGGGAATTATATATTCTAGAACTTTGAACCTTGCATAGCTTATAAACACTTGCAAAGGCCAGGCTCAAAATTCGAGAGTACTGTCACCACTTTTTTCTTTTTCACCTTTCTTGTACTAGCTCATTCGCAGTTCATTCCCCCGCGAGCAAAGTCTGCGCTTTATTCACCAATTGTGATATTAGCGAATCCTGTTATTTTGTGTATTAAGTACTGGTTCTAGTGAATTCAACTATCAAATTACTTAAGTAAACTCTAGAACGTCTTTAGAGTATAGAGTTTAAGTACTTATCCTAGAAAGTTTAGAGATTGAAAATTTAGGGTATGTCCAGACAAAATCAGACAATGTTTTAATTGGTGAATAAAGCCTACCAACTCGCAGAGTAAATATGCTTCCATGTAGCTCGCCCCATTGAAAACTTGCTGAGTCTTTGGAAAGAATTTCCTATTAAATACTTTTCGTTACTATCTTACGTTCTAAAGGTATCAGATATATCAACCCTGGAACGAGGCTGCTCCAACTCATGTGTAACATCAACCTCTCGTTGTTACTAAGAAGGCTTCTCATTGGACGCAAGGGTTCTACTACTCTAGCATCTCTGACCTCTTCGTTGACAATAAGAAAACAGAGGATTTCCAGATGGAGAAAGTACCTCCCAATTCCGAACTCCCTACAACAAACTCCCTTCCTATGCTACATCAACCATATCGATTGATGCGAAACGGTAAATATGACTTGTAATCCCTGCTAGTGTTAATTTATATGTTAAGTGATAATTCCTAATCTTCCGATTATATGCGGAATGTCCTTTCTGGTCTTCTGGCTCATCTTACTTTCCTGACGCCATTTAATTAGGTGTACGTTGGAGTCTCGGTTGAGTCGGAAATCCACTGCTTTCTGTTCCAAGAGCCTCATCATACAAATATTACTGTGTAATTCAACTTTCCAGATACCCCTCGAAATATTCCCTCAAACAAAGACAATAATTGGAGATGAACTCAACTCTCGCTTAGTTCAAGCCCCCTCCGGACTCTGAAAGGCAGCACCTCCTCTTTCAACCACAACAAGAGGAAAATTACTATATAAAGAGCTCAAACGCCACGACCTCTTCTTAATTCCTAACAATCAAATCTCAACAAGCATCCCTTTGTTCCCCAACTCGTCCCCAAATACACATAAAGCCGAACTCTTAAACAAGCTCAACAATCCCCTTCTTCCTCGAATGATATTCCATCTAAATAAAGCATTCGAAAAACAAGTCTTTATTCTGACAATAACCTTGTTCTAAAACAATAAGCTATTCCAAAAAAAACCCCCCTAATCCCACCTTTAAAAAACATAAATACCCCTCGACCTCCCAACCTTCTCCTCTCTTCATCCGACTCACTTGTGATCCCTTTCACCCCTGACACTTGCTCACTCCACCAGTAAGCCAGTTTCAGATCTTCCCACAGAGATGTATATCCCAACCAACCGCACTTCCCTCTTCCCCGTCAATTCGACGAGTGTAGCGATCTCTCGCTCCTCCACGAGTTTAACTTCCTCGGTAACTTCTTCTGCTTCAACAGCATTGGTACGTATCAGCGATGTAGAAGGTTCCCTCTCCGCCGCAGAAGGGAACACCAAGTGGTGGTCTGAACCAGTTAACACTTGGACTCAGAACACCTGGACGTCACAACCGGCTTGGACTTCATGGGCACCATCCCCCACAAAGTCCGTTTCAAGCAAGTCCTGGACTTCTTGGGCTCCTTCTCCCACGAGTTGGGTAGCACCAACCTCAACCTCGACGCAGACACCTGATGCTAAAGGCTCAAAGATCAACCTCGGAGTGTTGATCATTGGTCTATTTTTCGGTGGTTTCCTCTTTTGCTTCATCATCTACGCTATGGTGAAGGGGAAGTTCAAGCGGTGGTGGAGAGGCAACACTGGAGACAACCCCGAGCCGCGGGAGATTTGGCCTGAACAAAGGGAGAACCCTTACCGTGAGCGATATGGTCAACCTGCTATCTAAACAATAGTAAGGTTGAACATACCCTCCTATATGAGGGTTCTTGGGTGGTGAGCTAGATGGGATTGACATATGGATTATGTAAGTTCTTCTTCCTCTTGGGATGGCTAATTTTTTGGAGTTTAGGGAGTTCGGTTGCAATGACTCCACATGACCCCATCATATGGGTGGGCAAAACTTTGGGATTTATGATTTTGGAAAGGCGTTAAAGCATTTGGGATTATGCGATACCCCTATGAATTCAACGAGTACCCACGAACGTAAGTTCTCTTCTTTACCCCCATTTGCTAACATTCAACAGACCTCGGTCTATTTCAATTTTAAAAAAATCCGTTTCCAACGATAATTTCATTTAACTCTGACTGAAAACCATATGTGACAACTTAGTAAGTTCTCTTTCGCACCCCACTTCGCTAACATTTAACAGATCTCGGTTTTAGTCAAAAATACTTTGCATGTAGACTTTCGACTGAAATAATGTCATCTTGACTTTATCATGCATGGATGAAATCTCCGAGCACTAATAAGTACCTACACAGGAAGCACACAGTAAGTTCTCTTCTCTCCTCTACTAACATTTAATAGACGTAAGATTGAAATATTTTCATCTTGAAAGTGCAATACCAGTTCTATGGTTACTAATGAGTACTTGTACGGTAAGTTCTCTTCTCCGCCTTCCCTTGCTAACATTTTCTAGATTCTTTCTGACGATTGAAATACTCACATCTTAAAATAACAAGACATTCTAATTATATGAGCTCTGATAATTACCTACGAGGTGAGTTTTCCTCTTTGTGCCCCCCTTCGCTAACCTTTTACAGACTTTAAACTCTAATAACTATATAATGTAAGTTCTATTCTCTACACTCTTTTTGCTAACATTTACAGACCTGGTCCTATATGAATAAAACCCTTTTATCAAAATAACCAACCTTGAACGGCCAGTACGACTACTGCTCAAAACAACCATCTCTTCTATACCCTAGAAGAATCATCTCATCTTTCTCAGATAAGTATATCCCGAAAATATCCAAAGAATGAAGAACTTAAATCTACTTTACTAGATAAGTACCTAAAACTCTAAAATTTTAGTAATCTCCAGACATTGTTCGAGTAAATTGATTATTCCAAACTGTCTCAGATAATAATCTTAAGCAAACGCAATTTAGAAAAGTACGGATTACTTTCTACTTTTAAAAATCTCAAAACTTCATTGTAGTAACTTGATTACTCTAAATATTTTCAAACAAGATAATGTAATAATTGAAATTACAGGACTCACCGTCTGCAATTCCAAAGTATTAATACGATTGGTCAGTTCTGAGTAAAATATACCCTAATAAGTGAGTTTCTTCTGGGCCTCAGATGTAAGGCCGTAACATCACGGCGCTAGGCCAAACTAAGCGGGTATCTTTTTCGCGGAGCCAGGACCTCTTGAACTTCCACCCCAATTGAATCTCACAGTCTTACAAATAAAATAAGCAGCACCATAATGGGGTCTAACAAGCGAAAGGAAGGCCCGCACGGCGATGGTGGAAAGCAAGATTTCAAGAGAAGCAAGGTACGTTCGATTACTCGCTCTTTTTTGGTCTGTCCTTTCGCGCGAGTATCAAGTGATCCTTTTTGCAAGACAACTCTGCCCTCTCAGCGTTGTGTTTTTGGACCCGATATCTTAATGGAATTCCTACCATGAAGAATTTTTCCTTTTGATTATTTCGATTCTCAAATTGGCTTTCTTTTCTTGTCGCATTACGTCTTCATCATTCCATCGTATTTGAAGTTGAAACTGATTAATGTAGGGTGGATCTGGAGGAAAATGGAAGACTCCAAATCATAAAGCAAAAGATGAAGTGCGTGTTACAATTGCACCAGGAGACATTGGTATCTGGGCAACATGCGCGAGAGGCCAGGAAGGTAAAGCAACAACCGAGCTCAAGAGCATTCTATATCAGGTTTGTCATGACTACCGCAGTATTATACATGCCTTGCTGATATATTATAGTTCGCTGAGAAATTCTACGGCCTCGTCCAGGAGCCAGAAGTTGATGACGAGGACGGAAAAGAGATCGATATCGAGGCTTCGATTAAGAAAGAAGCTGCAGCCTTGAACGAAAATAAAGATAAGCTGAGACTCTTTTCCTCCGTACGTATTGATATCGAGTGTGTTCTGTTCTTCAAAGTCCAGCCACCAATTGATCCAGTGGACTTTGTACATCGGATTTGTGTCGAGATCGCTTCGAAGCCTGAAACAAGATTGACCAGATATGTAAATCGAATTACACCAATGACATTAATTGGAAAGGCCACAGAAAAGGGCCTCGCGGAAGTAGCAAGTACTGTCCTGCGTGATCACTTTCAACTCAAAACGGAAGACACACCGAAAGATGCAACTGAAGAGAAGAGCGAAGAGGAGAGCAAGCCCAAAGAAGTAGCCTGTTCCGTAAGTCGAAAATCGGGGATGCATGTTTGCTGTGCAGATGCATCTCCACCTAAATATCAGATTGCTTTGATCCGCTGACTTCAAAGCAGTATGCCATAAGACCCACCATCCGCAACCACACATCTCTCAAACGAGGCCCACTGATTGAACAAATTGCCTCCTCCATCAATGATATACATCCAGTCAACCTCACTAAGCCCGACAAGGTGATTATAGTCGAAGTTTACCAGGTGAGAATTTTCCTTCGACAACACCGAGTTCTCCGCCTCCCCCGATTTGAGCTGCATGCAGTGCTACGTAGCACATTCAATACCTATACTTCTGCTAACACAAGGATCGTAGACGGTGTGTGGGATGAGTGTTGTAGGGGGTGATTGGGAATCACTTAAACGATACAATCTATCGGAACTCTACCATCCTGTACAAAAACCAGCAGTTGAGCCCAAGTCCGAAACTACGCAGCAAGGCGAAATGAAAGACGAGGGTTCTAAGGAGCCTAAGAGAATGGTTGCTACCGACATCGTGGAAGCGAAATAGAATGTCGTCAACCTTGCCTTTTTCTGGAATATTTCTTCGGTGCATTGCATGAGCATATTCGGGATAGAGGGTACCGGCGGGGGGGGGTAGCTAGGAACACGCAATGCTGCCAAATGCTATACTGTACTTACATATTCCCGAACTGAAAGTCACCATACCACCTGTTCAGATGGTTGAAGTGGCCGTTTTGTGTACGGAAAGAGGACTTCGTCGATCGAAAGAGGTGATGTGATTCCAGCATTGCTCGTTTTATGCCTAATTCATGCGGTGGTCCCAGGAGGAGATCTTATCGAGTCCACCCCGGGTTTAGGTATCACAAAGACGGTGATCAACACCCGAACCCAAATCATTACATCCATTTCGTGAGCAATTTTTTTTAGAATCGAGAGTGCATTTTCGATTTCCACATTGATTCCCGTCCGTGACACCCCTGAGACAGCAAATTCGCTAAAGAGCTACCAATCGGGGAGATCTTGGAGATCTGTGTGATCAACATGCTAACCACATCGGCCCAAAATTAACGAGTTTTTGGAAGATGGGCGGCACAACTTCGAATCAATGTGTCGGTTGACTAGAGCTGAACTCAATTGCAGGAATTTTCTAAGGTTCAGAATTCCAAATTCCACAATCTAGCTTCGAGTTCTTGGATAAAGTGTCGATCGCTATGAAGGACCTCTGGAGGCTTGGGGCTATTTATCCTGTGGACGGTCTGAAAGATCTAGCCTCCGCCCATTAAACGCCCCTTTTGTTAGCTGGGCCGACCACTTTTTTAAAATATTATTTACTGCCCAAGACACTTCACGACAACAATGACAATGCAGTTACATTACAAAATCTCCTCGGAACCTGTGAGCCGGAATCGAAAACCTTCAAGATGATGCAAACGGGGACCTTGCCTGCACATCTGAGTCTCTGACGTTGCCCCCAATGACCCCACTCCCATCCTCAATTCTTCATGGCAATCAAGGATTGCAAACCAGCTTCCCTTCTGGCCAAAGGAGCGACCAGTAGGAGATTTTTCGTGAATCCTCCCCCCTGAACCAACCCGCCTCGAACCCGCAACCCAAGAAATAAAAGAACCCCGCAATAAGCGGCTGCATCTTTCCCATCGTTTCTTGCTCAATTCGAGAAAGCTCAGCGTCGGGCACGGCCTCTTCGTGCTTGTAAGAGGGGAATACTGGAGTCATGGAGGGTCCAGTTCCATCAATGATCCATTAGCTAAAATGAAGTTGATGGATGAACCTCTTTCCCATTGGCACTCCCACCTCGCCTACCTGCTACATAGCCACCCCCCGCCTAAGAAGGAAGTACGGAATATCATATTCCCCACCGCTCCTCTGTACGATCTCCCACCCATTGCAACTGCCCACGCGCACCGGGCGCATGGCGTCCAGTCCCGGAGTCGCAAAAGCACACTCTACCTACGTACCTACATAATTGTGCCCGTACAGTACAGCAAAAACCCGCATTTACGGGAATGAGGTGGCTTTACTGGTTATCGATATGTAAAGGGATCGGACGGCTGACTTTTTTCTTGACCTTCATTCAAACGATTCAGCTCTCTCGCCTCTTTCTAACCAATCGGTCTTACTATCTTCCTTCAAGGTCGTGAAATAAGCCCGAGGCTCACGAAATATCGGGAGCCAACGAGCCAACAAGCCCTTCTTCAAAGGAGCCGTCTTCACATGAACCATTCGTTTGTTGATTTGTCTAGACCAAGCGATTTTTTTGCATTGCCCAGGAGACGAGGCTTACGGATTTACTTACCGCCATTGGAGGCGCTCATGCTGGCCGGGATTTGAGATCTTTTGTCTTATATGCGGACCGTCTCATCTCGTCTGATATACAGCCCATCAGCTGCTAATGGGGTGTATTGTCTCATTCGCTTCCGGCCATTCTTCGATCCGGGATACTTTTTTGGGGAGAGGAGACCACAAATCTCATAATTTACACCAAACCGCAATACGCGAATGCGTCCAAGGACCACAATTGACGGGAAAAGGTTCGATCATCAAGTTTGTACACTCTGGTAGCAGCCTTGGGTCAGCCACTTGTTAAGCCATAAGCGTGCTCATTACACTCTGTATACTTATATCAACACAACCTACTCCTCGCTGCACCGAATTGAAAACTTCGAACATGTCATCTTCAAGGACAGCCGTGCCTTCCCGGCCGCATATGACCTCACTCATGTACAGCTTACCAGTCCGACGATTGAAAGAGATCCTCAGCCATGTTGTCCCAAACGCAACTCTAGGTCCAGTCGAAGAAATACCATCAACGCAACTCCCAAGATTATACCAACTCAACATGTCCGACGACCGGAAACTCCTTCTCTCATTCGCCCCAAGCCTTGCCGTACGTCTGCTTCGACAAGAAGCGACACTTCTCTCATCTGAAGCAACACTCGTATACTTCATCGCTGGATCAGAACGGAAACCGGAGATGGAAGGGTCACCATGTAGCGAAATCGACATTCCAAGTTCGATGGCACTTTCAAATCTGATTCCCAAGGTGCTCAGATCATCCTCAAATCATAGGGAAATGGCATACCCATATACCATTTCCGAACCAATAAATGGCGCACCACTTTCCACACACTCTATATATCTCAGCATCTCTGAACGGCGTGCAATCGACAAGCAAGTTGGAACTATGGCTCGGTCACTAGCTTCTCTCACTTCCCCCACTGGCAAATTCGGCACTGTTAGTCGTGTTCTCCCAGATCCATATGGGAGGAATGCTGGGTCCCAAGCCGCTCTACCTGCACCTCCTGTGGGTTCCGAAAAATGGTCGGAAGCCTTCAACTTATTATTAGAAGGCATTCTACGAGATGGTGAGGATGTATCAGTTCTCCTTCCTTACGACACCATCCGAGCACATTATCAACGACTTTCGTGGCGCCTAGATGCCGTCACATTACCGCGGCTAGTCATTCTCGATGTTGGCAGTGAGCCGAACGTCATGGTCGAGAGAGGGATTGAAGGGAGCCCTTCCACGTTAAGTCAGCGCGTCAAAGTGACAGGCCTGAGGAGTTGGAGTTTTGGGATTTTCGGAGATCCATTGATCGCAGACGCTTTTGACAAGCCGTCTGAAGGGTTTTTGGAGGGATGGAATGAAGGTGGGGAAAGCGTGATCGAAGATGAAGATAACACAGAAATCCGGCTACTCCTATATCGATGCTACAGGGCTGTCGTAAGTGTAGTGACCGAGCACTATCGACCACAGATGGACAGTAGCAGGAAAGAACTCGACGGCCGAAGAACGTTGACAAGTGTTTTGGCCGAATTAGACAAAGTGGATGTTGTCGTGAGTGATGCTCTGAAGAGAGCTAGGAGTCTGTCGGGAGAGGCTGAAGCCATAGAAGGTTCAAAAAGAATAAAACTGGAGGAAGAATAGAAACACGGGTCATTGTACGGCGTTTGGGCGTTGGTCATGTTTGGCTGTAATCTTAGAACTTGATACCCAGATTTGTTCATCCAGTTATCTAATTACAAACCGCATATGATTATTTATTAATGAATATTACGACTTTCTCTCTGCTGTCGACCCCTCTTCATCTCGTGGTAGTTTCATTCCCATCATTCCCATCAAATTTCCGCCAGGGCCTGGCATTCCCGCTTGACTCTTGAAACTTTCGAGGAGGTTTTTGGCAAGGTTGAAATCGATATTGACATCCTCATCGTCACTCTCGTCATCGGAATCGTCCCTATCTTTAGACGGCTTCGTAGATGGTTCTTTGCTCCCGGTGGCTGGGGGTTCACTTCGAGCAGAATCCAAGTTGAGAGCGCCAGCTTCATTGAGTTCTGCTTCCATACCCTTCATCAACTTTTGGATCTCTTCTGCTTCATTTTCATCGTCTGTTTCTGCGTCTGAGAGGAGCTCTTCAATTCGATTGTTCTTGCTGAGTCTTGATGATGTGCCATTCCCTTTGCTGGTCGTTACTTCTTCCCCTTCAGCAGGTAATCCCATCATTTCCCTCATCATTCGTGAGAATTCATTCTCATCAAAACTCATCTCCTTGTCTTCTTCGTCACTATCCTCGTCGCTATCCTCATCGTCGTCGTCATCGTCAATATCCATGTCATCAACCTCGGCACCATCAACACCAGCTTCATCGTCATTGAGAAATGCTTCGAATCGCTCGACCATTTTCTTCAAGTCGGCCTGAGTCTTGGCGTCTCCAAAGCCACCCGGAGGTTCTGGCCCAAATGCACCTGCGACTCCCGGCTTCTTTTCCTTCCTTTTCCCGTCCAGTTCTCGTTCGAAATCTTCGAAATTAATATCTAGCCATTTCTCATCGTCTTCTCTGGTGATATCTTTCCATTTTGAAATTTCCTCATCTGTCGGTAGACCTTCATCCCCGGTTTCCAGATCATCGAGTAGTATTCGCATCTCGCGGACTGTTCGATGGTCTCCATTTTTAGGGTCATTAAGTAGCATTTCAAATCCGGAAGTTACTTTCATTCCCATTTCAAGCTGCGTGCGTTCTTTTCGTTTAGTATCGCTTGAAACAGCTCCCTTTTCAGCCTGGGCTAACAGGTCTTTCCATGCAATTGGAGGGGAGAATTGTTGAGACTTCAACTGGGCATAGAGCACTCGCGTGAACCGAACGGAAATCGTAACCAAGTCTTCGGGGACAAATATGAGTTTCGAGGAGGCTGTCTGCAGAGGCTTCAATGCAATAGGATCTCGGAGGTAGAAAGCTTCTGTAGCTGGAGCTATGGAAGCCGAGCGATCATGTAATATGTAGGCTAGCTTTCTGGGTACTGCGACTACAGCATAATGCAAAGAAGCAGCAATCTGTGAAGGGTAGTTTCGCAACCTATAGAATGCTTCTGCTTCGATAAGTGGCGAATGTATGAGAACGGCGGGATTCTTTAAGATGGTTTCGTGGGCTTCTTCGAGTTTGAGAGGTCGTGAAATCGGCGCAGTCGCGGAGGTCGTGGAAGTAGCTGCACTTAAGGGTATAATACGCAAGGTATTATTGTGGATCCATACCTAAAATCCAAATAAGTATCTGCCGCTCCAAATAATTGGGAAGAACCAACTCTGTTGTCTGCAATCTCCGGGTTCAACCATCGAGGTAATGCATTGGCTGCTTCAATCAACAAGAACTCGCCATCTGTGTCCACGATTTTGATCCATAGGTCTTGAAACCGATTGCTTAATTCTCTGAGGATATATACAATGAGCCACTCGTCATCGACAGAATCCCCAAAGTTCGTCATTCCGTGAAAATACATCATCCCTGATTGTCGTCGTTAGCCCGAGGCCTGCGGATGGACGGGAAGAACTCGCACCTTTCTCACTTTCCAATTCCAACTTGAATCCATCTCTCTGCCATATGTATTCCTGCAAAAGGCCATCTGCCAGCTTATGCGCCTCCTTGCGAATCGTTTCCAAGCGCGATACCAACTCTTTTTGCGACTTCAATTTCGCGTCGATGACAAACAATGAATACTCGACGCAGTCATCAGGAAGTCGTTTCGGGAAGCCATCGAAATTATTTCCAAAGGATGGAAAATCGTCTCTCGCAGGGGCGTCCATTTGGAGAGTGCTGGTGGTGAGTTGTTGGTGGAGTAACTCTTGATGAGGCTGAGATTGTCCCAGCCGAAGCCGATTAGAAAAAAATGGCTTGGCATATTTGATTGCAAGGGTCCAGATGCCACTAAACCGAAAAGGGTCGAGTATCAACAACGCGACTTCTTCGACCCACGGTGGCCCAAGTACCGACTTGTTAACTTAATAAACATTGTTGCTTTTTCCACATTGGAGTTGATGGCTACGAATTCCCATTTTGCATTTTCAGGGCATTGGTTATTTTATCTACATTGAAAAACTCCCAACAAACATCTCGAGCCGTCGGGGCTCACGACGCGAAAAAAAATGGTACATGCTGGTGTGGGCGGATTGGATACTCCACGGACAAATCTTGGAGATGCAACATACCTGGGGAATGGGAAGGACTTTGATTTCGATATATCGCAGGAGCCGTCCTTCCAATCACCTTCGAAAGACAACAACAACCTCATAAACCAGATGCAAAAAGGTGGACGCGCCGCGATCAGAACACCACGAAGTCGCACTGCGCTTGGAGACCGACGAAATCTTCCCGCAGGACTTGCAGGCGCAGAATTTACACCCATGCTGAAAAATGCCACAAGAAACAGCGCTTTGCGAAACGGCAAAGAAAACACCAATACGATGCATACGCCAGGGTTTTTGAGAGGGGATGGGCTGGACAATGTGCCCGAACTGAGTGTACTACCACTTATGAATAGCTCGGTCTACGGGGGGTCACGAATGGGAGATTCATACATGGCTGGTACGCCAGCACCCCAGCTCGACAGCAGCAGTACCGCATCAACTCCAATGGCATTACTGCCACGACGAAATGAAGGACCGGGAGTTTTACAGGACGGCAATCAGCTCTCATTGCGGGAACAGGAAAATGTCATAGACAAAATCGAGAAGGAGAATTTTGGACTCAAGCTGAAGATTCACTTTTTGGAGGAAGCTCTGCGGAAAGCTGGTCCTGGATTCAGTGAAGCCGCCCTAAAAGAGAATACGGAACTCAAGGTGGACAAAGTCACCATGCAGAAGGAACTGCTTCGATACCGAAAAACACTGGGCACCGCCGAACGCGACGTAGAAGTTTTCCGACAACAGGTCCTTGAAATGCACGAAAAAATGAAGAAGAAGCATGCCAGCGAGGGGCAGGAAGAGGAGCTGAATCGTCTTCGTCGCGCCTTGGAGGACATGGAAGCCGAAGTACACCGACTCAAACTCCAGGAAGGCCAATTTGAAGACTTGAAAGACAATGTCGGAGACCTGGAAGCGGAAGTCCGGGAAAAGAACCGTGCCATCGAGGATCGTGAAGATGAGGTTGAAAACTTGAAGGACGAGGTGGAGAAGCACCTCGAGAGTATTACTACTCTGAAGCAAACTGTCAACCAGGTGCAGCGTCGTAACATTGAATTAGAGGAAAAGGTACAAGCAAACGATGAACTTGAGGAGGCAAAGGAAACAAATGAAGAACTGGAGCGTGATCTGAGACGTATCAAGGACGAGCTCGATGAAGTGAAGGAATATCGCCAGGAAGCAGTAAAGGAAAGAGATCGTGCACAGCGCGACCTTGAAGAGCTCCAAGATGAGATGGCCAACAAGTCAATTACCACCAAAGGCCTTAGCCGCCAAGTCGAAGAGAAGGCCAACCGGTTACAAGACGAGGTCGAGGACCTACGGGAGAAATACGTCACTCTTGAGGAAGATTATGCTGAAAAGGAGAACGAATGCGAAAAGCTCGAAAGGAAGATCAAGGATTTGAAGGAGCAGGCCGAAACCCGCGAACAAGAACTTCAAGACAACTTAAATCTGGTCAAGAACGAAAACCAGAACGTGTCCAAGCAACAAGAAATCTTTTCCAAACAACTTGAAGCCATTCGTAGCGAACTCCAGCAGAAGTCCGAGGCCAAGGATCTTTTGCAAAGCCGGCATGACGCTCTCACCCAGGAATCAGAGGGTCTGCAGAAGGATCTAGCCATAGCTCGGGAGTCTGTTGAGGAACTCGAGGATAAGCTTGACCATGAAAAGACTTTAGCTCTCAACAACGAACGACAGGTCAGAGACGAATACAAGGGCGAAATCAATCGTCTGAATGATGAAATCGAAGATCTTCGTGCTGAGGTTCGAGAGAAGGAGCGCCTCTACGATAACGATAACGACAAATGGGACAGTGAAAAGCGCAACCTAGAATTGCAAAGAGACGCGGCCGAGGACAAGGCTGATAGTCTGCAACGGACAATCGATAAGCTTCAAGTAGCAGAGGGTAATTTGTCTAGTAAGGAATCAAGATTGAAGGAAGCTCTTCAAGCAGAGAAAGACCGACACGCAAGCCAAGAAGACTCACTCAAGCGACAAATTGAGGAGCTCAACGACGACATAGATGACCGCCGCAAGTCACTGGAAGAAGCAAAATCCGAACTGTTAAACACACGCGAAGAGCTTCGCCTAAGTCAAAGGGAGCAGAAGAACTTGTTAGAAAAGGTCGAGGCTTTGGAGGACGAGGTAGAGATTCTGCAATCAAGCCTAGATGACGACAATCAGGCTAGCGATGAACTTATTGCCGCAAAGCATGAGTCCGAAAGCTTAAGAAGGCAGATTCAAACATTGAAACAAGATGTTTCGAAAGCCGAAGCCATTGCCAACTCGGCTCGTACTGAACTTGAAGCCTTCCAGGATGATATCCAGGCCGGGAGTGGTAACAATGAGAAGTTGCTATCCACAATCAGAGATGTCGAGGCTCAGCTTGCTAGAGTTCGGCAGGACAAGCAAGGCTTGCAAGACGAGTTAGCTAATGTGAATCTTGAGATGCACGCTATCCGTCTTTGCAAGGCAGAAGCAGAAGCAGAACGTGATGAGCTTCACAGTCAGATCAAGTCCTCGAAGCAGCACGAGGAAGAGACATTCCGGTTTGACCAGGAGCGCCTTGACCTTCGAACCACCAAGATCAAGCTTGATGCCGAAGTTCGACGCCTCAAGGAGGAGAATAAGGTAGTCGTTTCCCAACAAGAGTCACTGGAGCTGGAATTACAACAAGAAATCGACCGTGCTAATGCAGAAGAGGCTCGACTTTCCACCGAGATTCACGATCTCCAGAAAATACTTCGGGGCTCCTCAGAAAAGAGAGAATTATCAACTGCTAAGAAAACAATCCAACAACTCGAGAAGCGTATCCAAGATCTAGAGGAACAAGTTTCATCAGGGGCAGGTGGACAGGAAGACGCAACTATCGAATTGTCTCTCATCCGAGCCGATCTCACCAAACTGCGGCAGCGAGAGACTGACTTCCTGCAGCGTGAAGCTACGCAAAAGGAAACACTTCGTGGATTAAAGCGCCAAATAGTCGAGCTTGAACGCAAAGCCCATGATGCAGAACTTTCTCGTCTGGCCACATCATCACCCCAATCTTCGTTCAATGGCTCTGCACGAAAATCAGAGATCATCGAAATTCGCTCCCAACTAGCATCAGCCCACCAATCTGTCAAGGAGATGCGCTCACAATTGAAAAACGTAGAGAAGGAGAGTGCACGAAAGCTCACATCTGCAAATATTGATCTCCAGTCCCAGGCTAGGGCATGGGAGGCAGAGAAAGACGAGCTTGAACGATCCATCGACGAAGCGCAATTCAAAATTGAGGAACTCACTGCCAAAAATACTACCTCAGAAGCCACCATTACTCGATTACGGGGCAAGATTGATCGACTTGAGAAGGCTCTTCAGAGTGAGCGAGCTAATAGTACTGGCGATCGTACCATGGCACTCGAACGCCAGGATCTTCACGAGATGCTCAGAGAGACCCAAGTCCAAGCCGAATCACTGGAATTGCAAGTCGAAGAACGAGAGAAAACTATTGCCGCCATTTCTGCAGCTGAAGCAGAACTTCGTCTCCACCTCAAGCGTGTGCGTGATGAACGATCTCAGCATAAATCCAAAGCTACAGCCGCCCAAGCTCAGTTGGAGAACCTGGAACAACAGCTCCAAGAGAATCAACGGAACTGGGAGGCCGAAAAGAAATCTCTTACCAAGAGCATCAAATCAAGCTCTGCCAAGAAGGAACTCGAGAAGCTACAGCGCCGTTTTGAGGAGGCTCAAAGAAATTGGGAAGAAGAGAAGGCTGCTCTTACCAGAGGCGTTCGTTTCGTCAATACATCTGTGTCAACCGTCAACAACATCACCGACGAAGAAATCGAGGCTCTGAAGAAGGATTTTGCTGCCAAGGAACATGTTCATGTCAAGGAGATGCGAGGAATGGCATTGCAAGTCGAATGGCTCAAGGCTAAAGCGTCGCGTGAAACGGCATTCAGAACTCAAGCGGCGTATGCAAAGAAATACATGGGTCTGCAAATCGACATGTACCAAGCTTGGTAAGCTTCCTACCCTTCCTCCATCCATCCACCCGTTTACTAACACATCACAATAGCAATCGCGCCGATCTTCGACTTCTCGAATCCACAGGCGTCAAAATCGAGCGCAAGAAGAAACCCAAGAAGTTCACTCTTCGAATGGTCGCCCAAGCTGTTCGAGCTACTATTCGTATGAAGAAACAATCTGATGATTGGAAGAAGGCTACTGATATCCGGGATCGTCTTACTGCACAAGCACGCAAACAAGAGCGTGAGAGGTTGGCTGTTGAGGCGAAGGAGGCCAGAGAGATGGGAGAGGATGTGAGGGGGAGTGTGAGTTCGCCCCCTGATTCGGCGCGGAGGAGGAGTGCGAGTGCGTTGAGACATCAGCTTTTGCATGGGGGTGGGGTTTGGCAGAGTAATGGGAAGATTGCTTAGTTGTTTAGTGAATGATGATTACGGAGGAGGTATTTTTTGATATGCATGGTTTTTGTTTCTTTTCTGGAGTTTAGGAGGAGGTGGGGCATGGGGAGTCATGGCATACCAGACTGCAGAATGATTCTTGATTTTGGGAGGGAGGAGCAGCATATTTTCTACTTCTGCATTGGATGAGCGGTTTAGTTTCTTGTACATTGATTATGACCTTGACCCAGGAGGGTTTTTGTTGAGGGGGAATATAATGATTCTTCTGTGGTTTGTTGTTGATGAGTTTATGAATTGTGTATTGAATTAATGCAATACCTTTTGCATCTTAGAGTTACTCTTCGTATACGTACTCCTCTTCTTGATCTGACATTTAGTTGACGAGAGCTTAAAATTGAATAATGGCATACTGTTGCGTTTCTTGATATCATATTCCGGAAATTTATTTGAATACTTGCTAAATAAAAAGGTCTATAGCACCGAGAAACAAACTCCCTTTTCAAGTTCCATAGCACTCCACTTAAAACATGAAAATTTATTGGTAGCGACCTGCGCCAACCCATCGCTTCACTGCTTTCTTATCGTCAACGACGGGATTGGTTGGTGTTACACGGTTCCGAGAGTCCATTATCAAGATTCGAGAATGAAAACCAATTGAAAAGGTCTTTGTTTTGCATAGCAGCTTGGGAAGATGTAAAAGTGCAATATATATCCGGGTTTTAAGGTTCTTCCATACTTGACGAAGTAAGTAGTTCGGCTGCGCTCTCAAAAACTCCAGCTGGTGATCCGAAAATTTCGAGAACATTATAGACAGCCTGTTGTAAGACGTTTAGAATCATTTAATATCAAAGAAAGAACTTTTTAAAAATTTCAAGTGATCTTATCCTCGAGTAAGTTCTCTCTTTTAGATCTAAGTAACTTAAACTTTTTAAACAATTTCGGTATTCAAATAATGTTATACTGAAACTTGAATGTGGTCTCTTCTTACCTTAACCTCCTTATATAACTGTATCACTTAAACATCTGCACGCTCATATGAATCAAGCTGTAATATTTAATAGTTCAACAGAAACATTCACAAATATAAGTCACTGTAAGTTATTCTATATCCAAACAATCAATAACATCCCACATACATAAGTTAGTAACGTGAAATAACTTAATCCTACCACAGAAATCTCCATCTACAAACCGTTTTCCAGCAGATCTTCCAACAACTTCCCAAACGAGAAAAAAAAAACACACTCAAGAATTAAAACATTACAACTAGACACCCCCCCCGTGACCATGTAGCAAAAATACATAATACTCCACTCCAACATAAGTGACAAAACAACAACAACAATCTAAACACCAACACAAGAGTGTTTTCATCACAGCTGCTAGTTTTCCCACTAATAGCAAGTGCCCATATCAAGGGACTCACAGCTTAGCTAGCGTCAACGAAGGGGGTTAGCATTACACATGCTCCCGAATGAAAAGCGGCGGTAAATATCTCTCCATGATCACCAGTATTAGCCCAAAACAGCCAAAGGAAAATTAAATGTTAATACTCTAACTCGTTCCCAAAGTTCTTGAGATGAATCATTTAAATTACTCTGGAACAACGAGAATAAGGCAGCACGCGGGAGACAAAAAAGACCGACTTACCCAAGAGATTCTAAAACCAACCACAATACTTTAATACTAAAAGCAATTAGATTACTAGAAAGCCATTGCTTACATCTATTATAAAACCAAGTCTTCTTTGGTTTAATTGTGTGTTGCGGCTGTGATTGCGCATATACGTCATCGCCGCTTTTCCATTTTATCGAGTGCGTGAGCAGCACTGCTTTCTTAGCGTCGACGAAGGGGGTTGGTTGGTGTTACACGGTTAGGAGATAATTGAGGGACACCGAAATCTCGCAGTCACTCTATAACTCAAAATCATGAATAAATCCATCGAATTGATTCATTCTAATTATCCACGAGAAATCAAGTAATCAGGCAACCAACACCATAAATCCCATCCCATCCATCCCCCAAATTTCTTATTCTCATGTAAAATAAAAAAGTAAACCCTCCACCCAATAAATCCAAAGATGATGAAGAATGAATCCGATAGCCTCCCTCCCTCCAAATACAGTCTCCCGCCGTATGATATTTCCTTTCTTGGTGTGCTTTTTTTACCCTTGCACTTACGCCGAACACCCAAATGGTGATTATTTACATTACGAAAAGTAGGTTGGTGTCTAGATGGTTTGTTAGTAACTGGAAGTGGTTGGGAATGAGTGATTGGAATGGAATGTGCCGACTGACCCAAAGGATGACTGCAGCTCAATTGAGGCTTTTGTGTATACTTGGTGGCAAGTTCGTCACGAATGCTGTTGAGTAGTTGGACGTAACTTTGTTGTGGGTTCTTCTTCATGGCGGTAATGAAGGCCCAGGACATGGCTCCGGTAGCTTTTGCTGCAATAGTAGCATCGGCCCTGTGATTATGTTAGCAGAATGTTTCGAAGCTGCCAGCCCTGTGATATTTGAACGGCCGATGGTATAATAGTCCCAACGTGACTCGCGGCTCTAAGTCTATACCACAGCCGTAGTAGGGCTGTGACATAGACTTAGAGCAAAAAAATAAAAAAGAGAGGCTACAAATAAAATACAAAAACCAGCCAGGGTCTCGCCCAGTGGCTCCAAATGGCATCCCAAACACCGACGCTATGCCCAAATTCCCCATAAATGCCCAGTTTACTTTTGTTGTCCACCATGGAATGCATACAGCGCTCTATGAAATCGCAAAATCGGGAAAAGAGGAATAATCTGTAAAAGGGTATACTAACGAAGTTTGGTCATCTTTACTTCCTGACCACATAATAACGTCTGCGGGAGATGTCTTGGTGGCCATGGTCTTGTTGTATGCATCATCTCCCGTGGTAGCTTTCTTGAAGAAACCCATCAAGTTGCTAGCCACACCACCAAGATCACCTTGGCTATAAGACGAAATAACACCGAGAAGACCTTGTCCTGCTTCCTTTGCAAGATTTGGCTCTTTGAGAACACCTTGTGTAGAATAGATGTATGGTAGATCCAGTGCAGTTCCGGAATGGCAGGAATCGAAAATGGCTGTAAGGCGAACACCTGGCTGTAATGGAGTGACCATAATTCGGTGCATCTCATCATCAACAATGTGTCCGACTTGTCTGAAATCTACTGGATAGATAACTTCATCGTATCCATCTTCTTCATCTCCGTCAAGATCTTTGGTTTGACCACCATGACCTAAGCGAAATGTCAGCAAATCGGAATTTTCCGCTCGTAAAAATTTAGCATACCAGAATAGTGGAAAAAGAGAGAATCGTTGGGTCGAGCATCCTTTACCAGCCAATGCATAGCTCTCAGAATATTTTGCTTCGTTGGCTGACTCATGGGATTTTGTTGGTCGTCGGTGAGCAGAACCATATCATCACGCTGGTAGCCAAAATTCTCGTTCAAAAATGCCGACATATTTTTGACATCGTTGATACACCCGCGCAATTGTCCTCTTTGACCAAAGTAGTTTATTCCGATCAAGAGTGCCTTTCGTCTTCCTGTACAGTTCGAGTATTGGAAAGCATATCCCTGAGGTGCGCCGCTACCAAAGTTTTGCATTCCGGAAGGAGGAGGAGGTGGAGCGTTGTGGTTGCCATTAACGTAACCGTTTGAGTTTACGGAAGGCATTCCTAGTAGCTTGTTAGCAGATCCCTAGAAACTTCACGATCTATCCTCCCACTAACCTGCATATTGGTTTGCCGGGGCTCCGTTATAGCCACCATATTGCTGTGGAGGAGGTTGATTGTAGCCATATTGTTGTGGCGGTGGTGGTCCTTGTTGGTAATAACCCCCTTGAGGAGGCCCATAGTTTTGCTGAGGTCTGTCTTTATGTTAGTTTGAAACCACAGAATGGAAGAGCCGTCGATTCCTACGGGTAGTAGTTTGGCTGGGGCGGATACTGCTGAGGCGGTGGTCCTCCATAACCTCCATTATAGTGTGAGCCTGGATATCCGGACATCTCTCTGGTTCTTGATTGCCTGAAGGAGAAGGATTTCGGTTTCGATTTGCTTGTTATGGGTTGACCCCAGAGGGCGCGTCCGAACTGAGTGATAGGTCTCGAGGCGGGGCTCTAGGATGGTGTCTTTGTTCTGATCCTGAGACTGAAATTGGTTTTTGACGACGGGGTGTATTGTGTCTTATAGCTCGAGCTTCGCCTCAAGTTGGTTTGGAGTAGCAAAACGTGGGGCAGGAACGGGATGACGAAACCAAGGCTCTGGCAGATGGCAGCAGAGGATATTCGCTGTGCAAGGACCAGGACCGGGCAAGGGCCGAATATGTGATGGCTTCAAATAGGAGAGAGGTTGATGGTGAACGGTGGAGAGATGGCAGTAAGGTAAGCAGGAATGAGTGGGTGGGAGTAGAGGGTGAGAAGGGAAGGCGGTGGCAGTGGGGCGGATTGTCGGGAAACCGAAAAGAGGCTGCTACGGAGGTCTGCGTGTGCGTGTGCGTCTGCGTCTGCGTGTGTGGGAGTCGACGAAGGGAGATTGAGCCGTGAATGGGAATGGAGGCCGTGAGCGAGGCTGGTCGTGATGTGATGTGGTGGGAGAGACAGCGTAGAGTCTGCGGTGTGAAGCGTAGGTAGCTCTTGCTCTCACGGCTGTGTAGGTATGTTGATGCGATGCTGCGGGGTTTCTTAGTGGGAGACCCGCTAAAACAGCACCCCTTGTAGAAACGGTATTAAAAGTGGCAGTATATAGTTCTAACTCCAATTACCACATAAGTTGGGACAATTGGTTGTTCTAGACACTTGGGTTATTTATCTAAATTGTTCCAAGTGTTTGGGATAATTACCCTAAATAACGAGAGCAAGGCAGGTGCGAACTGATGTACAAATAACTGCCGCTTTTACTGTCCATCCAGCCTCGAAATTGACAACACCAAAAAATATCACTGCAGCAAAACTCCACACCGTGAGACCAAACCTCCACTCCATCACCAAAGATCCACGCCAATCTTAACGCCACATCCCGGAATGATCACCCACCATTATGGACATACATTCTCCTCGGAGGCCTTGAGGCCATGCTGCATCTGCACGTCGATATATCGTGTGCATGCTCATCCCTGAGTACCTGACTCCAGCTTGATGCCCAGACCAGTGATCGTTCAGAATGGCACAATTGCATCGCCAATGTATCTTGGTAACTACGATCATTGCCTCTATTCCCTCTACCAGCGGCTACGTACGTGTACAATGTACCGGCAGACTATCGAGTAACCTGGCACAAGAGGCTACACCCATCCAGAAAGATGTACAACCACCAGTATGGGTACCTCCTCGATACCTCGGCCCTGTATACATCAGAAAGCGGGTTTCTGCTCTATGATCCAGCTTCAACGCCACAAAACACCTCGGCCAACTTTGCTTTAGTCCTTGCAAAAAGAGAAACTTCCTTGCAGGACCTTGTGCGAGGAGCGAACAACATGAGACTCCTCCAGGGGAGCATGTACCGTGAATCTGCTGCATCACAAAAACCCGGCATCTTCTGGAAAGTCCCAATCGCCAAGTATACACTACACGCCTTCAATCTATCGGAGGCTCCGTCAACAGTGTGATGATTTGGACTTTGGTGCATTGCATTGTACCGCAGTGGGCATTTTATCATAGGCTCAATGGGCGAAAACTCGAGTGGTGTTGCAGCAGTCCGCTTCGGGCAGTCAACAACAACCATCCAGCTTCAGTTACACTGCCCAAGCCATCCACACCCCACGTCAAAACCACGGGGGAAAAAAGAATTGGACTGGCGCTACAGCAACTGTCTCGTTTCAAAAGGCTTCCGTTCAGCTGTGTTCCAATAGGCAAAAAAGGTGCAGCGAAAACAAACTTGCCAAATGGTGACGGGATTACGCTACAACGAGTCAAGAGTCAAAATGAAATTGACAATACTCAACCAAATTTCCCTTGAGACCAATTGGCAGGCGTTGGTTGAAATCCGCATACTGCAACTCTGCAAGGCCAGCAGAAATGTATCAAGTGTTGAAGTTGGACGGAATCCCCGAACCATTCTTCATTTGGCGATTTGTGGCTTGCGTAGAGGTTGGATGGGACCTATCAAATCATCACTAGAAATCAATTCCTGCAGCCACCTGAGAGATACCCTGCCGTTGCTTGCAGGACTTGGCGACAAACCCGGCCCCAGCAATTATTCTGCCATGAACGCTAGCTTCTTCCAGCACAACAACCACGGAAAAAATGATACTTTTGCAACGTTACTGGTCACTCTTTACACTTCACATAGGGCTCAAACTGGGGGAAGCAATGTTAAACACATCGCAGAAGACGCCTGCTTAGCCCTACATATACCCCTGAGTGGCGAATCGGAAGCTTCTAAACAACGGTCAACCTGATATCCACCATACATGAAGCACCACAATAGCCTCATCTCCTCCTTCATTACAATCCCTTCCACATCTATGTACTGGACACGGATCTCTTTTCACTTTCAGTTCTTCGGCCGATCCTTGGAGGCCAATGGAGGGCATGCCGACCCTCTCAGCCATCAACGAAAGCCACATGGCAGATGCCCCCTCCTGCCATCAGATCTAGCATGGAGGTCGGTAATAAGGACCGAAGGATCAAAAAGCTTCGCTTGCAAGCATGGATCTGCCCTCATCGTCTCGTCTCCAGTGAAACGGGCGAATACAGATCTCCTGCCGATGTCAAAGATCTCATTACTAGTAGTACCTGCAAGCCTTGTGGCTATGTCCTTCCAAAAGTGGCAGTTAATTCTCCCCTCAATTGGTTCACTGCTTTTCAGGTTAGTTTTTGTCATCAGCTTCGTCCCAATGCGTCGTTCTCCTTCAGCATGGCATCTGTGGCTCAATTCGCATGGGCCTCCAAACTGTCTTCTCATTGCCCTCTCCTTACAGAGCTCGGTTAATGGAAGATGGAGATGGTCTCAGCCTTACCACTGGGCTGGGGATTTTTGGTCAAGGATCAAAATAGCTCCCACGAGACTACTCACACCCATCCACATTCTTATCTCATAATGCTTAATTTTCTTGCCCTTCTTCACGTAGCTCGATATTGTCAGGGCTGCTAAAGGATTCAATTGCTAAGAAGAACTTCCATTATGATTTATATTAGGAGCTACGTCCCGGCCCGTTTCACTTGGACATAGCTCCTCCATAAGCCAACTTGCAGGGGCAGCAATAGCTTTTATTCTGCTGCCTAACCTACGCAATTGTCCAATCGTTCAGGGGAGGTAGTTCTTCACCGTCGGCTCGCGTGGATCAAAGATTACCCAGGGCTAGGGGACTTTTTTCTGCATCGGGATTTTAGCTCTGCATTCCATGGCTTGAGTTTGTGAAACGGTTTCC
The DNA here is from genome assembly GCA_001414485.1 of Calycina herbarum. Classification (NCBI taxonomy): domain Eukaryota; kingdom Fungi; phylum Ascomycota; class Leotiomycetes; order Helotiales; family Pezizellaceae; genus Calycina; species Calycina herbarum. Next base: position 349,317 of record LLEY01000042.1, on the reverse strand, counting down.
TGGGGAAGCGCTAAGTAGACGCGATTTCATATAGTTTTTGCCTCATAGGTATTTGGCTTTACGGGCTTTTTGCCGCATTCATTCCATCTCACTTGGTGATTTGGGAATTGTGTGATTTAGAGACAGGTTTTTCCTTCCTCTCATGATCCAAATACCCCCCAAAACACCCATCAATCAATCCATGAAAGTGCTACTAACTGCGTGTTAACTTTCCAGCTAAGTACCGAAGTACCTTGGCATCATGTACACCCCGACCTCGGGCTCCACTGCATTTTCCCAGCCTCGAGGCCGACGATGGTGCAGCGAACTATTCCGAGTCCGAGGTCGGCGATTACCCATTTTCTACTAGCCTCCGGTTTTATGTCGGTACGTAGGTACATTTACGAGAGTAAGCACCGCCTTATTTTTCGAAGGATTGTTACATGAGCACGAGATCATTTTTACTTGAAGAAAATTATTTTTGTTTGTTGGGATAGGAAGGAGTTGGAGGGGGGGGTTTTTTTTGATATGCAGTTGTGGCGGGCGACTCCGGTTTTGGGTCTTGGCTGCTAGCCTCCGCCTTTTTGGGGGGAGATCGGCGGTGTAGAATTTGGTGAGTGAGATATAGTGCTTACTTGATATGGGGTTGTATGCATTCATTGCGTTGCATTTGTGTATGTTGGTGTTTTTTTTCTTCCTTCTTGGTGACGGGTTTTAGATTGCTGACGTTTTTGAATGTATTTTTTGCGGGATTTTGGGAGGAAGTCATGGAGTCGTTGTGTTTCCTCGTTGAAGAGGGTTTGTTTTCCTGTTGAGGAGAGGGGGGGCTCTGGAGTCTGGAATTTCTTGGGGTGATGCGTGGGTTGAGATGTTTTGCATTCCATGATGGTGGAGAATGCGTGAGTAAGTTGAGGGCATCACTGTTCGCGATGATACTCTTTTGTACACCGGAAAGATATCTCAGCCCAATTGGATATTTACTCCGAGAAATAAATCCTGTCCTCAGCGGTTTTTGGAAGCGACTAATATCAAATGCACAGAGCGATTTTTGGAAAGCCATCTACATGGCATGCAGGATGTAAGTGCAGGACCTTTTGAGGATTGCTTGGAAATATTTGAGTGGATTTGGGATGTAGCGGAGGAGGATGAGATGGCTGGGTCTTTGGGTTATAAGTATTTTATCTCTTCTATTGAGATTTTGTTATGTTGCTTTTTTGGCTGAAATGGGTTTGATTTCACTATTGTGAAGGTTTGAATTTTAATTTACGTCTCGTTATTACTTTGCTTTGCTTGTAAATCTTCTCGGGGTATTGATGTTAATCATCTCGAAACTTGGAGAAGGTGTGGTGGCTTTTAAATAAAACAACTCTCTTCATTGAGGCGAGTAGATTTTCTTGTCTTGGCTTGTAGTGTATCACTTCTCGGTATCAAGAGGAATTACAAAGTGCTTGCTTTGAACAGACGGGGTTTCTTTTTGTATCGAAATAGGATCAGGGTTACTTAGAATTGTTCGCTATCTTGTCTAATTGCAGAAACACGCCTGTCGAGTAGGGAATTACGCCGTCGTTTAGACTCTACTTATATTTTTATATGCTTTTATTGGGGTTACATAATTGGCAAAATGAGTGGAAGGGATATATATCTCTTGGCAGAAATCAAAAACTTGCTTTGAAGCCTAGAGTGATTTTTGGATAGCTTGTGTTGCGGGAGTTTGAAGTCGCTGTGTACCTACTTTCCAAGTAGATGAGCCTCAAAAGTAGCCCACTTCTTAAAGGGGTGCACAGAAACCCCGGAAAAGATGTTTAGGTTAATATCTTAGGTTGAGTTTGTGTTACGATCTCAGGTTTATACTATTAATTATACTTACCTTACGAGTTCTTTACTTGAGATTATTTCTTTTATTCTAATTTTCTCTTGAAAATTAACTATTCAAAGTAAAGTTATATTATTAGTTGCATTATTTTCCTGGTTTAGAAGAATAGAATTATCTCTCTTTACTTGAGATTATTCCTCTATTCTTCTTTTCTCTCAAAAATGAAGAGTTTACAGTGAGTTGCGAGTTAAGCTTGAATTTGCCCACTTTTTTTGTAATCCGAGCTTTTTTTTTTTATCAAGGCTTTCTCCCTCTTTTCTTTAGAAGACAGAAAATAAAAGTACTCTAAAAGAGACGAGACCTAGCTAGGAAGAAGCGCTATATCTAATCATCTCTCTTCTATATAATTTATTAAGTTAAAGTAAGTATAACAAAAGTAAACTAAAAGATAAATAATTCTTAAAATAACCCCTTTTCTTGGAAAAAAAATTCACTACCCCCCTATAAGGTCGACAGGCTATGTCAAGACCCTACAAAAATTAAGATAGATATAAAATTGTCTGTTTTTGTCCTATAAAGTTTATAGAGTATAAGGGGAGATATAAGCCTCTTCTTTCCTACTCTTATAAATAGTTGATTATATGTTGTTGTTAATCAATAGGTAAAAGAGTGCCTTAAAAGGGGAAATAAAGGAATTTTCTCGAATTACAAAAAAAGTGGGCAAATTCAAGCTTAACTCGCAACTCACTGTATTAAATTCTTGCGGCAGTTGTGATACCTCTTCCAAGACTCAAGTTGAAGAACAATCAAAACCCATGCAGGGTTTCGGGTCGGGGTTCTGCTCAAGGCTGTAAGTTGGCTCGCGGTAGACGATATTATAGCGGCAGTAAATACCTTCCGGTTCGTACCTGCCTACCTAGCTCATTGTCCCAACTTTCTCGGATAATGCAAGGTGATTTACCTAAATACTTGGGACACTTTAATATTTACCTAGACGGCTTGAACAATGAAGTTCGATTGTTCCAAAGTAGTTGGGTAATCTCTATAGAAAGTGTGTTACAACGAGCGCTTTTCTTGTCTACTGCGAGGTTGGAAGGTACGATTAACGAGAGCCAAGGAAATCTCAAGTCAACAATGCTGAAAGCTCCTCCCTCACAACCCCAAACCCAGTCTCATTTTGCTAACTCACTCCTTCCTCCGTAAAAACCCTGGATGAGTCTCTTCACATGCGTCTCTCTCCCAACAATTCATCATCATCACCACATGCTTTCTCAAAGCACAACCATTGATATCACACACATTATCACCACTCATTTCTGGATACCAATCAACCCGCTTCGAGACATCCAATATCCAATACACAAGTGCAAGCTCGCACGCAAAACGTGAGTTCCCTCCCTCTTATCCCAACTCTCAACACAAAATCTAAAAAACCTCAAGAAACCATGAGGCCAATGGAAGAGTCTCCGTCGCCCTCCATCCTCTCTCTCCCCTCCCCCGCCGCTCCCACTCCCGAAAAACCACCCCAAATGGGTCAAGAATCCCTCGAGTTCGAGGCTCCCCTCCCAACACCCCCTCCCACTCCAACAGAAAAGGAAACCGCCTTCCGTCCGCAAAGACGCAAAGACCACCCCCACGAATACGTCTACTGCCACGACAAAAAATGCCCTCTCCTCTTCTCAATCCACTGTATCTGCGATAAAAATTGCACTGCCGGCGCTGCCATCTTGCGAGAAGTATGGAATACCAGGATCTCACTCGAGACGCTTCCAGGGAGTCAGGTGCCTATTGCTTTCAACCCAACAGTTTCTTCCATCCAGACAGAGACGCCTTATCTGAGCCAAAACCACGCAGTTGAAGATCCTCTTTCCAAGAGAGACGTGTCGCCCAGCGAGAAGAGTATCAAGAAGACTGCTTTACAACTGGGAAAACAAGCCTGGAGCATGTTCCATAATAAAATCATACCCTTGATGGCTGGGACTTACTTGATGCCTGGGGTGGAACAATACAAGGGGAAGGGAGTTGATATGACTTACAGGACGCGAAATCCAAGTACCGTCGCTATGTATGAGAAGTCTAGAACCTCCATATCCTTGGATCAGGGAATTCCCGAGAAGGCAAAGCAGCAATGGGTCGAGGATATTAGTGCCAATTCCAAGGAGAGGAAATTTTCATTCGGTCTTCCGGTTATGGAGAACATTCCTGTTATCGAGGGTATTGCTATTGAGCCCATCGAGTACTACAAGAAGGACATGTCTGTGAAGGGCAATCCAGACGCCCCAGAAGCCAGTGGTGTGATGGTCAGGGATTTCGCAGAGACAGATCATGCTGTACCGCAGAACGAACATGTCCAGCTGGAGCTAGTTGAAGATAGCGATGACATCGAAGAATTCGACCGCGTTGAACAATCTCAAGATTACATGGCTGAAAGAGCGGCTGATAAAGCAAAGCTGGGAGAGATGATGAATAAACTTCCAACAGTCCTCGAACAGCAAGAGGCCGCAGACAACGAAAATATTCCTCTCACCTTAATCTTACCCAACCCACCAAAGTCACCTCTTTCGCGGTCCCCTGTGGCGAAACTACCTCTTGGAACCAATCACCTCCAGAAAACTAAGGGTCCTTTGGCAATACGAAATCCAGACTCGCAACGTAAATCCGTCGAACGCGATGTACATTTAAGCGTTCCCTCAGACCATTCCTCACAACCCGGCCTAAGAAATTGGTCACAGGCCACCACAATACTGGGCTCCGACAAGGGCGTCGCACTAGACTTTGATAAACCGGAACGAAAAGAGAGTGTCCCTCCCGGACGAACATCAAATTGGCTGAAAAACGTGCCTCTTTCAAAGTCCTGGAAGCAAAAACGCGAAACGGCACAACAGCAGAAGCATGGGGCATACGTCGACTCTGATCCTTTCCAGCAATACGTTGATGCATCAATTGAAGCAAAGGATGAGAAGGACGCAAAGAAGGGGAATGAGAAGTTGAGAAGTAGCTTGAGAAACTGGATTCCATTCCAACACAAGAAGCAAGAAGTGGACTCGGATGGGTTCTCGTACGAGGCCTCTAGTGACGAAAGTCCCATCAGAGGACGTCCTCGTCAAAGAGTTCAGCATCCTGGCACCAAAAGATTGGAGGTGGTATGATAAAGGGATGGGTGCTTTTTCAACGAGTTATCTGATGGGATCTTCAGAAAATTCCAAAGAGCGGGAATAATATTGGGGGATGGGTAGCATTTTGAGGGGTTTCTCTAGGAACTTTCCTGGCGACATATCAATTGACAATACAGCAGAGCGCACTTTGTATATACTTTCAAGATGGTTTTTAGACGGTCAAAACTTCATAGCTTAATGCTCAAGCGATTTTCTGCATTGAGAAGCTTCCGTCGAAACGTGAAAGCATAGTAGATTGATGTAATTTCTTATATCTATCCATCGTCACAGCAATTCCCCATATGATGATACATTTATGCAGCAATGGTGACCTCAACCTCGACACCGGCCTCGATGTTGATGATGATTTGTTTGACGACTTCAGTAGGGGCGTTGAGACTACGAGAACTTGTTAGCAATTGTATCCCCCATATAAATTGTTCGCAGATTCGCAGACGTACTCAATCAATCGCTTGTGAATTCTCATCTCAAAGGTATCCCATGTCTTGGAACCTTCTCCGCAAGGGGTCTTTCGGGTGGTGACCTTGAGAGTCTTGGTTGGGAGACGGACTGGGCCCTTGACGCGGAGGTCCTTGGACTTGGCGCGCTCGATGAGCTCCTGGCAGACCTTCTCGAGGGAATCGACCTTTCGGGAGGTGAGGGTGATACGGATCTTGTGGGTTTTCTGCGAGAAGATTGTTAGTCGCTGTCAAGCTGGGGGAATTCGCGATCGCGATATTTTTTGGTGGGGTGAAACGTACTGGGCCCTCGCCGAACTCTCCCTTCTCTGGCTTGTTGTAAGACATCTTGTTTGTGTGTTTTTGGATGGGTCCTTCACGACTCGAACGATTTTTCAGTTACGGCAAAGTGATGAAGGTGATCGTGGAATTGTTGGATTGCGATGAGGAAGTTCAAAAGTCGAGGCCGGACCTTTTTTGAGATTTGGTTCTGTGGGGAGAACTCTTGGCGTCGGCACAAGCGAGGTGGGTGCTGATTGGTTGGGGACAATTTTGTCAGCCTCGTACATAACCTTGTCCCCGTTTGTCGATTCAAGCTGTAATCGTTCATTCACCGGCGTGAGTCAAAGTACTCTCTTTTCAAGGTTGAGGTTGGAGATTTGATGGTAGTTTGACATGAGAGTCGACTTTTTCCTTCCTTTTCTTCTTACCTTCTTTTTGCTGCATTTTTGAGCGGAATTCTTCTCCTTCGACCTTCAGCCTTCAAGATCCTCAATAATACCCCTCAACTTCTCACTCGATATGGCAACCAAAACCGGACCCCTTCCGCCTCTCGCCCCCTTCCCTGAAGCGGCGTGGAGAAGTCATATCGTTCCCCAGGAATGGGAAGCATGTCTCGATGCATGGATCAGCATAGCAGGGGCACACCTCTCATTTCCACCTTCAGAATTCACCCGACTCTCTCTCAAGGACGAATCTCTCTCAACCTTCCTCGCTTCTTATATCACAGAGACAGCTACGACCCATGAAAATATTCCTCCAGTCGAGGGATCAAAATCACATCTCTTGCGGAAACAAAGTTTTCTGTTGTCTTACAAACTTCTAGAGGCTACCCCTCCTTCTGAGAGCTTGTTACGATGGCAATTCCTCGCGGATATATGCAAAGTCTACGGACGAAGACAAGGAGGAAAAATCATATCGATGGTCTTCAAAAAACACTCCGAAGCTTTGGAACCCTCCCTCAACACCCTCAAAATCTCCCTCATCAAAGAATTAGAAGCCGGTCTCAAAGGAAATCTCAAAAAATCAGAGCAAGATCTCAAAAGACTAAACCAACTTCTCCACGCCTCACCCGACGCTTCCGCATTCTTCCTGGCTGGAAGTGATTTCCTCGATTCCCTCATAAGCTGTTACAAGATTATGAATCCACCTTTGCGGAAAGTCATAATCTCAACTACTTACCTTTGTCTCATCGGACTTACGGAAGATGAGAAGCCACGCATTTCTTCGCTTATTGATCAACTTTATTCTCTGGAGGCCGCGGCTGTGGAACATAAAGCTGGACCGACGAATGTGAATGATTCTCTGGTTGCGGAATTGGTTACTGTTACACCTATTTTGAAGCAAGTTCAACAACGGATAGCAGCAAGCGGTTCGGGAAGTGGGAGAGCGGCTTCAGTTCTTGAGACTTTGGAGACGTTTAAGAAGGCTGGGGGTGTTCAGAGACCTGCTAGGAAGGTTAAGAGACGGGTTGATAAGGGGAAGGGTGTTACTGCTGGTGGGGATGATTTCGGGTCGGGTGGTCAGATTCATATCCATCGTATGAGTCTGATATCCCAAGTCCAAGATTTATTTCCGGATCTAGGATCGGGGTTTGTGGTTAAGCTGCTGGATGAGTATGGGGATAACACAGAAGAAGTCATTTCCCATCTTCTAGATGGTTCACTACCACCCCATCTCGAGAAAGCAGATCGATCAGAAGAATTGTAAGTCATCCAACTCCACAAACAAGAAACATATACTAATGACCACCAGCTCCCCACCAACCCAACCCACAGGAGACCTAGCCCCCAACCTAGCACCCCACTCCACACCCCCAGAATACACATCCAACATCCCAGAGCGCCGCAACATATTCGACAACGACGCCTTCGACAATCTTACCATTAAAACATCCAAACTTCACATCGGCCGTCGAAATCCCAACTTAACAGCCGACTCTGTCCTAGACGATAAATCCACCGCCCCCGCCAAAGCAGCTATCCTCGCAGCCCTCGCAACATTCGACTCGGACGACGACGAGCGAGACGACACCTATGATACCGCCGATGTAGGAGGAACTGTGGATTCCGCAACCCCAGGGAATACAAACGAACCCTCTCTTTCCCACGAACTGAGGGATGCGCAGGATGAATCGCTTTTTAAAGCATATAAATCCAATCCTGGTGTATTCGGTCGAGACCAAGCAACACGAAGGAGTCCAGCAAGAACAGCGTTGAAATTAGAAACAGGAATGACGGATGAATCACTCGAAGGCTGGGCTCTAATGCTCTCCCGTGATACGCGACAAATGCGTCGTCTCGAAGCGAAATTCTCCCACTTTGGCGGCGAGCAAAGAGAACTCAAGGCTTCGAGTTGGAAAGCTACACCCACCGGTTCAGGAACAGAGGATTCAGATGCCAATACTGGGTATGGACCCAATGATCGTGGTAGAGGAGGAAAACTTCGAGGGGCGCCAAAAGGAAGAGGAAGAGGAAGAGGGGATGTCGCGGGTCCGACGGGGGAGAGGAGCACGGAGGCTGCGAGACGGGGGAAGGAAGCTAACAAGGGCTCGAGAGCGAATCACAACCGTCGGGAAGGGAGGGCGAAGAAGATGGCCAGGGGTGGGTTTGCGGGTTGAGAGTGTCGTGTTATGTTAGCTGTAGCATAAATAAGCATAAACGAAGAGAACGAAATAGACGCCATGACGCCTAAGGAGCGCTTACTCTTGTTGTTCTGATTTACGGGTACGGTTTCGAACTGCTACTAACAACCAAGTAAGCCAGCCACCATATTTGGCGAGTAAGCTACCAACTACCAAGTAAGCTAACCAAATTTTTGGGGTCAAAAAGAAGATTCACAAGTAAGCTATTAGAATATCAAGTACTATACTCAAGCAAGTATCATAGTTGGGTCGAGTCAGCAGACTTTTGTAGAACTTGTATACATAGTTAGTTCACTTGTCACAGTATCGCTTACTTGCAACCCTCTTTTTGGGCCCCAATAGTTTTTGTCGGCTTACTCGTTGCTTACTCGCTACTCTCTTTTGGCTCCCAATGTTTTGTTGGCTTACTTATGGTTTACTCGTGGTTTACTCGCAGCTTACCCCCACCTGCAGTGTTCAAAGCTCTCAACCCAACCTATGGAACAACAAAAGCTTCACCACAAAACCCGCATTCACAGAAGGGCGAAGTGATTTTTCTATAATCCCTATAGGTAGCCTCCACCTGGCAGTTTTGTATAAAGCAAAAATAATTGGTATCCCAACTCAATATACCAGACACCAATTCCTCCCTATCGTATCCAGTAATGCCCCAAAAAATACCCATAGTAGAGAACGCCATCATCCCAAATCCATATTAAATACAAGTAATCTCTCTCATACAAACAAAATCATGCATCAGAACAAAAAGCACCATCAACATCCCCTCACATGAAAATCGCACCCCTCGCGATCAATCAACTTCCCAACTCCCACCAGCTTCAATAGCCTCCTGCTTCCCCCTCCTCGGAAGATTAGACCTCGGAAGCGGTATCCCAAAGTCATCAGCAGGACTATACGCCCCCCCAGCATAATCTTCCTCGAAATCCCATGCAACCTCTCCATAGCCTGAGAACAGTACACCTCTCCATTCTCCAGCGGCAATCTTGGAAGCGATATTAATCATCAAATGTAGCAGGTGACTCGGTGGGCTAAGCAGAATCTCGCAAGTTTTCTGAATTATAGCAGTCGGGATGTGCCGAGCAGTTTGCATACGTCTTGGAGGTTGTCGAACTGCTGCCGTTGATGGAGAAAAAAACTGGGCAGCTGCAGGGAGGGGAGAAAGCTGCCGGCGTCGTGAGTTGCTGCTGGTGGTAGCACGATGTCGAATATTAGATTCGGAAGTAGATGGTTTTACACCTTTAACTTGATCCTTCTCCTTTCTTTCTATTTCTGGGCTCTTAGGGTCCGATTCATCATCGGAATTGGAACTCTCCCATGCCCCTGGTGTTATTGGCATCGCAAGCTCGGAGTCTTCCCGTACATGGGCCGTCCGCTTTGGTAGGACGATATCCTCATGTGGATAAGGGTAAGTTGGACTGGCAGATGATGATCTAGGTGATTGTGGTGAGGGAGGGTCCAGAGGTGAGTGCCATGAAGGAATTGAGTGGAAAGACCTAACACTTGAAGAAGACTCCGTGGAGTCTGCCGTGGTCAATATTCTGAGGGGAGATTTTGATCTTAATCGCCGCTTGGAAGGTGGGCTTGTAACAAACGACAAGACAGGGGGCGCTGTTGTTGATCTAACACAATTTTTCAAAGCTTGTGATTCAGGATCTAGAGTCAAAGGATGGAAAGCTGGTTGAAGTCGGCTCTTTGGGGTTTTAGAGTCGGTTGTTACATCGCTAATATCCTCGTTTTCCTCTAAAATGGTGTTTGTTGACGTATCTAGGGCTGGTGATGAATTCAATAGTGAAGGAGCGAGTCCTTTGATAACAGGCTCAGTTTCATTTGTATTATCCAAATTCTCCCGAGATGATGTGGGGGAGCCAGGTCGTGAATTAGAACAATGGCCTTGAATGGTTTCAGAAGATGGATTGGAGATATCCTCGAGTTGTAGAGAGTCCGTAGGAGAGCCATGTGTAGAATCATCATTGAGGTCTACAGTGGTAGCAGGAGTATGCGGCCGTGGACTGTTGTTAAGGTCAATGGTGCTTGGAGGAGAAAGGGGCCTTAATGGTGTGGTAGGCTGTTGGGGATCCGCGGGAGAATGTGGCGGGGAGTGAGAATTGAAGGATTCTGTGTTTTGAGGATCCAAAGAAATTCGTGGTGTTTTTGAGGGCGACTGTGAAGGCGTTGGTGGTCGCTCATTCTTAGGTCGTACTTGCGGACTATTGGTGACAGATTGGGTAGAAGGCGAATTTGTCCTGGAATCGTCTTCCAATCTTTTGTTTTCGTAGATAGGTGACGAGTACGGCTGTGGTCCTTGTACTGGCCTCCAAGGTCGTCTCACAACGGGTGTTTTTGGCGGCTCGGGCAATTCGACCGTGAAATGTCTCTGAAAGGGGCATGGTGTTTTCTCAAACAGTAATACTTTGGACAGAACTACTTTCAGTTCCTCCACCCTCATCTTTTCCTCCTGGTTTTTATTTGGAACCTCGATTCGCCAGTATTGCGGGCGCCTTATCTGCAGAACGAATTTACTATCTCCATCCACACACCAAGACTGTGATTTCGGTAATATAGGTTGCAAAGCATTTTGACAATTGAGGAAAGCGACGGATCCTGGTGCTCGATATATTCGTAAAGGACCTACAACATAATTGTTAGTTCGTTCTCTCTAGAAATTCATCGCAGATTGCTCCCTGCGCGCGCTCTCTGATCTTCCTTCAAACATTCTCGGATAAACATGGCTATTATTCAAGAAGGTTTGGGACCATGGAAGTATTAGGGTTCCAATTCCCCCAAACCTCTTCGGATAACACTTTCAATTATCCTAGACCGTCTCGCCCAACAGAAGGACAAGATAAGAAGCTCAGATAATTGCGATCCAAGCCAGGTTGTTCAACGCATGAATTTCCCCGCGTTATCCAAAGCTCAATCCCTGACCTCCCACAAATACTCGAGCAATTATCAATACGTACCAACAGCTATCGTTCTCTCAAGCCGGGATACCCAGGGAAGCGTTCCGGGTGTTTCTTCAACGATAGGACTTCCATTGCTAGAACCTGGTCTAATGGTAGTGGTCGAAGTAGTGAAAGCGATAATCCGCACCGAGGGAAGGTTGTAGAGAATCTCAACTTGTGGATCGGGATTGATGGCAGATTTGGGGGGAGGGAGGGAGAAGGAGCGGCGGATGGTGGGAGGTGGGGCGGAATCCATGGCAAGATCTTGCACTTGCTGCTACCGTGTGACCATGTCGGGGGGGAAGATGGCTGTCGAAGGTGAGTTATCTCGATGGTGTGTATGTTCTTGGGGTGAAGCGAAGCTCGTCGAAGCCCCTCGCTGAAGGAATGGAAGGGATCGAAGTGGAAGGCGAGCGGTACGGTACGAGGCGAGATAGATAGGGGGTGTAGGAATGTAGGTGGCAGTTGAAGAATTACAGTGGCGTTCGCGCGGTAGTACCTGGTACAGAGGCAGAGACAGATGTGCAAAGCAAATTGAAGGAGCGAGAAGAGAATGTTGGTATTGTTGTTGGAGTTGTAACGAAAGCAGAAAAGCAACAAAGTCAATTCGGCACAATGCGCTCGACCGACAAACGCGTGCCCTGGAGGAGGCTGGAAACTAGCGCTGGAAGGTTGGTCGGTGCTGAAGCTCCATTGGTATTGGTGACCCGTTTGAACATTTCCCATTTCACTGCGGGGCTCAAAGCGGAGCGGTTACGTAGTACCTAAACTCCCTAAACTTCACCACCTGGAATCACAACTTGGGAATATCCTCACACGACCTAGCCCTTCCACGAATTAAGCAATTAAGCCGACTCCTTCTGAGAGTCTGCCACAGCCAAGATGGCACAAAAACCGCTTATTACGCAGGAGAAGCTCAAGGAGAAGCTCCAGGTCTCAAACTTTGAGCCAAATTCCATCATTCGCGGGGCACAGCTCACGGTAGTTGGAGGTAAGTTCGTCACTTTGACAAATCGCACTCAATTTCTCCGTTTGAGCAATAGTTGACTGAATATTGTTACAGCATACCGGGCGCTCCAAAACCCAGCTCTCTTCACCTCCGACCACTACAGGCAAGCTGCCATAGCCGTGGCTATTGGCATCGCTATCCGCCTCGCAATCTCCATTCCCGTGGGAAAAACATACCCTTACAAACAAAGTGACACTGGTCTGACTGGGAGTGCAGGTTGTTGGGATCAAGATCTTGCTCTGGTTCTCGTCTTTCCTCATAGATTTCGAGCGTTCCACATGGGATGATACGATTGTGAATGGGCTCGATTTCATTCAGAATTATGTTCTGCAGGTGCCACTATTTCTCATGACTTTGATGAGATATATGACACCAACTCTGGACAACATGTAAGTACCCTCCAGCTTTCTAGTGTATTCGATGCTGACCTTTTAGGTTTATGGACTCGTAAGTTGTATCTATCCATCTTTCTTTGACGTGTCAGCTTACCTTTTTATTGGCTTCGATGGGTTGACGATACCGTAAGTAATCTCTTTCATTTCTGTGCTAAACTAGAGCATATTTGGTCGTTTCTTTTCTTGCCTTTTATTCCTTTTGGCTTGCTTGGGTGACTACCAACCCAGCGGTTGCGTAAACTTGGGACATCCCCAAGAATTAAGCTGCTTATTTTCTTGGGTTTATTGATATAGGAGGTTCCACTCAGTGTATGGAGAACAATACTGCGAGATTTACCAAGCTTTTGATTATTACACCTACAACTGAAAACCAGGCGAATCACTGCTGACATGGTAATCATCAGTACTACGCCAAACACCAGAGTGAGGATCCATCCAACTTGAGAGAAACTTATTATCCCAATCTCCGCAAATATGCTACTCGAGATGGCAGCACGCATACGACGAGTACAGCTGAGGCCATCACAATGTTCTTGATGCGTTTCGGAAAGAAGGCTGGCATTTCTCTAACCATTTTTGCATTATCATACCTTCCATACATCGGCCGGCTCGTTCTCCCAGCCGCCAGTTTCTACACCTTCAACACTGTTGTAGGACTCGGGCCAGCTGCTGTCGTTTTCGGCACAGGCCTATTCCTGCCTCGAAGATACTTGGTCGTCTTCTTACAAAGTTATTTTGCATCAAGAAGTTTGATGAGAGAACTCCTCGAGCCATACTTCTCACGCATCCGCTTCACCAAACAAGAAAAGAAACGCTGGTTCCATGAAAGAGAAGGCATATTATTCGGATTCGGTGTCGGATTTTACATCTTCCAGCGAATTCCTCTACTCGGGGTTCTCATTTACGGAATTGCTGAGGCTTCCACCGCATACCTCATTACCAAAATTACAGATCCCCCTCCACCTCCAACTGAGAGCGAAGGGTTTGCGGCAAGTCAGCAGCAGTGGAAGAATAAGCATGAGTTCTTGAATTTGAAGCTTTCGGATTTGGATGCCAGTAAGATTAAATCGTCCGTTTCGCCAACGCCGAAACCTGAAGCTACTTCTTCTGCGATTCCCTCGGGACCGCCTCCGCCGTATACTGATGTCCGATCGAGATGAATTTTTTTGAATTTGGTATCATCAACAGTACTTTCCAGGGGCTGAAAGGCTATTATGGTGACGTCAGCACTTTCGGTTTTCTCTAAACATAATAAGCATGCTCTATATAGGGAGATGCACGCCGGAAGCAACAGGCTTTCGGAGCTAGAGATCAATGTAATATATGTTGAAAATCAACAAGGTTTATTGCAGAAAGATTAATGTATTACATGTCCAAATCCCTCGAAAGCTCATCATCCTGAGGGAAATTGATTCCAGTTTGGCTCAGTTTTGAAATACAGTAGAGACTCCCTTTCAATGATGCCATCCATAATATGCATCGGGAGCATATTCGATGAATAGAATTCTACTTGGTTGATACCTACAAATCTTTTGCTGTGGTACATCCATCCCATCGGAACCCCGCAAACATACATTAGTCTTCCTGCAGCCGAGATGTGGGGAACTCTTGGAATGATACGAGGGGGAAAGAGGGGGGCAGTAGTTCACTGATAAGGAAAGAGAGTTCATCTGGTTCCTTATCGGTAAACATTGACGAATAGCCTTACGTTGCTGGATGAACCATAAACTCAGGTAGGTAGCTGTGTACCACCAGGTGCGGGGTTTGGGAGCTCATGATTGTTGGCCCTCCATTTTTGTTGCAACTTCCCGATTTCTCGACTTCACAATTTCTCTCGAACTCTCGTCCAACCACTGATTTCGCTACAAGAAGAGGAAAATCGAATTGATTGATTTACAGAGCTACAAAATGGGTAAAACAGCCATACGAAAAGTATGCTCGGTCTCTCTCGAGACGCCGGCTGAGGAACAACCACAACTTCATAATCGATGGCATCCTGATATCCCGTTCGCGGGGGCGATTAAGAATGATGAGACGGTGAAGATTGAATGTGTATGGGCTCCCTACCCCTCCCCCTTTTCCGCCTCTCTTCTTTTCTCTTCCCTCTTCTTTTTTTATAATCTATTCATACTGATTTTTATAATCTTGATACTCACTACTTTCTGATACTCACTGCCTTCGTAGGTCGATTGGACAGGCGGACAAATCGGAAACAACGATAGTGCCGATGACATGAAGAACGTTGATCTCACACGTATCCATTACCTCTCTGGACCTTTTGAGATTGAAGATGCGGAGCCGGGTGATGTTTTGCTTGTGGAGATTATGGATGTACAACCTATGGAGGAGCAACCTTGGGGATTGTGAGTTTTTCTCCTCTTTTTCCTGTTCTCACTTCTTTAGCGTTTGAGTGGATAATTGCTGACTTTGGGTGTAGTACAGGTATGTTGTTTGAGAATATGTGGATTGGGGGAATGGTGATACTGATACTGGATGCTAGGTGTCTTTGATAAGAATAATGGTGGTGGTTTTTTGGATGAGATATATCCTACTGCGTGAGTAGATTGCTTCTATCTTCCATCCTGTTTTTTCTCGTTCTTGCCTTGCTTTGATTCTTCATCACTCGGATCCCTCTCTTCACATTAATACATACATTTCACTAACCTCCTTCTTCAGCGCAAAAGCAATCTGGGATTTTGAAGGCATATACTGCACCTCTCGCCACATCCCCCACGTAAAATTCCCTGGCTTGATTCATCCCGGCATCCTCGGTTGTGCCCCCTCAGCCGAAGTTCTAGCTCTCTGGAATAAAAGAGAAGGCGAATTAATCGCAGCAAACAAACTCGATCGCATCGTAGCTCAACCTCCAAACCCCCAAAATGTCCACGCAGGCTCCGCAGACGAGGCTTTGAAGAAGAAAGTCGGCGAGGAGGGCGCGAGAACTATTCCTGGTAGACCGGAACATGGTGGGAATTGTGATATTAAGAATTTGAGTCGGGGGAGTAAGGTTTATCTCCCGGTTCATGTTAAGGGGGCTGGGTTTAGTGTCGGGGATTTGCATTTTAGTCAGGGTGATGGTATGTTCTCTTTTGATTTTTAGAATTTTCTTTCAATTATTGTAATGGGCTAACGAATTTATGTGTACAGGTGAGATTTCGTTTTGTGGTGCTATTGAGATGGCTGGCGTGGTATGAAAACCCCCTTTCCTTGTTTCGGGGGTTCGATATTTCGAGAAATTGACGAGATAATACAGATCACCATCAATTTCAAAGTAATGAAAAATGGCATCGCAGACCTAGGAATGAAATCCCCACTCTACCTCCCAGGACCAGTCGAACCCCATTACGGACCAGGAAGATACTTAACTTTTGAAGGATTCTCAGTTGATCAACATGGAAAACAAGTATGTATCCCCTCTCCCCTCTCCCCTCTCCCTATAATCTTTCTTTACCTCTCCTTTCCCCTCCCTTCTCTACCTCCCTCCTCTTCGATTCCAATTATCTCGAAGCATTTAAGCGACGGAAGAACACACGCTAATGACATCAAAACAGCATTACATGGACGTAACAGTTGCCTACCGACAAACCACCCTCCGCGTGATCGAATACCTCCGTCGTTTCGGGTATTCTGATTACCAAGTTTATCTTCTGCTCTCTTGTGCTCCAGTTCAAGGACATGTCGCTGGAATTGTGGATATACCTAATGCTTGTACTACACTTGGTCTTCCCAGTACGTCTCACCCCCTCCTCGTTTCTTTTGTATATTATTCCTTGATGTCACCGTCCATCACTATCTCCTTTTTTTCCAGATTCTCACAATTTCGATTTTGACTCTCGTAATCTTGAATCCGGATGAGAACAAATGGAGATAATACGTATCAAGCGATCAACATCTAACAAAAATACAGTGGATATCTTCGACTTCGACATCTCTCCCACCGGGAAAGCTACTAAATTGGATATGGGAAGTTGCGCCTTCGAAACTGGTGTTACGGAGGGGAAGGTCATGGAAGGAGGAAAGAATAGTGAGATTAGTTGGGGAGGGGGATTGACTTTCAAGGAATAAGCGAAGTCTGAAAGTTTGAAAGATTTGGGATGGATGGGTGAAATTGAAACAGTAGGAATGGATGGGAAGTGGTAGAAAGTGGTACATAGTATGGGTTTTTTGATGTTTTGATTCATGTTTTATTGCTGCTGTGATTGAAACTTGAAGAAGAGGAAATTGCGGCAGATTTCGAAGAGCCTTCAAGAAGTAACGAAGTTTAACGTTATCATGGTAATTGTAAGCATTGGCCAAATACCTTTGATCAGAACCGAAAAGTCTTTTGCTTCAGGAGACTTGTGCGGGTCCGCGGACCATTTGAAAAAAAGCTGTCTATTGGTAGGGCACCTACAAATAGCACCAAGAAACTCCACTCTTCTAAAAAGGGAAAACATTAAGATCGGTCACCTCACACAAAGATATTTCTAAAAACTAGCCCAAAGGTAATATATATATATATATTATCATTATCTATTCCTACCCACTTCCCTATTCCCAAATTCCAAAGAACGAAAAGCAAAAAGGTATCTTCGCAGCGCCTTCAATGCCCCAAAATAAGCCACCTCATGTCTTGTTCCAAGCCTATACCAAATTCATTACTTCCAACCTCCCTTTTCATAACCCATAAGTCAATTCTCACTACTACATCTTTTCTTCCCAAGCTTGACTTTACCACTCGCCTCATTCCCATCATTCAGAAATCCCAAGACGACGATAAGCGAAACTCCTCTTATTCTCTTTCCTCACAGCCCATCCCTTGATCGCGAAAACAACAATAATCCACGCCATCAGAAACGTGATAAGACCCATGGATACGGTGAAGATAAACATAGCATCCAAATCATTAGCTTCCATAGCAGCTACTGTATCTCTTGCCTACATATAATATCAGCACAGTTCCCTCCTCTTTTGGAAAAAACCAACTTACCGAAACCATAAAAATCGCCCCTCCAGCCAATAAACAAAAAGCAGTAATCAACTCCGTAGGAGGTCTCCCCGGTAATGTCGAAGTAGGCGGTTTGACATAGAACACCACATAAGTAGCAGCACGTGAGAAAGCGGCGCCTACAAGGAGAGTCCCCCATTGTTTGTGGATGATGGCTGAGATCATTGAAAATTGGTGGTGAGAACTCATCATTATTCCGACAAGGAAAGTTACGAGGGCTGGGAGAGGGTTCATGGAGAATTTGTAGGTTTCTGGTTCTGGATCATTGGTGTTGGGGGAGAGGTGGGATGAGGAGGTTTGTTTGGTTGAGTTTAGGAATTCACGGATTCGTTTTGATTCGATTACCATGCCGCACTGGATGAGTTAGCTTCTTGAGATAAAATAGGGCATTGAGTGAAAGTACCAGACCACCGCCAATGAACATGACCGTGATTGACAAATGCTCTAAATCTTGAGCTGTCCAGGCACTTCCCCATGCTGCGAGATGCTCGAGGAAAATGTTGGTAGCTCCGTAAAAGAATATCATGAAGCTTTCCACAAATTCAGCCGAGATATTACGGCCTTTCTTTCGTGTTGTCGTGTTCCATGCCTACAAGTACGTCAGAGAATCGTAAGTACATAATGCCCAGTCTACTCACCCAACCAATTTCTGCGAAACAACCGGCCCAGCGTCCTAGTGATACTATTCCAAACCAGAAGAAAACGCTACCCTTGATAAAATGAGCAAGCCCACTAAATATTTCAGAGCCCATCTAGGAATGAGTTAGTCATTGTACATACGAAAGAAAAAAAATGCATATGGCTTACGAAAAACCCTCCATACGTAACCCATCCAGAGAGAAAAATGGCCCAGCCAAGCAATAGGATCAATCGGTCAACCGCGTCATAGAAAAATTGGAAAATTCGCAGAACTTTCGAGGATAGCAGGCCCGGGACTTTTCTAGACAAAAATTGGTGTACCCGACCCCCAAGTAGCAACTTTGGTTTCTCCTCAAAACACTCTTCTTCCTGCTCTTGCCGAATTGGCGAATTTGGTTGTGGAGTACTTGTTGAAGTAATTGAGTGACTTCTCAAAGATTCAGTATTTGGTTCTGTCCCTTGGCCACTGTCGCTGGAAAATCGATATGTCTCTTCGCGCCTAGCATCATGCATGCGCTGATGCTCTGCCATAACTTCCGCAGAAATTGGAATAAAAGAACCGCTCTCCTCGCTATGTCCAGCTTCCTTTTTTCCTGCGTAGAAAGTTACAACTCCGATCAGCACTTGCGCGCTGATAACCCAAGTTATGATCCATCCCAGCTTGTGATGCGCATTATTGGGGTATAAATCGGGCGTGCTCGCATTGTAGATGGTCGCCAGGAAAATTGCAAGAGCATTGGTCGCGAGGAATAAGAGTTGGGTAGGCAGTCTATATCTCGACCGAGCAATGGAAATCATAACACCTAGGAATCCAGTTAGTCCACTTTCAAGCTCCGGAAAGCACCAATTATTTCTCAAATTACCTACCAATTGGCAGAATAAAAACCCAGGCAAGTGTCATAAGCACAATATGCGCAACCATAACTCCCGAGTGCTCTCCATAATGAAAGTATGTTTGCGGGTCCGGGATAGCTTCTGGGGAGCTTGCTGCGGTTGCTAACACTGGGCGCGAGACTTCAGACCCTCCCATTTCCATATTTCCACCTTTAGCATGATCGTGTGCATTTGCTACGGAGGCAAGACCCCATAGTAAGGTGATAGCATTGGCGACAAGTTTTGGCGACCTTTTCTGCATATGTTATGGTTTTTGTCGCAAACTCGGGGAGAGGAAGTGACGAAAGAGGGAGGAAGCTGGGCGAGGCTTGGCGGCGGGGTGTTGATGCAAGCAGCGATATCAAGCATGTATTGTATGATTTGTTTCAACTTTCTGGAATTTGGAACTTATTTGTACGTAGCTCAAGTGCTTTAAATACTGCACGCAATTCGTGAAAGAATGGGCCTTGTACCGTCCCGTTCTTGTTCTTGGTGTTCTTGGTGTCTTGGTGTCTTGCTTCGAGAATTGGCACCCAGGCCAAAGTAGAAGAGAGGAAATGAGTCGAACAGTCGATTTTCTAGGCCCTATAGAGTAAACTAATACTCACCGGTGTCGGCTCCGGTGCAAGTATAGGTGGTTTGTAAGAAGGCCCGCCAAGGTGAGAGTATCAGAGAAGCAATAGATCAGTCGATGGACCGGCTCCGGGTAGGGTCAGACGCATATCTATGTACTCCAGCAGTATGCTAAGAAATGCAAGATGCGATGCAGGATGCAACAAAGACATCTGAGTCAAGCATGGCTTCCCCCACCATGAAGGGCAACCTGGAACTTCGGGGATAATTCGTACAAGCCTTTGAGGCTTTGACCGTCAACAAACTATTCCATGTTGAGTAACAAATGTCACGTCAGCAACTGCCGTCATTGAAAGATTGATGAGTCCGCTGAGAGTCTGCTGACACGTAGTGATGCGATGTCCATGAATCCTCAAACGCCAATTCTTCTGGAAAGAAGTGATGCTTCCCTAGGCATTAATAATTCTACTGGCCGTTTTTCTGCATGCAAGGCTGAACCGCAGATTGGCGTTTGAGTAGTAAGACTTCTTACTGGTTGGTCAGGCAAACCCTTGCTCCCGCACATGTTGTCTTACCTTCGGGATTCTCGGATAAGATGCACTTTTCTGAATGCCCTCACTTTGACATGAAAATTGTGCTTTCCTCCTGATACACTAACAATGATCAGTGCAGAACTAGCTCAAGTTGGGCCTATAGCTGATCCGCTATGAATGGAACAATTGGAACAATAGAAAAGAGACTTGATCTCGATCGGATTTATCGGCAACCAACGGGAAAATGCCGACAAAGCGAAAGCCGGTGCCGGGATACTCGGCGAACATACGAGAATTACTGAATGAAGAGCGAAAGATATCCGGTGCCGAGCTTCCCTTCGTCGTTATGAACGATGACGGGTTTTTTTTTCTCTTGTCATAAATGTCTGTCGTTTGAATAGAGCCCAAGCTAGTGGAAATAGGGTATATAAAACACTAGTCCTAGCTTGTGGCAGAACGCCCAACCTCAAGCAACCAGTAAGAAATTTGATCGGACTGTACTCCGCTCCACAAAGTGATGTTCTGATTGGAACAAACGACTTGGCACCACACACTCCTGGGATAAAATCGGGCGGAGATAGAGACAACGGTCATAAACCTGGGTTGGTATTCAGCCCAAACCCCCATATTCGTATGGGCTTACACAGCATCGTTTTTCGCCATTTGACTCATCGTCCCACCCAAAGGTCATCACACCATCTTGCGATCTGATAACTGGTCTGATTGATTGAGAGAAAACGAGTTCCGCTGATGCGCAGAATCATCTATTATTTCCAACCACCCCTCACCGCTTTACCCTCGAGGGGTGGATGGGAAAGTGGGGGACCCCGCACTAAATGCATCCCATCACATCGAGAAAATGGATTTGCCATATAGGATTTCTGCGAAGACAAGGCGCAAGTCACGCGGAAAGGAAACGATCAGCGTAAGATGCCACCTATTAAAGTGTTGCCATGATGAGTTGGTTTTCTGGCTATGCAGGTAACATGCGACCGAAAAGGGCAAAAAACATTCTGTTGCCTTCGCTAATATACAAAGTAAATGTGCGAAAGTGCAAAACACTGCCTTGCGCCCCTAACGAACCACTGATATTGAATTGTCTCCAACTGGCTTATCCAACAAGTCAGCCCACCAACTCGTTACAACGCTGCTCGGTTCTTAATGCTCCATCTTCCAGTCTTAGAGTTCTCGACCACTTTGTCTTCCTCCTCCAACTTTCTTAGAATTTGGACAACACCGCCATTCGCTGGAATATGAAGACTCTCTGGCACATTTTTGTAGATGATTTTCACAATCTCCATCGATGTCCACTCATCGAGCTCGCTTGCTTCTATACCCGCATCTTCTGGAGACCTTGTTGTCTTCAAAACCTGGATCACTTGATCCTCTCGTTGTTGTCGATGTTTGATGTACTCCAATATCTTCTTTGGCCCTTCTTCGATTACTGCGCCGTGTCCAGGATAAGCGCGCCCTTGAAAAGTCGTCCTCATCTTCTCCAAACTCTTGAGATAGGTAAGCAGGTCTTCAAAGGCGGCTGTTCCGTGGCCTAGCACGTTGTCTCCGGTAAACATTGCATCCTCTTCCTCGTGTATGAGAGACATGTGATCCCCAGTATGACCAGGACTGAAAACAGACCGCAGAGTAGCTCCTTCAACATGAAACCGCTGACCATCCTCAATGTCTTTCTGCCCATCATCGGGCTTGTTTTTGTAAACGGTTGTTTGTGGTGACAGCTCCAGTAGATGCTTGATACCACCAACATGATCGTGATGCCAGTGTGTAATCAGCGCTTCCCCAATCACAGCATCCTCTTTCTGGAGTGTGTCTTTCAATGAGGCGATCCAAGAAGGCACTCCATCACCGGTATCGATGAGAAGGCGCGTTTTCCCCGTACCAACCAGGTAAGTATTTGTGCCTAGTAAAAGATCAAATCATGTGCCAGTTGGCTCCAACGAGGCTGTCTTACCTTGCAAGGTAAACTACACGATTTATTAGCAAATTAAAGTATAACAGCATAGCCACATGATAACCGTACCTTGCCGGGATTTCCACCCAGGATACGGATTACACTTGAGCTCAGCCTTTCAACCTCTCGTAGCGGAACAAGTTGGGTAGCCATTTTGAAAAGGAATTGTTGTAGGCTTTTGATAGAACCATGCTGTGGATTTTCGGAGAGCGAAGGTTGGCCATCGCCTGAAAAGTAGCCTCGGCAAAAGAGGAGGTCAGCAATTTCAGCCGACGTTCAACCGCTGGAAGCCAAACACCATCGCCCAAGCCTTACCATCGTGTTGGTTGCAACCTTGGAGAGAGAAGGGGACGTCACAAACCATTAATCTCGGGGCTTCAGGATGAGCAGCAATATGCCGTCTTCTCGACCAGCTACGCCTGCCACGCCGGCTTCTCCCAAGACCTTTAAGATCAAGGATCCGCAGCCTGGTGTTCCCCTATTCGGTTGTGGTAAGCGTTCATGGAGAGATGGTCTTGTCAGCCTTGCCTGTCGGGTGCTTTGCTAATGCCAACTGCCACATCTAGAACACACTCGTTTACTTTTGACGGAGCGGATGAACAAGAGCATACACAATTACAAAACCTGCCTGCGGGTTATCTTCGAAAATACCCCAATTGTGCCGCAGACGTCCAGAACGACCAAGGGCCAGCCCTTTACCTCGCTCACTCCAAATTATTTATGTCTACAATGTTCTGCTACAACAACGGAAAAGGGTCGGGGTGACCATGGTGCGGATAGTGGACATAGATTCTGTAAGGCTTATTGACTCTGCTCTTTACGGAATTATTTATTGAGCTTTTTAGATGTCGAATCAAGGAATGGCTGTTTGTACTGTCAGATGTGTGATGATTTCGTTTTCGACCCCACACTGGAAGACTTTAGGTTGCGAAAGTCGGGACGCGGATTATTTAGTAAGTACAACATCTGCCAACGTTGGTACTGGCCATTCGAATGTACTATGCTAACCAACCTTCCCCAACTATAGCCAGGAAGCGAAAGCTGGACGAACTCTTTACCGACCCTGTCAAGGAAGACCCTCGATTTATCTCGACAAACACAGTGGAAGCACCATGTCGTGCCAGCGGGATTCGGGGTATATACAATATGGGTGCTACGTGCTACATGAACGTCATTCTCCAATCTTTCGTTCACAATCCACTCCTACGGAATTTCTATCTCGGGGATGGACATCAGAGCGGAGAGTGTTCGTACAAGAACTGTATGAGTTGTGCCATGGATGACATGTTCCAGGATTTCTACGCACAGGAAACCACAACTGGCTATTCCGCTTCCAATATTTTGGCAAGCTTCTGGCTTTCGAAAAGAAAGGCTTATGAGGAATTGGCAAGCAATAAGGAGCAAGATGCTCACGAGTTCTTTCAATTTCTCACTGAAGAACTGCACGAAATCAATGGAGGTGGCAGACCAGCTGAGTCTGACGAGAATTCTACAAAGGCATCGAAGCCCGAGAACGATCCTGGCTGTAAATGTATTGTGCACCAGACATTTTATGGCAAGCTGCAAAGCACCATTACGTGTCAGAGTTGTGGAGATGTCAATACATCTGTGGAGTCATTTCTTGACTTGAGTCTGGGTTTGGAAGGACTCTCCAAGAAAAAGAGTCTCAAGGCACTTGCTCTGAGTTTGCAAGGCTGTCTTGATGAAGAGTATTGCAGACCGGAGCGCTGTGAGTATACCTGCAATCAGTGCGGTACACAGGAGGCCAAGAAACAGCTCAGTATTAAGAGTTTACCAAATGTTCTTTGCATTCAACTCAAGGTTAGTAAATTTTCTCTACACGTCCTCGTCATACTATCATTTTTTCTCCCATGGTTCCATCTGTCTACCCAATTCTTCAATGGTCTGCTAGAAGCCGTCAAGTAGCATGCTATTCTCCCGCTCCTCATATGCCTAAATCTCTCCTCTTTTGAACGACCGTAATACTTACAATCTTGAATCTAGCGCTTCAAACAAAACAACGGTACCGCCTCAAAAATAGACACAAAAGTCTCCTTCCCGCTCAAACTAGAAATGTTCCCCTACACCAACCGCGCCAAAAACCAAGACACAAAATCCAGTTACGAGCTAGCAAGATCCTGTACCTACGATCTTCAAAGTGTAGTAGTCCACGTCGGTAACCTCGAAACAGGTAAATCCCCCCTCCCCATCCCAGTTCCCTTTTCTCTACTAGTATCAAAGTTAATTTGTGCAGGTCATTATGTATCATATTCACGAGTGGGGAACCAATGGTTCAAATTCAACGACCATAATGTCACACTTGCATCCAAATCACAAGTTCTTAACGAACAGGCGTTTTTATTGTTTTATGTCGTTCGGTCATTGGCATAATTGTTTTTCGTTTGAGGGAAGGTCAGCATGGGGTTCATAGGAAATGGATATTTGGGTTGGGATTGCTTTTAGAGGAGTTTTGGGGGCGTCGAAAGATAAAGTATTGATATGAGGCAACGGGGGAGTTGTAAGCTTTCTTAGGGGAGACTGTCATAAAAACCAAAAGCGAAAAGGGGATTGTTCGTAAGGCAGTTCAACTACAATAATGACAATTTTGAAGTTCCCGAGCATTATCGCCATCCATCATATCCCCTGCTACTTCTCTACACTCTCGTTCCCAGCCTTCTCATCCCCAGATTTATCCTTGGCCTCTTTACTTCCCTCACCCTCCTGGCCTCGCCACTTCCAAGCATCACACTCGAAATTCGCGTAGCAAAAGAACTCATTGCTCAATCCCTTGGAGTGAACGGGTTCGAAAGTCGTGGTTGCTATTCCGGTTGGTTTGTAGATTTTGTTGATGAGGGGTTGCATTCTTTCGCCTGTGCAGACTACTACTTTTGAATCTCCTCCTACTGATTTGGCCCAGGATTGTGAGAGCCAGCGGACTGTTAGGGCGGCTTAAGTTTTGTTAGTGATGTGAGATAGAGGAGAGTGAATGAGGGATGAGTAATAGGAGATAGATGAGAGGGAAAAGGGGGATGGAAGGGAGATGATGAATACCTTTTGTTTGACAATCCTCATTTAGGAAGGGGGGATCGATTATGAATCTATTTACCGTTCCTTTCATATTCGCTTTCCACGTTCATTAGTCAAATCATCCCAGATCTTCATATTTAGATGAGATACATACGAGGTAATTTGAGGGGATTATTGAAATCATAGTATACGAATTCATTGTTGAAGACTTCAAATCTTTTGTCGTACTCTAGGAGCCAGATTTTGGGTCTTTCTGCGAGGGGGAGGCCTTGTTTATTCTGTGAAGAAGGTTTTGTCAGACAGTAAAAGCTGGTATGTAATGGGAGGAGCAGGAGGGAGGACATACAAGTAAATTCTTAAGTTGTATAAAAACACTTGGTGCTGAAACGGCAGCGATGGATGTTTCGGATGTAGCACCATCGAGTAATTCCTTTGCGATTGTCGTGGCTGTTTCATCAGAATACTGTGTTTCTTGTTAACTTCTTTCCCTCTCTCATATCCACATCCTCCTCCTTTCTTTCAACCATCCATCTCCCAATATATCCTCCAAAATAAAAGGGTGGGTAAAACAGAAAAGAAAAAATCGTGACCCACCCAAAACTGACTAACCCCCCAATCCTCTCCGAAAGCTTCCATACTCCAAACCTTCACCTTCCCCTCTTTGCCTTCCTCAAATTCATCCTCAGCAGCCGTTTTCAGATCCTCGAATTTCTTCTCTAGGGCATCGCGATCGGCGTAGAACTCTTTGAGAGCGTCTAGTGCGCCGCCTGAGAGAACTCTATGGTGATTTTTGGGTTAGTATGAGGGAAATGATTGTTATGTGGAGGGCTTTGGGGATTATTACAAAGGTTCGTCGTCCTCAGAATCCATTTTGAGTTGTGTTGGCGATGGTTGCCGTGCTGGTTGTTCCGATGTGATTTTTTGGTGTTCCGAGTTTTGATGACGAGATTTTGCCGGGTTTGGCTCTCGAGGAGCACTTACTCCACTAGATAATCTCAACTAGTTGGTCCTCATTCACCTAGGTATTGGAGAAGAGTATTGAGTTTTTAGTTCACCTCTGACAGTCTCACGAAGATATTTTTTCTAGTTGCAAGGCCTTTCGCACATTTTTATGCACTTGGGTGCTTCCAATAATCAAAGTTTCCTTTCTAATTTTGCTTATGTACAATCAAAACTCCGGTGTAAATACACGCCTTCTCGAGCAAAGAAACTACTGATCGTCGATGACATGTAAATACTTCTTCTCTTCCCTCTTCTCACGCTCGGTCGCTGGTGGCAAGTCGTTGTATGACGAGCTTCTATACCCTTGCTATAAAATTGTTAGTACTGCGATCTTGAAGAAAAAAGGGGTAACTTACCAAGTAGTGGAATGTAAGACTGCTCAACTCCGCTGGCTCAATTCCGAGATCCTTGAATGTCTTTGCTGTAGGATCAATGGTCTGATCAATGAACTCCCGCTCAATCTCATCAGCGGACAAGATATTCCACCAAAGAGCCTTTTCAATGACACTAGCAATTGGCTTGATGATCGCCTTTGGAACATTGACGTGTCGGCGGTGTTTGATGATTTCTCTATCAACAAGGGCAGCAATTTCTGCTGTTGAGTAATTCTTTGGTCCGTACAATTCGTAGGTTTGTTGGGCGGTGCTATCATCTTGGAGCATCTTTTCAAGAGCCATACCAACATCGATAGCATGGACAGGCCAGTAACGCTCTTGCATGTGATTTGATGTGATAATGTTGGTTACGCCTGCGAGTTTGTGGAGTAGACGATCCTCGAAACCAAATAATGGGGCTGGTCTGACGATTGTGGTTTCCGGGAAAATGTCTCGTACTACAGCTTCCCCTCGCGCCTATGAATGTCAGTAACAATCTTTTACTTAGGCTTTTATTTCTCACCTTGGTTCTGAAGAACTCCGAGGACGAGTTGAGGTCTGCGTTGAAAGAAGAAACATGGATGAATCGGTCTACATCGTACTTGGCAACTGCTTCCGCAATACGTTCAGCACCCTCAACATGAACATCTTCCAAATCGAAGTTCCTGTAATAGCATCAGTGTCATATTCTTCCTTTTTATTACTTTTTTCAAGCTTACTTGGTGGGGTAGTTTCGGCCAACGAGATTGTAAACCACATCAGAGTGTCTAACGCTCTCCTCCAACGATGGAGTATTTCGGAGGTCGTATTCCTTAAAATTTCGTCAGCACTTCCCCATGCATTGTATTCAAGATTTCCGAGTACCATGAAAATAACCCGTCCCAAATCTCCAGAAACCTTCAAATGGCGCTTTGCCATTTCATCTCTGAAGGGTACAATAACCGTACATCCTTGTCTGGCTGTATAAACCAATCAGTCCCAATATTCCACCAGCATTCCAATCCCAGGGTAGCGTACCAAGTCTATTCACGATGTATCGTCCCAAGAAGCCAGTTGCGCCGAAAACCGTAACAGTGTGTCCTAGAAATCGTTGAGTATGGCGCCAGGCCAATCGCATGGGAGTCACATACCTCCAAGAGAAGATCTATAGCGGTATCTATTAGCATGGAAACCAATTGACTTAGGAAGAGTACTAACCTGCCACCCTGTGTCCGAATGATGGGCTTTCCGGTTCGTGTGATGGTAATGTCAGAGATGGCTCTTCTTGGAGCAGAATTGGCCATGGGCGCTTTCCGGCTGGCAGCCCGGAGGCCATTCATGGCTAACGATCCGCAGGACTTCTGCATCGCTGCGGATTTCCTCAAGTTCAATTGAGTGAAGCTTTTAAATTGTTGCTGTATGATTGAACGGGAGGTCGTTGATGTGCTCCGGCAGACCCCCCGGTCCACCAAAGCTCGGCAGGACGCGCTAACTGGTGCCTGTCGCCCAAGGCTGGCTGGAGTGCTGCCAGACGGAGCTCAAGGTTGCGATTGACGCGAATTCCATCAACCTCAACAACCACAAAAACTTCCTCTCCCAAAACATCGCCGAATCTCGAAATACCTGGCGGAAACAGCCCATCATGAACGTCGATACCATCCCAGACTTTCTCGCCGAGCAGAGAGATGCCGCCCCCGCAGACTCACAACATCTCTATATTACCTTCGAAGATCTATGGGAGCGAAAGTTATGGCATCAGTTGACCGATGCTTTGGTGGAATTCTTTCAGACTAAAGAGAGCGCTCCTCAACGACTTCCCTTCTACAAGACCTTCATCCTCACTTTCGCAGACAAGATCAACCAGTTGAAGCTTGTTACCCTTGCACTAAGTGCCGCATCACAATGTAGAGGTAAGGGTGGCTATCTAAACGGAAAAACAGATTACTTACTCTTCTTTTGCAGATTCGCAAGAACGCCTATCCTTCCTTGAATCAGTAGCGAAGAAAGTCGACAACCCAAACTCACAAGACGCCCATGTATACGCAACAGTGGCAGTGGCAACTGTCAAGTTGGAGCTTAAGGATTTGGAGGGCACGAGAAAGGATCTCGATAAATCAGAAAAGATTCTAGATGGCTTCGATTCAGTCGAAACTATTGTTCACGCTTCCTTCTACCGTGTCAATGCAGAGTACTATCAGGTTTGTGGATTCTGTAAGCTCTCGAGAGATATCCTAACAATAGACAGTCTAAATCCGACTTTGCCGCATACTATCGAAACGCCCTCCTCTATTTGGCATGTATCGAGCTAAACGACTTGACTCCTCAAGAGCGAAGAAATCGGGCATACGATCTCAGCATAGCAGCTTTGATCTCGGATACCATCTACAACTTCGGAGAGCTATTATTACATCCAATTCTCGATACCCTGACGAAGGATGATTCTTGGCTCCGCGATCTTCTCTTTGCTTTCAACAGAGGAGATTTGGCTGCATACGATGTCTTGGCTGGTCACATTTCATCAAACCCTTTGCTCGCGGAGCACCGTGATGGATTACGGCAAAAGATCTATTTGGCGGCTTTGACAGAGACCGTTTTCCGAAGACCACCTCACGACCGTGCCATGTCATTCCGTACCATCGCAGAGGAGACCAAGGTTCGACCAGATGAGATCGAGCACTTGATCATGAAGGCTTTGAGCTTGGGGCTTCTTCGAGGAAGCATTGATCAAGTTGACGAGATTGCGAGAATCAACTGGGTGCAGCCAAAGGTACTGGATATGGGCCAGATCAACGGCATGCGTTCGAGATTGGAAGAATGGGATTCTAGTGTCAACTCTTTGGGCCACTGGATCGAGAAGAAGGGGCAGGATGTTTGGGCTGCTTGATTTGGCATGGCATGGCGTCTGGATTGACTTAATACGGGCACTGGCATGTAAAAATAGATCTCTACGACCAATGGGACAATGCATTGGCAAATGGTCTCATGATGATTCGGGGAGAAAACTTCAGAGCAGACCTTGAATTCAAGAGAAATTCCTAATTACCCCCGTACACCCGGGATTCAGGCCAAGTAGCCGTTGGGATATCGACTTGGACCCAAAAGATTTCAACTTTTACTACCAATCAGTTTGATCTTGCGCATATATCTTTCCTCCGGTCTTGTTTTAGTTCAATCTGAAGTAAGAGAAGTGGGCGTTACTCTGTGAACACCTACTTTCACTTTGCTTGTACAAAAGATAATTAAAAGCCTTGTTCGGGAAGGTTTAGGGGAATTAAAAAGATAGTTTCTTGATTCTCCTAGATCCTCTAGAACAATATTTGCAATTGTGTATTACTTTATTTTGGTTTCCCCTTGTAATAATTTCTCTGCTACGAGATTAGTTTTGAATGCTCTGACACTCTGATGCTCAAAACTTACTATGTTAGAGAAGGCATGACATCGTTTTCCTAGTGCTGTTCTGCAGCTGTATATGCCACCCTCTCTGCGTGCCTTTACCATGCATCCTACGACTGTATCAAATTGATCCCATTGTCTAGCGAAGTCAGTCTACAACAGACGAATAATACACATAAAAGATGTTACGGGGTTGTAGTGACAAGCCCTACACTGTTAATCCACCCCCTGCAGCCACACCACGCTGGGTTTTCTTCCTCTCGTGGTCCAGCAATTTCAGGGACCTATTTTCACCTATTACTCATCGGAGAAAGAGAGGGGGAGGGCAAACTGGTTTATAAGCTGTACTTCGCTTGTTCTTTGTGGATTTTGAATCTTGTTGTTTTATTGCCGAGTATTCGGTTGCTGTCAAATGCTGAATATTTTGAGGTGTTGAAGGATCTCTGGTGTGATTTCTTTTTAAAGGTGCTTTTTTTTTGGGGATATTGTGAAACCTTTGAGTAGTGGATTAATAATATCACTGCATGGCCTACACCCGCAGACAACCATCGACCATCTTCTCATCATCGTGCTTGATACCTGATCTTTGGGATTTCATTCTTAATTATATTTATTCTTCACTTAGTTAGGAGTGAAGAGTGAAAGGCCGCAAATGACCAAATTAGGTTTTCGACTCAAACATCTGTTGTTTCCTACAAACAGTCAAGGGATTTTGAGGATTCTCGAATATCATGACTCTATTTATCTCGAGATTCCGACGCTTCTAAACACCTAGCATTCTATCATTTCGCTCTCTACTCCTTTCCCACTAGGTATCAACATGGTGGACTTGACTTGAAGATGCTTGCTTGAAATATAGAACACGTTCTATCAACTTTTTCACATCCTGTTTCTGTGTAAGAATTCAGGCAAGCCTGTCATCGTTAAGTCCTCTCTGCACTACCAAAAGATCAACGAAGCATCTGGTCGAAAACAGCCCCTCTCATATTTCTGACTGTAAGTAGTCAGTGGATTCGAAAAGACCTTCTGGTGAACAAAAATAAATGTTACGAATCTTAAATACAAAGTTAACACGTTACAAGTTTGTTGAGGAATCGCGTATATAGTATATAACAGTATGGATGTCTCCTATATAAAACCCCATTGAGTTCAGTACTGTGTCTGCTCAAGCAAAGAGACTTATGAAGCTGTTGGCTGCATTCTCGCCTGGATTGAAAGGCTGTTCATTTTCACAGAATAAATTGATTCCCTCTTTTGACGGCGAATAATCCAAGATAACTTACTCTTTCAATTTTTGAGAAGTCCAAGAGACGAGTTCATACTTTGGAGCAGTAAGCTTTCTTATTGTCGAAATTTGGGCTACCGTCGAATGTTAAACTTGTGATTGTGTATCATTGAATGAATTTTAGTGTATTCTTGAGAAAGCTTCGATTAAGTCCAAAATTTATCTTTTAAGGTAATTACGAACCATTTAATTACCTAGAGTGACGAGAGAAGACAGCAGAAACTTGATTTTAGCACCGGGTTTCAAGATTTGACACAATAACTGCTAGAGAAAATTTAGGACCTAAGACGCTGATGTACATGTCTCTCTATACTTAATCTTTGCAACTTAGTTCCCCTGTTCCCTTTGAATCAAGGTACACCATGGTACAATCTAATACCGAAAGTCGCCTAGTGTCGATTCTTGAGTTCCCCAAACTTGTTTCCACAAACCCTTGTAAACCTCTTATTCTTTCAAAACCCAATTTTATTTCATCCTTCTCGGGAATAAGAGAAGGTTCGTATTCTTTTTCTCTTAACTTGACACAACAAATTTTAGAGTTAGATTTTGACAGGTTCCCATACTTACTAACACTCAGCCAAAATCCACCCCACAATTTAAAAGCACCAAAAATACTCTGCAGAGTAAGAGAAACTTGGGAATGCGAATAAAGACCACTGAACCAACCTCAGAGCAGGTAGTTCACTCTTCAGATGGTTGAATATGGCTTCAAAGGCCTCCTGCAAGTTTGTTCCATCTAACTTCTAAACAAAAATCTTTAGCCACTCTACGTCATGAGTTTAGAACTTCAACTTGGCAGTAGTAGCATAACCTATTTGTTGAATTGTTTCCAGCTTTTATCTTTTTACTCTGGGAAATGGTTCATAGGAGCGCTTTTTCATCTGTATTTTATCTTACTAGAAATTCAACAACAAAAAAGACTTGTCAGTACTATTCTTCAATCATTATAAATTTTCGCTCTAATTGTCATCCGGGCTTCTTCAATTTTGGAAAATTTTCCTTCAGATAAAGCGTTCTGATTCAATTCCCCTCCTTAAATCCCCTACAAGTGATATATTGGCACTAAAGCACATTCAAAACATCGATCCACATCTCAAATGAAAGTCTAAGTTGAGCAGTGATTTATTTTACTGCATTTCTTCTGACTTGGACTAATCTAGTAGATTGAGAGAGGAGGGACCGGATTTTTGAAATAAAAAGAGCTCAAAGAGTCTAGCATATGTGGGACAACAGACAACTTTTGCCAACTAGCGTTGGAGCTTCTTGCTTCGGTGCAGAAGGTTCTTGGATCAGACAAGAATTTTAAAAGTGCTGGTACTTCTACAAAATGCGCGCCATTAATATAAAAGCACAGAACTGAACTCACTTAAGACCTTAACAAGAGATCCATGAATAAATGAAAAGTGAAATTGACAATACTTCTAATTTTGACAGTAGAGGTTTGAGAATTACAACTCTCAACAGGAAAGAAAACAAGACTTGAGGGACCCTGATACAATGGTACTGGTCTGTTTTCCATACCTATGACAGCGAACCATAATGTGCAATTTTCCAAGTCTATGACGTGGGAACGAACTAATGCTCTTCTCAAAATTGGTGTTCTTGTTATAGAGAGAAGATAGTAAGGTTGAGATATTATAAATACGACAGTGCCAGGTTTTTCAAAGGCTCGTTCCAGGCACGTGACTTTACAGACTGTTTTAGCTCTCAAAGTCGGATCCTTTTTTTCCCTTTGGATACTACTACAAAGCATCTCGAGAACCTTTGAAAAGATGCCTATGCAGAAGTTCGGGATTCATTGTTTACATACCAATTTTCCCGCCACTAGACATAGCCTCTACTTGATTAGAGAGTAGGAAACATGAATCCTATCAAGTGGATATAATCGTGTGGCTTCTTTCAATCTCCCCCTCAAATTCTCTGGCACGGTTAGCAGAGACTCGCTTAATTAATTTCATAACAGTAAAAACATCAACTAATAAACTTCACAAAGAGAAAATTCCAGTGGAGCAGGGGGGAAACAAGCAGCTTGAAGATAAAAAAGGCTTGAGGCGAAAGCATCTCCTAGACAGGCTAAAGATTGCAACATCAACCAAGATATTTGGACCGTCATTAGGAGAAGGGGTTCATATCAGGACTGTGAATCCCCCTCCACAGCCGAGGTTTCTCCAAAGGTTTATGGAATACAAAAGAATCTTTTAAGTATAATGAAATTATAGCCTAGAATCGACGGTAGCGCATATTTCGACCGTAAATTGCTGGAATCTACAAATAAAGTTGGCTGGAATCTGTTGTAATGTTTTGGATTTATCCTGGTGCTTGAATATTGACTCTGTCATGCCTAGAACCATAAAGAAGAAGACTAAAAAGGTGGCATATCAATAGCAGAAGAAGGTAATGAGATTGAACAGTGTGGAAATCGTGAAATAGTAGCGGAGTCTAGGGGTAGATTATTAAATAGATTGGTACCTACACCTTTTTCTTTTCAATGGGAACTAGGAACATGTGATCTAGAACTTATCCACGATAAAACCATACATCCAACCTCCCAATTTCCCTTCTAAACTTTTAGTGGAGTAGAGTAAGTTCCATTCTTCCAGGTGGTTAGGATAATTTACTTCCATTACCCGAAGTGCTGAAAACAATTTTACACAAAAGCTGTGGTCCCCGAAAGCGATTACAAGTTGAGAGAGAGGTTCAAGAAGCAAGCAAACAGAGAGACTCGCTTAACACCTTTCATAACAGCGGGAACTGGTGTGCTTTACTCGTCAATTATGAGATTGATTAATTATGCTGCGACTTTAGAATCTTAACTCGTGAATCTATAAGTTTTATTCACTAAACCAATTTTATTAAAATATATTATCTGAGAATAGCAAAAACAATTAAGTTAAGTAAATGAAGTTCGGCTCTTTAAGAGTACTAGAATGCTTGTCTCAGTAACAATTACTGAACATACTTGCCCTGAAATATATGATATAACTAGGTCGTTTAAGCGAAGTTAAGAAATTTGTACAAGTCGTTAATTTAATAGGTTTAATATGAAGTTGGTATATGTCTAAACAGAATTAGTTAATTCATAACTGGTGTGTAATTGAACATGATTAAATAAATTCAATGAACTACAATTGTGGAGTTCAGACCTAGCTATAATGAGAAAAACACAAATAAACAAGTTGATGAAAAGACCTAGAATAACAATCAATCGATCCAAGAGCATACACGCGTTCTGATATCTGAAACCAATATTCAAACTATGAGGTTTCAAACTTCCTTGGCCGCCAGCATGCATTCTTTGACTATCCAAACAACTTGGTCTCAATGGAAGTAAGAACAACGAAGTCACATGCTGGATGGTGAAATGGGAAGGCACTTTAAAAAGAAGCATCTAAGACATGGGTGGAATACTGAGAGTTTAATTGGGTTACGATGCGTAGGTTGGAAATTTTAAACAGAAATAAACCAAAATCTCAAGTAGATGTCAAAATACAATTAAGAATCGGCACTAGCATATGATTCAAGCGTAAATCGATAGAAACTTTACTTCAAATGGAGTCTCGCAGTCAATTAAAAAAGCAAACCAAGGGACTCGACAAGAGTACTCGTTCGCAATAGAGGTGTTTAAGACCCTAGAGAGAGTAATAAATAAGCTACTTCCAACTCAGCGCCCTATCGTTGGTCATAATTCTCCTTGCCTACTTCTCTGTTCTTAGTACGGTTTTAAAGACTTGATAGTTGATGTTTCAAGTATCAAAATATTGACCTGCGATTAAATGAACCTTTTTCTTGCGAGAATCTAAGTTCCTAGGCCTCATAAATGATACCAATTAAAATATTTCTTCAACCCAAATGCTAGTTTTTCCACATATCATAGAATTTTAGAATCACTGGTTGGCCTTTTTATGGTTGTCTCAGCCCACATAAGTGAGAGTCGCGAGACGTACGAAAATCAATAATTCCTGTTTTCAAATCACATACATATGAATTAGAACACCATCTTGTACTATCATAGAATCAAGTCACCAAAAAAAAAAAAAAAAAAAAAAAAAAAAGGACCCTCTCTAATAACTCCAAAGCTTCTTCGCCCCTTTCCCAAAGAGACTAAGAGTACGGGAATAAGAATTCTATTTTATTTAACTTCCTTATTGTAGAAGCAAACCAAAAGAAAACTTTATCCTTCACCAATCAGTCTTTGTGTATTGAAACAAGCTGCGGAAGGAAGAATGTTGCCCAAACAACACAGTGGTTATTGCAACGTACTACCCATTCCTTGGCCCGCGTATGCTTTCAAGATGTTGTAATTGAAGCACTAGAAAATAAAAACGTTGAGTTTGTACTATCATACACACACCTCCTCAAAAACTTCAACTCTTCTCACACTCGAATCTAGGACTCCCAAACACTTTACCCCCCTCAAGAACCCATCAGGAACCGCCTTAAACTTCTACAAACCCTTCAGAAGTCCCTCTACAAAACCAAGAAGCCCTCCAAGATTTACCACCAACGAAAACAAAATGCTCCGGGAGTAAATTGACTGGAGACCACTCGGGAGAACTTCCATCTCAAGAAACTTTACCCAAAACGGGAATCGTTGACATCTAACGAGACTAGGAAATTTCTCTCGACAAGAGATCAAGCAGCTTCAGAGAGTTTTTGGAACCCGCAACGCTCAATCTGCTGTCGAAAATTGACCTGCCGTCGATTTTATAACTCCATCCATAAATAACCGGCGGGACTAAATACCTCCCACTCCTACTTCTCTATCAAAACGAGAAAGAGATTCTGTCCAAAGGGACCAAAAAAAACAAAAACAAAAAAAAGTGGGGTGTAGTTCACTAATCTGTACAGCAATCGCTCATAAACTCATTTCCGATTTTGTGGTTCCAATTCCAGAGTCCCGGCTTGTGTATTTAAATCAGTGACAGTGCATGCCGAATAAAAGTTGATATGGACACAGTCTGCCGTCTTGAGCTAGCATCCCAAAATATGACTTCTCTATACATCGCAAATAATCTATCATACACCCCCTTCCCTTCCCTCCCACTCAAGCTTTCCCCCCTCTAGGCCGCCCAAACAACTGTATCCCACCCACCACCCAACCTGGCCACCAAACACACCATACACAAACCTGAGTATTCATCCCCCAAACATCCCATCCAAAAGCCGCCTCCTTCAGGACCTCACCAACTCCCAATCCCCAATACCAGCATCCCCCCATTAACACACTAGTAGGAGCCAGCAACCCCATAAGGACCACAAACACCCCAGTGATGGCCTTGTTTTTGAAGGGTTGGATATAAGTAAGCGGCGCAGAGAGAAGTCCAATCAAAAAGGCGAGGGAGAAATTCAATGTTGCGAGAGCGGAAAGAAACATGCCGAGGAAGAGGAGGGAGAAGGATTTCAGGAGTTGGTATTGTTGAAGGGTTGGGGAGAAGAAGTTGGTTAGGGTGAGGGAAATTAAGGGGGGGAGTAAGAGGTTGAGGGTGGTGAAGAGGTAGAAAACTGCTGGGAGCATCTTTATTCTCAATCAGCATCTGACCTTTTCAATTTTGGGGAGGGAGGGGAGGAGGGGACTTACATTCTGCGAAGTATGATTAAAAACATAAAGCGGCAAAACACCCAAGAAATGCACACCCACAACCACACCAAGAGGAAGAAAAAAATCTCTCTCCTTCGTCTCTAACAATTCCTCTGTGACAAGCGCAACAGCATCGCCCTTCTTAACAACAGCCAAAGGCCCAGATTTCTCAACTGTAGAACCAACTTTCGCCTCCGGACTGGCCGTAGATCCACTCTTCACCCAAAGAAAGATAGCCATAATCGTAAAATTCACAGCCACAAGCATAGCACTCGGCAAATAAGTCCCAATACTAACAAACCTCGAACTCTGCATCAACAGATAAAAAAAGAAACTCTGATGCAAATGCTCCAACAAATTATTCAAACTGCGAAAGGTACTTTCAATCACCCGTCCCATAGCCATTTCATCCTGCCATCCTTCGCCATAAGGTTGAAGAGTGATAGCGTCGACGTGGTAAGGGATGAAGGAGCTATGAGGGCCTGAGGCGTGACCGAGCCCTTGGTTCATCATTCCGCGGAGCATGGTTGTGAGACGGTCTTTGTAGGTATCTGTGTGTTGCCACATTTTTTGGAGGGAGGCGCCGATGCCCATTTGGCCGGAGGCGATGGCTACTACTGTGTTTAGGAGGTCGAGATTGGGGAGTTGGCCGTTTATGCCGTCGTAGACTATGTGGATTGATTCGAAGCGGTGGTCGAATGGGTAGTCGATTACTACTGCTCCTTGGAGAGCACCGCTCTTTACGGGTAGAGATTGAATACCCTTCTGGTGAGTATCATGGTATGCATCTACCCAAGCTTGAGGCCCAGCTCTACTGTCCGCTGTAATCAGAAAGATGATATCTTTCGACCAAAGCGACCATCCTATATATCCGTAAGCCAATGTTCCAAGCAGAGGATAGGATTGACAATACTCTTGAAGTATCTCGCCAGAGTAAGAACAAGTGCGACACCACTCTTATTCAACTCCCC
The DNA here is from genome assembly GCA_001414485.1 of Calycina herbarum. Taxonomy (NCBI): domain Eukaryota; kingdom Fungi; phylum Ascomycota; class Leotiomycetes; order Helotiales; family Pezizellaceae; genus Calycina; species Calycina herbarum. The sequence goes on along the minus strand of LLEY01000042.1, from coordinate 311,463 downwards.
CTCTACATTCGTCCACGCTCCCACAAGTACAATCGCTTCCTCAGCATCTCCTCTTGGAGCATGTAGAATAGCGTAGATGTTCTCTCCCGAATATGTTTCCCCAGCACTCGTGTACTCATATTTCTGTCTCGCAACCTTAAGACCAGAAGCCTTAAAGAATTCCTCCAATTTATCATTCACCCTATTCAAACGTCAGTCCAGTATTCTCACCCCAATCCCCTTCCCTCTTCCTTCTTCTTCCCCCAATTCCCCTTCTACCCCCATTCACCTCCCACACCAATTTCCCCTCCCTTATCCAGACACAGGGTAGGCTATACATACTCGACATTCCCCTTCCCCTCCAGCGCATCGACCTCCCTCTTATACCCCCGAAAGACATTCTGATCGCTCCCCGCAAAATAAGTATGTACCTGTCCCGGCAACAGCGCGTTCTCCGAGATGTAAGTTTTCCTCGAGTAGTTATCGAGTGGCAGAACCAGTAGCCATGCGACGCCAATGACTATGCAGAGGAAAGACAGGTAGGGAGGGAGTTTGAGGATTCGAGGGTCGCGACGGAGTAGGGAGCCGGATGCTGGGCGCAAGGTCAGTGAACTGATACGGGGAAATGGGAGGGAAGGGAAAGAGAGAGGGGAGAGCGAACCTAGGAGACCGGACATTTTTGTTTAGGGGGTGTGCTGGTTTAGGGCGGGGTTATTGGGGTCGTCATGGTGGTTTGGAGAGTGCTTATGTGTGAGGCGACGCGATCAGCTATCAAGGTGTCAAGTACCGAGGTGAGATTGAATTTGTGAAACAATGTCATTGTATTTCCAACTTTCTTTTCAATAGAAATGGATTTCAAGTATTTTATTCGATATCTTACTTACTAACATATCATATATAAACATGTCCCTCTAACAATTACGCATGCAATACCTAGCTGCCTACAACCCAAACCTCCCTCCAAAAAAACGCCAAAAATGCTATTTTTCTATACAAATGACAAGTTCGAAATCTCCTAACCCAATCCATCCATCCCACTCAAGGTCCCAATCTTTGAGAACTTCCCACCAAACCCATTTCAACCTGCATCCTATCCCCCGTCGGCAAGTTGATATTCGACACGTTATTAGTCGTAGGCAGAACCCCGAATCGTCCATAAGTCTTCTGATCAACGGATACGTAATGCGGTAATCGCCCAAGTAAATTGAGTTTCGCCTCGATCCAGCGGAGTGCCCATTCTGGTGGTGCTAGAAACTTGAGATAACCCAGTCCCCCTATTTCTCCTATTAGTCCTGTACTTTTTTGCTGTCGCTGGGAGGGGAGGGAGAGAACTTACAACCATATCCAAAAGCAAGACCACACAGATGCCCCAAGAAACTGGTATTTGGAACGAGAACCGAGACGAACACCACCAGAACAAGTGGTGTAATCCAAGTAGGTACCTGGACCGTCCCAAGTTGGAACGAGGGATTCATTTTATACGTCTTCACAGCTTCCATGGCAAGTAATGTAAAGACCCAAATACTACACTTCCATTAGTCCTTATACCTCCCATATGCCATATAATTGTCTTCTCCATACCTCGATCCCAAAACCGCAGTATTCATCCCCAAAATGCCCCTTTCGATAAAAGTATACAACAGCGCCGGAATCGTAGAAAGCGCTACAAAAGCACCAGTTAGCAATCTGGCGTCCCCCCAGGGCATAAGGATAACTCACGACCAACAAAAAGCGCCAAACTAGTCAACGTCCCATACTCAGCCTCAAACCTTTCCAACAGAGGCGCAAGAGCAATCAAATTGAGAAAAGTATGGAAAATCCCATTATGAATCAGTGGAAACGTATTCGTCCTATACACTATACCCACACCATTAGCACAACCCTTTCGAACCCTATTCAAACAACCCTCTCCCCTCCTCAACATACACCCTAAGCCCTATCCATTATAACCCCAAGAACCCGAGGGAAGAAAAAGGAAAGGAGAGACAAACTAGTACTAATCCCAATCTCCTTCGGAATCAAAGCCCCCCATTGCACCAGATCAAAAACCTTCTGATAACTCAACGTCCAAAGCAGGAGTATAATTGCGATAATGCTCCTCGTAAACAGCGGCAGTCGGAAGATATACGAGCGCATTCGAGCCGCCGAGAATTGAGGGAGACTGGGTGCCATGGCGAGGAACTTGTTCCGAGCCACAAAAGGAGCTTTTGAACGTAGTGAGTCCTCAGAGTAAGTTTGTCTGTCCTCTGGTGAGAGGGACGGAAGGATCGGTCGGGTCAGGAATCGGGATATACGTCAAAATCGTCTTTCCAAATCAATCTACCATCGATTCCGCAGTTGGCATCCTTGTCGTCCGATGTTGCGATGGTGGTTCGGCGTGTGCTGGCAGACAGCTTGTTGGAAGATGACATCTTCAAGGAAAGACGCGCCTCGCTTAGTGCTGGTAGGACGAGGCTGAGGAATTAGTACGAGGCTACGAAATAACCCTTTTACATCTACTTTTGTAAGCGCTGCGAATTGCTACTTAGTCACTAAGGTGAATACTTTCTGGGAAAGTGAAGCGCTCCATGACAGCTTGTTTTCAAGAAAATAAGGAAAATATTCACATGCAAAGTATAATCAAAAGATATTAAAAAAGCTTGTTTTTTTAGGTTCATGGTCGCATATATAACACTACAGAGGTTTCTAGGAATGACCGAAAGGCTCATAAAGAATCAAATATGCACAAACTAAGGAAATATCTCACGTTGCATGAGTAAAGTACAGCAGGATTATATCCCAAAACTCCAGTCCCATTTCCCCGCTTCAACAAAACAACCCATTTTACTTCTTAGCAGCATTGGCCTTGGCCATGGTGTTAAGTGCACTTCCGTTCTTGAACCATTCGATTTGAGGGGCGTTGTATGTGTGTGAGAGCTTAACGTCGAAGGTCTTTCCATCCTTGGGGTGGACTCTGAGGGTCATTGGCTTCCCAACAGCGAGTTCGGTGCATAGAAGGTCAACCTATTAATTGAGTTAGTATATATCAAGTTTTAGAGGGGTATAGAAAGCTTACCTTGTCGGACGGGTTGATCTTGTCGTAATCTGCTGGGTCGGAAAAGGTAAGAGGAAGCATACCCTGCTTCTTCAAGTTGGTCTCGTGGATACGAGCGAATGATCGAGTGATAATGGCAAGACCACCAAGATGCCTTGGCTCGAGAGCGGCGTGTTCTCTTGAGGATCCCTCGCCGTAGTTCCAGTCACCAATGACAACCCATGGAATGCCCTTCTTCTTGTAATCTCTGGCAGTTGCTGGGACAGCATCATACTCTCCAGTAGTGAAGTTTCTAACCTTGTTTGCCTCTCCGTTCTCGGCGTTCTTGGCACCAATCAACATGTTGTTGGAGATGTTGTCCAAGTGTCCACGGTACTTGAGCCAAGGACCGGCCATGGAGATGTGATCAGTGGTGGTCTTCCCGTCGCACTTGATGAGAATTGGAAGGTCAGTAGCATCCTTTCCATCCCATGCCTTGAAAGGCTCCAAAAGTTGGAGACGATCACTGGTAGGTGAGACGGCAACGCTGACAGCATCACGCTTGGCAGGTGGTGCTTGGTAAGTATCTTGTCCAGGGTCGTATCCTCGCTCTGGGAGACCTGCACCAGTTGGTGGGGACAAAAGGAACTCGTTTCCATCCTTGTCCTTTAGCTTATCGGTAAGAGGGTTGAAGTGGAGGGAGCCTGAAATGATCATGGCTACAACTAGATCTGGAGAAGTGACGAAAGAGTGGGTGGCTGGGTTGGCATCGTTACGTCCAGTAAAGTTTCGGTTGTAGGATGAGAGAATGGAGTTGGCCTCTCCCTTCTTGACATCCTTTCGGTCCCATTGTCCAATACATGGGCCACATGCGTTGGCAAGAACCATTCCACCGAATTCCTCGAGGGTAGCAAGTTGTCCATCACGCTCGATTGTGGCGCGAATTTGCTCGGAACCAGGGGTGATGGTGAAAAGAGACTTGGCCTTGATACCGTGGTCGAGAGCATCACGGGCAATTGAGGCAGCTCGAGACATATCTTCGTATGAAGAGTTTGTGCAAGAACCGATCAAACCAACCTTCAACTCCTCAGGCCAGTTGTTAGCCTTGACGGCCTCACTGAACTTGGAGATTGGGGTGGCAAGATCTGGGGTGAAAGGACCGTTGATGTGTGGCTCCAGCTCAGAAAGGTTAATCTCAATGAGTTGATCATACTCGGCACCCTCATCCTCTCTGAGCTCCTTGGCGTAGACACGGGAGAAGTCTCCAATCTCCTTACGCTTGGTGGCAGCGAGGTAATCGTACATTCGGTCGTTGAATGGGAAAAGAGAAGTGGTAGCACCAATTTCGGCTGTTTACAAGGTTAGTTTAGTACCCAGGGAATAGCTAAGAACTTAATGAGGGGTAATTGGGTAAAGCGCCGATTATCCCAAGCTTGGAGAAGCAATTGAGAGAAATCTTCCATAATTCCTGGTATAACGGAAGAAAAGGGTGCTTTGCTGACTTACCTCCCATGTTACAGATTGTGCCCATTCCAGTTGCGGACAAAGTCTCGGTACCAGGACCGTGGTATTCGACGATAGCTCCAGTTCCACCCTTCACAGTCAAGATGCCAGCAACCTTGAGAATGATATCTACAGAGAATTAGCAGTTGTTTTTTCAATCGGATGGAGGGTGTTTAGCACGTACCCTTTGGTGTAGTCCAGCCAGACATTTCTCCGGTAAGCTTGATACCAATAACCTTTGGTGCCTTCAACTCCCAAGGAAGGTTGGCCATAACATCGACAGCATCAGCTCCACCAACACCAATGGCGCACATTCCAAGACCACCAGCGTTGGGGGTATGCGAGTCGGTACCGATCAACAGACCACCTGGGAATGCATAATTTTCGAGTAAAATTTGGTGGATGATACCGGAGCCGGGTCTCCAGAAACCAATGTTGTATTTTGCGCAGGATGTGGAAAGGAAGTCGTAAACCTCTTTGTTGATGTCGATAGCGCGGGTAAGATCCTTCACACCTCCAACTTGTGCCTCAATCAAATGATCACAGTGGACGGTGGTAGGGTTGGCCACCGCAGGCATGCCGGCAGACATGAATTGTAGGATGGCCATCTGAGCGGTAGCATCTTGACAAGCAACGCGATCTGGGCGGAGCTTGAGATATGAGACACCTCTCTCGATTTCCTGGCCGTGAGGGTCGTCCAGATGTGAGTAGAGAATCTTCTCGGCGAAGGTGAGAGGGCGGTTGTTTAGTCTCTGACGAACAATGGCCAGGTTCTCGGACATCTTCTTGTAGTTGATGAAGTTGCCCTCCTCGTGGATATTCTGCTTAACCTTCTTATCGAGGGGGTGGTCGCTCACTGTCGCCATACGACGAATGCCCAGCGAGGCGACTGCTCGCCGCTGGGCCATGCCCAAAACCTGTCGCGTAGCCAACATGATTGCAAAGAGGGGATATGCTAATTGAGGGTATCGCGAGAAAGGAATCTGGAGGAGGAGGAGGAAGAAAGGAAAGGAAGAAGAAGTGGAGGTTTTAGGTAGGTTGGCAAGAGAAGTTACCGAGCTAAACCTGGGAACAGCTTAACCACGCTTAAGAAGGTGGGCGCTGCCGTCACCAAGCGTTATCACTGGGCCGAGAGCCAATCAGGAGGCGTGGATTTCAATGGGCGAAAGCATGTCAGGCAAGAACGGCCGACCGGGGCTGGAAAAATGCGACATCGGATTTTGGAGACGGTGGGCCCGAGGGAGTCGGCCAATCAACGGAGCAGTATTTTGCCTGCAGACCACATTGAAGTTTTTCTCGTGATTTAATTTTGGGGCAATTGTCGCACTTTCGAGGCACTGCACTTTGCGAAGAGTGTCCGGTCAAAGGTCGAATCTCTTGTTTAGGTCCAAGGGTCAATTGCTTGTGATTCGGAGGCTCCATTGCGTCAAATGTGGCTACGTGGGGTTGACTAATAGAAAGAGGTCAATTAGTTGTAGCCTCAAGATACACGCAATTTTTAGTTTTAATTCACCAATTGAGCAATTCAATACCGAAACACCTCAGATAAAACCGTTAGAATTAGTCTAATTGATATGAATCAACATCGGACTTTTCCAAACACCCTTGACTCGTAGGTAGCGGGTCTCCTCCACAGCCTTCCCTCCTTCCGTCCAGCCTCGGAGCTACTTCGTACTCCTGCACCAAAGTTTTGCCGGCGCGAAAGAAACTTTTTTCTGGGGAACACCCAAATCCAGACAATCCGTAATCGCAATTTTGTATCTGCAGCCTTCAACATCTACAGTTACATCCCGCATATACCATCAATCATGGGAATCCCTCAGAAAACCACGCGGACCAAGACGAGAAGACGTTTGAGGTATTTGGCTACTTTTTTTTGAAAGAAGTGCGGCGCATGGATAATTTGCCCCGCCATTTCATCCCACCTCATCACCGTATTGCTAACTATTATATGTAGAGATGTCGATCAAGTCGAAGCCGATATACGGGACCCAAAACATTTAGAACAACACAAGAGTAGTAAGGCTGCTGAGGATCTTCCTGGTTTGGGAGAATTTTATTGTGTGGAGTGTGCGAAATGGTTTGAGAGCGAGCATAGTCTTGTTGGTCATCGAAAGGGAAGCACACACAAGAGAAGGTAGATATGCCTACCATCGCCAAGAAGTATCCGGAAGCTAATTGCATATTCAGACTAAAGCTTTTGAAAGAGGGAGCATATACACAAGCAGAGGCGGAAGCTGCAGTTGGTATGCGAATCGACAACGGTCCTCGACAGGCAGCCAGAGAAAAGACCCACGATATGGAAGTAGAGATGGAGGACTCAGGCTTCGTGGGCGAGGAACAGGCGACTTGAGGTTATCATATCACACAAAATCCGATTCAAGAGACTAGTATGACAGGCCTGGTGTAGATGGCTACCGGAAAATCACAATTGGGGTATATTTCGCTATCTATCTCACAGCACGACCTTTCGCTGCTCTAGCCAGACCACTTCCACGAGTCCCTCGAACACCACCTCGTGAAGTGCCGCCTCTCGCAGAAGGTATACCACCACGACCTCCGCTTGCTACTCGTGATGCTGGGGCGGGAGTTGAGAATTTCGGGGTGGCTTTGGAGGATGTAGGTGGATTTTCGACGAATGATGTGTCGGTGGTCCTACAAACATTAGAATTGAGGAATTCATAATACAAGAAAGTCATGACATACAAGAATGTTGTTTCTCCATCGATCTCTCCTCGGAATCTCTCTGAATTTGTAGATCTTCCTGTGATATAATTAGCCCTGTTCTATAAATATTAATATTCCTAGTCATACCCAAATCAACCTCCTGCTCCCTAGCTCTCCTAAAAGAATCCGGAATAGGTGCCTAAACCCCATCAGCAAGCACCAAACCACCCCTCACAAAACCCAACATACCTCAGGAAAATCGACACAAAAAGCATTCATATTCAACCCATACAAAAAACTGGCAAAGTTCTCACTAAACCTCGCAAGACTCTCATGCATCAACTGCAAATGCATAAAATTGGCCTCCAAATCCGCCATGGAATCCGACAATTCCGCAAAGGCAGGCTCAAATGCTTCTATGGGCGCATCGGAGATCCCTCCACCAGCACTGTTTCGACCGGATTCGCGCAAGGAGGAGCGTGAGGAGGGGCGTAGAGGGGTTGTTGGGCGGGAGATGGGTCGACGGGTGCCGGAGGTGGAGCGTTTGATGCTGCTGGTTGCTTGGGGGGTGGTGGAGGACATTTTGGGCGGTTTGTTGAAGGATAAGAACTCTTACAACGACAGTCAATGGCGGGCAGCGCGAGGTTGCTGCGACATCAATAGATTCAAGAAGACGCGGTGTTTTGTGTCGCGAGCGGGCCGAAGTAGATCGGGTTGTTTATCGGAGATTTACACTTTCGCTCCCCCGCGTTGACATAATGCAAAATGGCTAATTTATTTGTGTTGATGACGCTTTTATGAAAAGTCCAAGACAGGCACAGGCTACAGGCGGCTCGTTCGGAAATAGACCAAGTAAGTCCTTCGCATTCTCAAAAGTCACTTCGCGATCCTTCACTCACAGACGTCGTATTCTACCTCGTCTTGTGCTCCCGTGTCTCCCTATTTCCGAGCATTGAATCTGGATTGGGCCTCGTTCTGTACCATTGGCGCATTACGTTCGCAACTCTTCCCCCCACCTCAGCTACTTCCTCCTTCTCGGTGGAGTCAACAGTCCCTCGTACTCAAGTACTACCCTCTCACACGACCTCCCGCGAAACATCCATGAAAAAAGAAAAGACCGCGCAACTGCTTAAATACAATCTTGCGAGTTTGCGCAATCATCTTGCGCCAATATCTGTCTTGCGCCCCAGCACTGCCAACAACCCCCGCTGCCAATGTATCGCTGACCCGAGTTTCCTCACACGCACAAGAAGATATCAAATACAACCTCTTTCCACATTCACACAATCACAACATTGTCGCCTCCTACGCCGTTCACCAAATCTAACTAGTCAAAATAATCTACAACGGAGACCCTTGTCTGACTCGCAAGGACCGAAACAGTCTATTCACAACATCGACACAATCCCAAAGTTGGTTAAAGCGATACCACATCACCCAAATACTTTATACAGTAGCTTCGGTTCCTGGTCTGCCGTTGCAATTGCCCTCGTTGCGGTTTTAATCGCCTACTCTTCCGATTCCCATTCACGTTCCAAGAAGGAACACCCCTCCTCAGACTCGAAATACACATCTGAAGAAGTCCTCGAAACCGAAGAAATCTACGAATACATCATGTCACAGGAAAACCAGGTAGGAAGGGTAGGAAACCTGACCCCCGACCAAGAAGAGAAACTCAAGCAACTATGGGTCGCAACATTACGGGTATTCGGCGTCGCAGAAAAGGAAACCGTTGATGTAAATGGAACTCTCGACGCCGCGGATGGAAAACTCAAAGAGGAAACGGGCGATACGAAGAAATTGAAGAAGAAGAGGATGTCCCTATTCCGAAGAAGCGATAAAGATAGTGCCTCGACGAAATCCTCCGATTCGGGAACTGCTACTCCCACAGGACCAGTGGAGGATGACAAATACGGGCAAACGAAGGAATTCCACGAAGCGTTGGCGAATCAATCTCCAGAATCTCTGAGAGCTACATTCTGGAGTATGGTAAAGCACGATCATCCCGACGCCCTTCTATTGCGATTCTTGCGGGCAAGAAAATGGGATGTTGATAGGGCGTTGATAATGATGATCTCTACAATGAAGTGGAGGGCAAGAGATGTCCACGTAGACGATGATATTGTTAAGAATGGCGAACTTGGAGCTTTGGAAGATATAAAAGGCGATGATCCCGCGAAGAAGAAACTTGCCGAGGATTTCCTTACTCAAATGCGAATGGGAAAGAGCTTTTTCCATGGTCTGGATAAGGAGGGACGACCGATGTGTTTTGTTAGGGCGAGACTGCATAAACAGGGGGAACAAAGTGAGGAGAGTTTGGAGAAATATACGGTTTTTACGATTGAAACTGGGAGGATGATACTTGCACCTCCTACGGATACTGCTGTAAGTCTGAACGATCCTCTCAAAATCTTTATCTTACTAACATATCATAGTGCGTGATATTCGATCTTACAGGCTTCTCAATGGCAAACATGGATTACGGCCCCGTAAAATTCATGATCAAATGCTTCGAAGCGAATTACCCTGAAAGTCTAGGTGTAGTACTCGTCCACAAAGCTCCATGGATTTTCCAAGGTTCGTACCCCACCTCTATCCCCCCCCTTAACCCTCTTTCTAACATACTACCCAGGAATCTGGAAAATAATCCGCGGCTGGTTAGACCCCGTAGTAGCCTCCAAAGTGCACTTCACAAACACAAGCCTCGAAATGGAAGAATTCATGCCGCGCTCAAACATCATCAAAGAGCTGGGCGGGGACGAGGATTGGGAGTATAAATATATTGAACCTTCCCCCTCGGAAAACGATGCTATGAAAGATATTGCGACACGGGATTCACTATTGATTGAGAGGGAGAAGAATGTTGAGGAGTATGAGAAGGCTACGCTTGAGTGGGTGGAGGGTACAGGAAACAAGGAGGAGAGAACGAGGATTGCAGGGATGTTGAGAGATGGGTATTGGGTGCTGGATCCGTATGTTAGGGCTAGGAGTTATTATGATCGAGTTGGGTTGATTGGTCCTGGGGGGAAACCACAGTTCTACCCTGGGAGGGCGGATGTTAGTCCTGTTCCTGTTGTTGCTCCAGCTGTCAATGGCGCGCCCAAACCTATAGAGACTTCAGAGGCAGACCTGGATTAGGACTGGAGGGAAGAAATAAAGAAAAGGACGGAATGGGGCGGAGATGGATTACCTCGAGCCTTGTAACATAATAATATGCATCAAGAAATAGATGTTTGGTGGTTTGGGCGTTGTGGTTACTTGATTGGTAGCATTTGGGATAAAAAAGATGGTTGATCATGGGGTTTTTGATTCCTCCTCCTTCTTGCTTTGGTCGTTAAGGTAGAGCGAGAGAGGAGGAGAGCGTATGGATTAGGTTGCATCTTGGCCTCGGAGCAAATACATATAAGATTCACCGCTTCAAAAATAGCATTGTATTTTGGTTACGAGATGTCGATTGATTGATCATTTGCCTAGTATTGGGTATGGGTGCGGGTGATGTTTTAGTTCCTCCAGGTTGCTTTGGTCGTTGAGCTAGAGCAAAAGACGAGAGAGCGAGCGTATGGGTTCATGGCCCCAAAGCGGAGTAAAAAGTACATACAAACTTATTAAAGAAAGGGAACTCGAAAACAAAAAGCTCACCACTTTTTTTTAATGAGAAAAAATCATGTATTGTGATTTACGATTCCCGGCACGTTCCTTCTTACTTTTTCGGTGTTGATTTCTTTGTTGCTTGACTGTTGGGTATGGGGTATTTTCTGACTACATATTTACATTTTGGACTTGATATCTGCCAATAGGGCCTTCAATCCTTCCATGTCGGTTTTTTGTTGCGGCCAGCCGATGGACATTCCTTCTGCTTCGTTTGGTTTTGGGATCTGTGAGGTCAGGCGTTAGCTTATCCCCTTTGTAAGTTGTATGTGTGTAGTTCATCATAGGGTTTCTTTTTGGGATTAAATATTGGGACTTTGGGATTGTTGGGAGGGGGTAATTAGGACGTACCATATGGAAATGAACCTATGAGTTTTGAGTTAGTATTTGCTGGAAATGGAAGGGTAAGGTGGGGATGTAGGGGGAGAACATACATGATCAACCTCCTGATGTGCAATACGACCGTTGTTCTGTAGGACGTTGTAGTTTTCTGCTCCGGTTGCTTTGACTAGTTGTTTTACTACTGGCTGTTTGTTTATTTTCTGTCAGCATTTATCCTGACTTCTGCTATTGAATCCTTCGCATTCTTCTTATACTGGGCATTTCGATGTTCCAAGTGTTCCGCCAATGGTGTGTTTGTGAGGATACGGATAGGAAAGGTACGAGGAGCAACGAACCAAGATCTCGGATAATTGATCATCAGGAATATCGATTAATTTCTCGCCGTGGTATTTGGGGATTACTAACTTTATTTCGTAGATATTTGTTAGCTGTCATCTCCATCCAATCATTCTCATCTTTGTCTTCTCCCTTGGGCATTGGAGGTGGAAGAAGGGAAACATACAGCATGTCCTCTCGAAAGCGGATTGATATCCAAGAACGCAAGGACTTTATCGGATTCGAAGAGTTTGAAGGAGGGGATGTCGCCTGGTTGGTTTGAGAGGTTAGCTTTTAGATTTCTTTGTATGGCTGGCTGTTGGTGGGCACCTCGCGGGGAACTCGGAGGGTGAAGGGAAGGAACATAAGAGGACGGGAATGGGAAAAAGAGGGATAGTACCTTTGACGATTTTGCAGAATATGCAGGCTGCTGCTGAAGACATTGTGGTTTTTGTTTGTGGTTTTGGGCGAGAAAGTTTGGTGGTGTGAGGTTGTTGTTGATGGGAGCTTTGGGAACGCGGGGTTGTGTTTTTTTGTGGAGAGCTTTCTTGCTGCCACGAGCGGGATGATGATGGAGTTGATAAATATTCCACGACACTTTCCTGATCTGGCTAGATAATTGAATTCTTTCGAATAGATCCAAGAGACTAGCTTTACGTTCTAACTACCGCTCTACCGTTTGTTCAAATTCTATAAATTTGGTCTTCGAATTCCCACGGTGCAAAGGAAAAGTCATTATGGCCCTAACTACTTCTTACAAAATGCAATCCAATGACCAATCCCCTCATGTAGCAATAAACGCAGAATTATAAGTCAAGATACAATTACAAAGTCGGACCTCGCAAGCAAATTGTAGGTCGCATCTCAAACGGGTGAAATTTGTGGACCTCGGGATAAGCAAAGCGGGCCCCAACAGACAGTCTTCATAAACACTAATAGCACTATGCTGGGACTGGAGTGGGACAAACTAGCTCAGAATTCATTTCTTGCCTTTTACCAGAGATGACCGTGGTTCATGCCCATTATACTCCATTCATTCAATCTTTGTAACCAAACTTCTGTTATCAGAAACTTCTTCTTTTTGCTTTTTTTATTTTTTCCATGGCGTTTTGATCGCGCGATGATGATTTTTGTTCAACTGCTGTTTGCTCTACAAGCGAGAAGGTGCTCAACTCCACTTTCACCTCATACTCGGCAAGGCTACGGAAACTCGGCACTTGCCTGCCAACTTTCTTTGCTCTTTGATTTGAACATATCAGTTCAGGCGTTGACTTTTTGTACCTACAATTCTTCTCCCGTTGACTCATTTTGAAGTATCTCGACTCCGGAACGTTTCAAAAATCCGGCTGCCTCAGAAAAGTTAGGCATCAAGAGAAGATTGTGAATAACAGCTGTGCCTTGAATCATCGCCCAAGTACAAAAGGCTGTAGAAAGGTGCACAGCTACTGCCGAGTAAAAACATCATCTTCATTCTTTCGAAACAAATTCAACGACATCAAAAAGTTCACACCCTCGTCAGATATCGAAAATGTCCAACTTCCGCAGCACACCCCTCTTTGGCGGGGCTCTTATCGTAGACCTCCCTTCCAACTTCGCCGACGTCAGGTAAGTCCAGCCTCGATCTACATATCTACATATTTCATTGCATTTCCACATACTAACAATAGGCCCAGTACCATCCGACAAGTCCCCGATCATCAAGAAGTCTATCTCGATAAAGATGGCTTCACAAGCATCATCTTCGACATCACCGAACGAGTCGGTCTCCCAGGCTCTGGCCCAGCCGTCGACGGCGCAGCCTTGACAACCCATCTTGAAGATATCGTCGATTCCGACATCGATACCGTTAAAGTCTGGAATACCTCTAATACTGTATTCTCCAAACTTCCGTTCGTCTCCCCTTCCCCCACCTCACACCACTTCTCTTTGATTTTCATCACGTGCTAACCACCATCTCTCAAAAAGTGAAGGAACACCATCTTACACCTTGATCGCTACACAAACACCACCTCCACAGCCAGGCTCTAAGAGTCCTGATTTCACAGCTATCGTCCTTACGCTGATCAGATTGGAAAAGGAAAGCACGGATATTCTTGTTACCATCAATGTTCCGCATATTAAGGGGGAGTATACGGAGGAGGAGGTTGATATGCAGATGGGCAAACAGGGGAAGTTAATTGAGAATAGTGTTGAGATTGCGGCGAGGATTTGGGAGACTTTTAAGATTAAGGATTGGGGTCTTTTTTCGGAGGTTTGATGGGGGATTTGAGGGCTGGGAATGAAGGAAGGAATGGGGGAAACTGAGAATGGAGGGTTTGGGGTGGGATATGGGATATGGGAGGACCTATTGGAGAGATGAAGATTATGATAAATTTTCCTTTTTCAGAGGGGTGCATGGAAATGGAGCTCAACGAAGATTTGTTGGTCAGGATATCAATAGGATCTCCAAGGACTGTTGCACGATCCCTTTTACATAGGTAGTTAGGTAGATACGAAAGAAATCAATCATAAGAAAGAAGACCTCTCCTCTACATCGACGGTGAATTCACGACCACCATGCCTACACCTATCATTGGTATATATAATTCTTCTGTTGCACATCGTAATATTTGCTACCCTAATACTAGTGCATTCTCATAAGATAAGAGAAACAGTCCCATTGCCTTCTTCTTCTCTCTCTAGAAAACTACAAGGCTAGGAGAATCTGGTGATACATTCTTGCCATATGATGGAATTAAACAAAGTGGTTCTCAGAACATGCTGGTCTCCTTTGCGAAATAAGATATCGCTTGTTCATCTTTTTACTTGTTCACTGCTAAGATTCTATTAGAAGAATAAATACTCTGAACATATTGAAGTTTTCGATTGTGAGATGCTCTTTTTTGTAAGGTTTTCAGATGGTAGGGATGTTTTTGATAGCGAGGATGAAATGGGCGGTGTTATTGAGAATAACAACGAATTATGTTATAGAAAAGACAGCGAGGTTGATTTTGGATGCTTTTGTTTATCAATGACAGTCGTAGCTAAGAGAACTAATAGAAGCTGTTGTTATTACAAACTTCATGTTGAAATATTGATTTCTTGTAAAATCATCTTTTCAATTATTTTACTATAAAATGTTGGGACATTTGGAAAGGATGAAAGAAATTGCCAATGAAGTATAATAATCAGATATGTTTACTATGCTAGTCCTTTCGGAAGCTCATATTTTTATATCAGATTTTTTGAACGTATTTAGAAAATTAATCAGAATATAGATAAATTCTCATTTTAATAATTATATAAAACAGAAGACGTCTAGATACTTACATTTTGAATACTTTGTTGTAAGGGTACTTTAATGAGAGTATTTTCTTCAAATTGACTTCAGTTTATTATGTGTTTTTACAAATGGATAGAGAAGATAGATAAATGTATCTTAGACTTTAATAATCGAGGTCTTATCTACTTGAATTCAGAAATGTCCTCCATCTTTGAAATCTAACAATTTTTTGGCGTTTTCAAACTGGGGGTTTTAAATTACTTCGTATCTATATTCGAGAGTAGAGATTACATTTCAAATGTCCGTGGAAGTAACACTAGCACTACTGACATAAACTACATGGTATAACAGTGTTTTGTTCGCAGTTAGGCGAGCCATGACCCCTGCCTCTCTCGGGTGGAACGTCCTGCTTTTCTGACTCATATTTTGGTGCTAGTTAGTTCATTTGCAGTGCGATCAAGCAAGACCTAGCGTCGATACACTTTGATCTTGGAACGAGTCACAAGTATCTACTAAAATAGCGCCGCGATTGCACACAGGCTAAGAGGCATAAATACTATAAATTGGATCTTCCCTTAAGAAGATTTTCTTCGCAGGCAGTCTTCGTTAACGATCGATTTTTTCCCGGAGATTATCAAAACCACAAGTCGGCGCTACTCAATACTTCCACCTTCTCAACACCATCATGAGTCTCGTACTTCGGGCTGGGGAAAAGGAATCAACAATCACAGCTCATATTACCCGACACTCTTCGACAATATCACCCACGACACCCAAAATGAGGCCAACTTTGTCAAACTGCCCCTGCCTACCGAAGTCAAGAATACGATTTATGGATACCTCTTCAATCAGCCCCTCACCATCACTAAGGAGAACGACGACGCTTTTGGGTACGATGACGATAAAGGGTTTATTAACTTCTACAACATTGAAACAAACATCTTTCGAGTCAACAAAGCGATTTCGTTCGAAGCCCAAGCCTACTTTAAAAGACGTGGCTTCATGGCCCTCACTTTTGCCGATCATTTTACTTTAGCCATTTTCTGCCAAACCATCCCGTCGAAAATAATTACAGCTGAGCAAAAGCGTAATTTCTCCTCGCCTCTTGGAATTACACTAGGCCATGAAAATTACGTCAGCGAAGAAGAGGCACGTCGACATGGCCACAACTATCCTACTTTAGTCTTTGACCTTCGGTACCTCGATAGACTGGTTGATATCCTAAACGGTTTCCAAGCAAACCTTGAACACACAGATCTCACGAAATTTGATAAAATGAAGCTCACTGTCAATTCCTCATTTGACAATTTTGGCCGAAGCGACATAATCCTCAAGGACTAGATCCATTGCTTGGAAAATCTTCGACTGGGCTCCGATTTCCCACTCGAAATCGACATTAACTTTGATTAAAACACCTTCAGCCTTCTCCAGCCACTGGCTCAGGGTATTTATCAAGCTCCGTACGAGGACCGATCCTCCATTGAGTTTTCCCAAAAAGCACAGAAGAAAGCAAAGGCATTTTTCACTAAAGGCGACCTTGTAAGTGCTCGCGCCTACTATTTGATCCCATTTAACTACCTTAGAGACGCTCACAAAGCCTTCTTTTCACCCTTCGAAGATATAATCGCTAGTTCCCTCCTCGAATGCTCTCGTGTCGAGGCCAAGCTCGGTTTAGAAACCGAAGCTTACGACCATGCATTCAACGGCTGGCAATATTACAAACAATACCGTACTTCAATTCCCTTCAAGGAAGTGCGGTTTTACGTCCCTCTCCTTTACCAGCTCAGACAATTCCACACCGGTCTAAGTGTGTTAGAGACAGCCTGGAGAAAGTACACGAAGAACGAGGGGAAAAAGTGGATTAAAAGCCAATTCGACCAGTACGTTGCGATAATAAAAGCTGGGAAAGGTCAACGCTATTTGTGGCTTATACAGGAATTTGCTCTAATTTAGCAATGACAACCTAGAACAAGAACAATCAGAACAAAGAAGCAGGATAGGCACAGTCTTGAGAATCCCATGAAAAGACATCAAATTAAGAAGGGGCTTCGTAACTCGGGTAGGTGGAAGAATTGAGTTTAGGGTTTAGTTTTCTCATCATTTTTATAATAATAACCTCCTCCGCGTTAGTTTCAAATAAAATCAAATCCATAACGACCTATCAGAACACTACAACAACACTATGTATACGATCTGCCGCCATCGAGGTGGCAATTGCCAGTTGCATGTTTACAGCATTGCCGAGGCACATCGTCAACCGTTGCTAAGCCTTCTCACTACAGGCCTCATCCTCTTTGCAAAGTTTTGCAAATTGGAGTAAAAAGTTATAACAAAAAGTCGCTTAGACAGAAGAGGGGATATCAAAAACAACATCCAGATGAAAATTAGATTTGCTCTCGACTTGATAGCTATCAGAAGATCATCAGTGATAATAATTTTGTTCTATCTAGATGAGATTTCAATAAAGAATAAATGACATTAAACAAGTATTTAATAATGACTTAGAAAACTTACTCTAGTAGTTGATATAAAAGTTCTTATTGGTTTGTTTATCTTATTTCAGCTGTTTTAGATGTTAACTCAAGAAACAAGTGTTAAAAGGTTCCTAAAAAAAAAATTATTTGTTTATATTTTATATTTTACATAATAATTACAAAATAATCAATTAAAGCCTTGATGTAACTGAATAAATTCAGTGTTCTCGCAGAGGAATAGAGAAGATAGATAAATGTGTTTCGGACTTCCAAAACAATATATGTCTTAGCTACTTGGTTCTCATCTAATTTTCCACTGTCCTCTGGAAATTCAATTTTTCTCCAGCCGGGGGTTTTATATATCACTATCAAGCGCGCAATGACCCCAATGCTGAGGTCCCAGTTGGTAGAGATTTAAGCTTTCTTACAAAAGTACTAACATTGATTCCGCTTCTTATACAGGCTATTTGGAGGAGATGAAACGCCATCAATGTCGCTTTTATTTGATATTTGAGAGAAAGTGTTGAGTGGTACTTCCTTTTGCCAACACGTGAAGCCGGCCACCGAGTCACCTACCTCGAGGCTGCAGCAGTACCACGAGGAGACATCAACACCCTCGCAGAATTAAGTTCTCGAGCTTCATAATATGAGCTCTTGAGACAATTATGGATCCGGTCTCGGTAATCGGACTTGTTGGCTCTCTCGTTGGAATCAGCGACGTGTTCGGAAAGACATTGTCTCCTTACCCTCCAATCAAAATTCAGTAACTCCAGCCTTACCGTCAGTCTTCTGATCGGAAAGTTGACGACCATCAAAGCAGCATTGGATCAAATTGCCCAATTGATGAGATCGAGTTTTATAAATGCGCCTCAGTACGAGCAGCTACTTTCGGATCTCAATGTTGCCTTAGATGGATGCATGCTCCTGACCCAGGTCTTAGAGGAGCGCATTTCCCAGCTTAGTTGTGACGGAGTTGAAAATGGTTTGAATTTCAGTGGGAAGGTGGGATTCTTGTAGGCTGAATCGAACTTGAATGAGTTTACCAATTTACTCAACAATCAAACAACTGCATTGAATCTTCTCATAGTGTTACATTGGTATGTCAGCCTTCTTTGCAACTCTTGAGATCAATACTAACAAAGCCCTAGCCGAACTGCTTTTGAGCGCAACTCATTTCTGAGGACGGCTGGAAGTCGCCAGGTCATTAAGCGAAATGAAGATAACCCACATCTCTGCTATCCCTCAAATACTCGGAGTCTTTCTTTGCGGTATCGAATAACTCGGTTCTCCTGGACAACAATTTTGATTTCGACGGTGAAGTTATTACGACAGCTGTATATCGAGCAGCACTAAGGTCAAATATGAGGACCGCTGCGTCAAAGAGTCAACTCCCACAGCAAAGAACTATCGAATTGGAACTCCAACCAGTTTCTATTGGTGTAGAAACTCAACCAGGGCCCTCGATGAGAGACGGCCTCAGCCCAACAGGGGACTACTCTGTGCCGAAGTACAATAAGCGTCCTAGAGCGCCTTCGATATATTGGGCTTTCAAAAGATGGGTTCAAAACGATGGAGATATCACACAGACAGTGGAAGTGAACATGTCCAGTTCACAGTCTGCTTATGCTAGCAGTATTTTGGGCAGGAGGAATTCAGTGCGAAAATCTATTTTAAGCGAGACTAGCAGCCTCCAATCCAACAAGACCGATGCAACAATACAGCTTATTAGTAAACAAGGCCCACCTCCCCCAAAAATAACACGGCTATTCCGCAAAGGCTTTCAGAAACGAAAGAGTCTCTCCAAGCAAAACCCAAAGGCTCAAATAGACCCTATGAAGACCCCACTCGAGTCTCCCTTCAATGTCGCTCTTTTTGGATGCAGCATTAGTGGCAAAGCCACTATTTTCAACTCAATCGGAGCATTATCTAATGGTGGCTGGACCATGAAAGATCGACTACATTTCAAAGAAATCATACTCCTCAACACGATTCAGAGCATGGCTGATGTCCTCAGTGCCATGGAGAAGCTGGGAATATCTCTAGAGTTCTTTCAAGACCTACCGGATATCCACACCACGAATACAAGGAGGATACTAGATTTGAGCCACATGCAAGTAAACCGGAGTGAGCATTTTACCAAGGATATATTTGATACAGTAGATTCGCTTTGGTCCCAAATTGAAGTCCGAGAAGCGGTCGAGAGATCAGCCGAGTATCACTTGCAAGATGGTGCTGCCTAGTAAGTCTTCCAAACCAGACTACTGAACTTCGCTGATATTTCTGTTTCAAAAAAACCTGTTTAGTTCAGCAAAAACGTTTCAGTGATCCTGATTATGTCCCCAACAACGAAGACATCCTCACGACGCGCACCCGAACCATTGACGTCCATACTTTACCCTTAACATTTGATGACATGGAGTTCAGATTGACAGATACAGGCGGCGAGCGAACGCAGCGGAAGAAGTGGACACACCTATTTCAAACAGTGGGAGTCATCATTTTCGTTGTCGACATTTCAGCGTATGATCGATCTCTTTGGGAAGATGGAGCAACCAATCGCCTAGTTGCGGATTTCAATACTTTTAAAAGCCTCTGTGAGAAGACGACGGAAGAACTAAAGTGCTCGAAGATCCTCCTGGTTTTCGCCAAATGGATATTCTAGAGAAGAAGATTCTGAAAGTTCCAATTGAGAATGAGTTGGGTGGGTTCAGCGGCGATAACAAGAATGTGGAGGAAGTGAAATATTTTATTGCCCAGCGGTTCATTAAAGCAAACACGAATTCGGACAGGAGCTTATGAGACTATTTACGAGTATATATTCGAAGGATGGTTTAGTGGATGTAGGGAGAATCGTTCTTGGGAAGGTTAGGGAGCTTGTTTTTGGCATTGACGCGCCGAATGAGGTTTTTGACTTGCCCCATGAAGTAGAAAAAGAACTTCCTGAAGAGAGTACCAATTTCTTTTGAGTTTTGTCAGGTTTCAACCATGATTATCCTTACTGTTTAAATACGAATGGATCATTATCCTTTGGTCAGTTGAGAAACTTCAGACAATTCGAAATGTAATATATCATATTGCCAAAACCACCTTTCACGTCCTGAGTAGAAAGGAATTCACACCAAGTTTGCTTCCCAAGAAATACCTAATTCCCAAGTGAACTCGTACTATCTTGGCGTCTCTTCAATACCACTCGTTGTGACATGCTGACCTGATTTTTCTCTCCTTTCACCTCATTTTTCGGCCTCTCAATTTGTCCCTCGGGATATCCGATCTCAAACTCTAACATAAGTACCATTAGCAGCAGCTTGATTTGTGCACTAGCCTAGAAGCGACGTGGACAAGCGAACTTTCCCACACCCCACGAAGGTATCTCGGAGCTTAGTGAGGCAAACTGATGTCTTTCTTCTTGACCCTTGGCTTGTCTAAGTTTGAAGAACCGTAGGCTATCGAATGTTTCTGGATCCGGATATAACTCCGCATCGTGCATCATTGGATAATGCGTCATGGAAAGGTAGGTGGCCGCGGGCAATGTAACGCCATTAGACAAAGTAAGCGGGTCCGTGAGTCTTCGATTGAAGGTCACTGTTCTTAGAATTAGGTACTTGCAGTTGGGAACAGGAGAACTCAGCTCCACTTACATAAACCTGGTGTATTGAGCCGACTGGACTCCTTGATAAAGCTATCGGTCTTTTTCAAACTTGAAAGGGTTGCAAGTTTGATCCCACCATGAGTCTTAATGGCTTCTAGCATTTCATCCCGTAGAATCTCCATATCTTCCGGTCTAGCACACAAGTCTAGTATTGTATTCGTAGCTGCTTCTGCACTGGTATGTATTGCGGCCATATTGAGAAAGAGCATTCTCTTCACAATCTGGTCTGTTTCCGCATCCCGACCACGAGCAGAATCCATTAACCATTGCAACATATCAGTATGGGTTTTGGTATCCCCCGATGTGCGATTTGCGAGACGTGGAAGTAATAATCTGCGAGCCACAGCAAAACGACTTCGGATTTGACGGCATGACGTTAAGAATGGAGCTATAAATGGATGGAATATTCGGTAATGAGCTTTCAAATCACCCATCACTTTGGAGACACTTGAAAAATCGTCAGTTTCCTCTCGGTTTCTGGTAGTGGGTTTATTTCTCACTCCATTGTGTAACCAGTTGCTGTGGACAACCATTCTGGGTCTCGGCAAAGTTCAGGACCGACAAAAACGCGAGCTGTTGCGCTGGTGACGAGTTCAATAGCCGCGAAGAATAGCGGGAATGAGTAAAGGCCTAGATCAAATCGTAAGCAACAAGTCTTGCTAGCAATTAGCTCACAGATTCCTACTTACCATTGATATTTTCAGCACTTTTGAGCTTTTTATTCAAAGCAAAAAGAATCTCGTCATATACCGGCTGGGCTAGACGGCCTAATAAACGCAATATGGTTCAGTACATTATTCTTGTGACTCAGAGAATGCATGGAAGACTTCATCACATACCGATATTTTGGGAAAGTTGGCTAGCACAAACGACAAACTGGAGATCGCCCTGCTCAACGATATCCATACCGGTATACTCCCCTGCATGCCGTATCGTAGCAGTCAACTGGAGTTCCGATCGAGACAAGGAACTGAAATCTTTCATGAATTTCCTTGAGACAATAACGCGATCCATATCCGTAGTCCATAGTGAATATAATGAGTCTTTGTACTGCGTGGGTAGGTGAGTGTGGACTTTTTAAACCTCGAAATGTGAGACGAGGCGATACCTTTTCGTAGCCTTCTTGGATGAGTTCCAAACTATGAGCATAGAAATGTCCCTTCGAGGTGTTGCCGAGAATTCCAGGTTTTTGGCCGACTCGTGGGATATCCAACTTTCCTCGAGATCTGAATTGGAAAATAAGGTAAGCGAGAACAACGATGCCAGCAGAAAATGTGAAAATAATGGTTGAACTCATTATGAAGCACAGTTACCACTGAAACGACTATCAACTGAATCAAGCTTTTACGCCCAAGGACTGTTCCAAGTTTTCACTTGGAAAGTAGGAAATGTTGGCTCGGTGTTGGAATCTTACTTAGATAACAAAGGATTGAGAAGTGATTGGCTGCTAGACATGGGCGATGCATGCTATTGGTTGAATGTCTGGCCCATGAAATTCACGACATATTATACGTAAATATTAACGTGAATTCTGACCAACGTAAAAAAACCAGTCTACATATAACGGGGAAGAACTGAGCGAACCTGGAAGTTTATGTTTTGAAGCTTTCGAGTAAAGCATAGATGAAGAAATCAAATGTGAGGGTCCGACTTCCAAGGATGTTGATTTATTGGAGAATCGTTGCGAGAAAAATGAAAAAACCAATAGAAGTAAGAAGCAAGAATAGGTCGCCGAGTGATGATATCCTTTTTTTGAGTTGCCTCCAAAAAGCCATGTTATTCACCACCTCATAGTAACAGTTCCCCTCTATACTCAGTAAGAACCCCTTCGTTTGAAGTTCTCGGGAGTGGGGGTGTCACAAAGCTCTGCAAATTCTACTGCGAGTTATTATATCTACTTAGATGCGACCTGCAGGAAATCTTTGCTGTGAAAGGAGGCGCCGAGGATCATTGGTACTTGGAGGAAATAATGAAGAGGGCGATGCGATTTTCTGTGGCAGCAAATATGATCCGCTAGCTGCCATGCGGCTAAGACTTTCGAGCTGGTCTTGCTAAAGGTCGCTGGGTTAAGGAGTCAAGGTCGAGTCGCGAGCGAGGCTGTTCGTTCCTTCCCTAGGTAACTTCAATGACCTGGAACCAACCAGGATGACGCAACATGACAGAGGTCGCTCTTGCGTCTCGACGTTGACCTCAACTCGTAACGAGAAAGCAAGGCACGACTCTGATTACGCCCCCCATCCATATAGAAATTTCTTTGTCTTTGGAAACAAAACGGGGGGGATCGGATGATATAATAAAGCGTAATAGGATAATGATTTCAGGACACGAACGACAGCCGCTCCATATTTGAGTTTTTGTCTTGATAGCTGTATTAACCCATATGGTTGGTTCATTAGTAGCAACAATTACAACGGGAGTTTTTTTTATACTTAAAAAATGAAGGTCTGACACGTGACTGGAAAATAAAATGAGAAAAGCTCCCGCCATCAAAGTTCACTCATTCTCATCAAAACAAGACATAAAAAATAATGGAAGGCAAAAAACAAGATAAGCCCAGGAGGCACAAGAAGCGCAAGTCGAGAACCCAAGGTACGTCGCGAGAACCCTCTGATTTCACGACCCATACTGATCTTCAAAAAGTGGAATCAGATAGCGACAGCGAATATGAAGTAGAAGCAGTCAAGTCACCCGAACCAGAGAAAACAGTGAGACTCCTCATAAATTCAACTGGAAATTTGACTCATCTGATTATCATAGATTTCCGAGGCACCCAAATCTTCCAAGCCTTCTACGGATGCAGAGATTTCCGCCGCCTTCACCAAGTTTTACATGCAACAAGCGACAGTCGAATTTGCTGAGGATTTGGATCGCGTTCGAGGGGCTGAGGATTTCAAAGATGAGGCTTTGGCCATCTTGGTTCACTCTCTACAGCAAGGCACGGCAGTTTTCTCATCGGAGGAGCAGCGACGGATCGTGACAGCTGGGGCGAAGAAAGTTGAGGGTTGAAGGGTACCTGGGAGTGAATGAACTATGGGCAATTTCAAAGTTTGTGACTTCAAGCTGTGTTTGGTTCCGGCGAAAGGGCAGTGCAGTGGCATCGGCCAAAAAAGATTCCAGACGGAACGAAGCTACCCTCGTGACGGGAAATATCATAATCTAGAATGGAAGTCAAAGAATTTGCTTTGAATAATGGCATCGAAGAAATGGAGGCCCGTTAACTAAAAGCCCCAAAAATGGAAATAAAGTTGCCTCCCATACCAATTACGTAGTGTAATTAGCTTGGATTACCTTTGAAGTCCGCCTTCACACTGAAATTAACTAGTTCTACTTACGTCTGGCTCGGACTCAAAAAACACTCTCTCAGAATTCCATAACAAGTTTCATCGACAGAATCAGGAAAAAGTTCAACCCATCTTAAAGTGCAAGGATACTCGGTCTATTTTCGGCAGCTTAAAACCCACAGTATGATGTTTTCTTGGTAATCACATATAAAAATTTATTAGTCATTACAATAATATCAACACAACAGTCTGGATGCCAGAGTGGTTAATGGGTAAGACTTGAAAGCTGTGTTTCACAGTTGAAAGACATCTTATGGCTTCGGCCGCGTAGGTTCAATCCCTGCTCCAGACGTCGGGTAGTAAAATTCTTTTATTTTTTTGGTTTTAGGAGGAGTTTCTTTTTGTCTAAGGAGGATGTCTAAGGAGGATGTGAAAATTCTACCATACGGTCGACAAACATTTGAGCTATAACTCATTCTCTTTTTTGGACTTTTTTCTTTCACGATTCGTGGGCGCTCACTCACTATTTTGCTCATGGGCTTCGATTTCTTGACGTTGAAGCTCTAGTTGGTGCTGAAGTTCTTCCTTCTCGTGTTGATTCTCGAGAAGGGGTGGAGCGATAGCCGGAGTATATTGTTCAATGTGAACACCTCCCAAGAGGCTCACTTGAGCAAGTACCCAACTGGAATATCGGTCTCGTCCTCGCGTCCATTAAGTCTGCTTGTATTGCTGTACATTTTTCTTACTTTGAGAGTTTTCTTTGCTGGTGATATTTATTTCGTGCGCATTGATGATGGAAAGAGAAAAGGAAGAGACTGAGGGGGGGGGGATATCTCTTAAGTAGAACATCTCCCCAACTTCTTTGAATAATGAATAGAGTAAGAGGCCAATAGTCTTCACTTCGGAGACTTACATGTGAGTGATATCACAAGTGAGCAGATCATTTGGTCCAATCGATTGAATAAATGGGAAACTACATTGATCCCCAAGTCCAGTGAGTTGCGTCTTTCCTTTGTTTATTAATAACTGGCGATAGTCCCATTGAGTCCCCTCATGTGCAACCTCAATGACAAGAGATTGGGATTGTAGTAAGAATTTCATCACTAGATTTTAATGAAGTACGGGTTTAGAGAATCAACCAAAGTGTAGGACTCCTGTATGTAACCCTCCTCGTTCTCACACTTCTCCTCTCCGCCTTCAGATAGCCAATTTCCATCTCCCATTCCTCTTTGTTTATCTTCCTTGGGTTAAGTCACTCTACTGGATCCTCTTGATATTCCTGATTTTGTAGGAAAAAGGGAGCAAAAAATAATGGCCGGCTGGCTGTTTGTAGGTCACCTACTAATTACCCACATCTTGTGAAAATATCTTGTTAGTAGGACGAGCTATTTGTAGATCACCTAACAATAATCGCGATTTATTCTTGGGCTGCCCATATATTAAGATTCTTACTGAGAAGTGGTATTGGCATTTCTCTGTTATTTTGGTTTGCTTAGGCTTCTACAGGGAGTGACGGAGCAGTGCTTTATTCTTTACTAATGCTTTCGGGTGTTGGTCGGCGAGTGTTTAGTAGAAATAGGTGTGGAAATTTCAAAGGTAGTTTATGATTGGAAATAAGGTTTGCTTGTGAAATTTTCCTATTGTCTTCGCTTTAATTAATTATTGAAGGATACATATTTAGAAGTCCACGAAATTGAAATTGTGAGCGAGTAAAGTACTATCGGACGCCATTGTGGAAAAAGGGAAAGCTCAATCAACCAACTTTACAAACAATCTCTCTCATCTTTCTCTCCTCCTCTTTCCAATCCCATTGCACATTTTTCGAAGCTTCCAAGCTGAAATCTTCAAGACCTCTCAACCTGGCTCTTGGAGCATTCAAGACCTTCTCAAGAAACTCATCCGGAGAACAACGCCAGTACGTAACATTACTAGGGTTTCCCTTCACAAACAACTCCAACCTTCTCAATCCCGTCATCTCCTCCCCAATACACTCCCACATTCTTTCCCAGGTCCCAAAATCATCAAGGTAGGCATCGTAGTCGGATTGGTTGTTAAAATACCACCGTGCGGGATCGTTCCAAACAATCTGTAAGCGTCGGATTGTTTTCAAATTTTGTGGCGTGATTGTTTTTGCCAGGAGGATGAGAGTGGTAGGATGGTTTATTTCGAAGGCATTTGTGGCATAGAGTATTTGTCCTGCTTCTTGATGGAGCTGTCGACATACTTGAAGCAGGGAAATGCAGTCATCGGTAGATGATGGGTGTCTCGTGAGATCGAAGGGTTGATAGGTTTGCACAGTACCTGTTGGAAAGCACATCCGACCTGGATCGCTATCTCGAGCACATGTACATCGTATATGGCCCAACCCCCTCGGGAGTTGAAGTAGATGAAGGAGCCCTTCTCCAAGCACAAGCGTGATTATTTGATCCCGGATTTCTCGCGGTAAACGGAGTAGTGGTGATGCTTGGTTGTCTACATCGTGGCGTATAGATGAAGATAGTCGTCGAGCTGAAAGGGGCTTGGGTTGGGCTCCGACGATTTGTTTCTCACGGACTTTCAGATTGCTGCGTTTATTAGTGAAGGGAGCACGAATGAGGTTGAGAGGCCAAGTTAATGCGATCTTTGCCTCGCGTTTTAATTGCTCCATGGTAATTATTTGTAGAGAATGAAACTAAAAAGACGTTTGACGGGCGTTCTTACGCAGTTGAAGATTTAATTACGTACAGTAATGCGCCACATTTTATGGCACGTGACAGACCCTATAGGAGACTCTCTTGTGCCCATGCTGCACTTTTTTGATTTTAGCACTACTGTAGAAGAGAATCGAGATCATTTGTTGAAAAGCATTGAGGTAGGTCCTTAGTCTTAGACCGAAGAAGAAATACAATTTAGCTCTAGTATTTATTGTCCTGAAATATACCAAGGTACTACGATGGCGACAAAACGAAGACTTACCAGCTGAACTTTACTTATACTTAAACCTTTAGAGATCTCTAGACTTGATTTAATTAACTTAATTAATCTAACTTTTCTCAAGCAGTTATTTAATAGTTGAAGTCACAAGACTAATGCTTCACATTCTAAAGTAGCAGTAGTTGGAATAAATAGCACAAGAATCTGGTCTAATAGCACTAGAAATGTAACGTTGGGTGATGGTATGCGAAAACTCAGAGGATTAAGATAAAATTGTCAATTTTCTCGGCTAGCTTCCTCCCCCTTTCGTAATAACACTTTACTCTACAGACAAAGCAGCCACACAAAAAAAGAAATAAAAGAGTTGAAACCCCCGAGGCCAATAATACCATTATTATCTCATACTTAAATCATCTCAGAATCTCTCATAGCTTCTTGCTCCTACGACCTAAACATAAAATCCACCCTCCTTGAGTTCTCTCACATCGTCAGCAAAACCAAAACCAAGATGTTTATTCCCAACATCCCAATCCCCAGTAAATTCTGGTAATTCCCCAAACCGCAATTTCACATTCATCGTCTTCTCACCTAAAGGCAAAGCACCAAGTGAGTTGCCTTTGGATAGTTGATCAAGTTGAGAGTTTCGAGCGGTGGTAATTAATGCTGAAAATGTGGTGCTGTGCGCGACGCCGTTTCTATCGAGGAAGTAGAAACCGAGACTAACTATAAGACCAGTGAATAAAAGTGCAATTCCGTATGAAAGGACGAGGTTTCCGCAGTTGTATTGGTAGACAAAAAGGGTATTGAGGTAAGTCACAGTTGAGTTTTCAATGCTTTCTTTCTTACTAACTCAACGTTAGCGTGATAAGTAGTCAATGATTAGAAGATATGGACTCACAGAATCTCCGGAATGCCTAGCAGACTGATTGTAATATTGTTCATCAGGTCTTCGATTCCAAATCGCAGTGTAGCGTTTCGGCAACGTGCTGTTGAGTTTTTGTATTTGGGCAATTTGGTCAAATTCTTTAGCTTCGCAGGCTCATAAACGCCATAATTTTCTGCCAGCTGCCAAGATACAACCCCCTTTCTCGACATGCCTATTGGATTTTCGTTCCAATAATTCGCTGCGAGCTCTTCACAAATCGCAAGTTCGGTATGCATAATTTGGCTCAGAGGGGAACCAGCAGATGAAATTGAAGTCACACCTTTCGTAACTGGTCCATCATATATTGACATCGTCACAGAACCCGATAAAATGGTCGTCAGTGTATCAAAAAGTAACTTGTAAGCAGTTTCCTGCCGGTATCCTCCCTTGACAGCTTCCCATTCATACGCGAGACCCGATCTTTCTATCTTATATTTTGGAATTCGCACTGGTTCAAAGTGAGTGGTTTGATACCGTACCGTTTTCTGACTTCCGCTAATAAACTCGAAGTTTACATCAAATGACGCATTGCCCAGTATGCAGACTAGACTTGAACTTGCGGTCTGGACCCAAAGTTGGGGAACGTAGACCAGACAAGGCGATTCTGAGCGGCCAAAATAACAGGTAGAGTTGATGTAGTAGTCATTTAGAACGTTGTCCGGCAGTGCATAGTCCCAAGTCAAGGAGAGTGGATGATGAGTCTCATCTCGTCCGCAGTAAACAAAAGTTTCATTGTATGCGAAAGGCGCTAAGACAGAGGATAAAAGCATAACGGGCGGCTTTCCCCCAGTCCTAGAATCTCCTTTTATGCTCTCTTCTTTGAAGGTCCGCTCTGTCCATATCAGATCAATATTGGATTGAGTTATTTTATTATCATTTAACCCACTCGTGTACTTGTCGAAAACATCTTGCTGACTAGAAGTTGCGTTGGAGCACTTCACAGAAGGTCCGTAGAATTACAAGCCAAATGAAGAATTGGATGCGAAAGGAAACTCGAGCGCGGGATCAAGAACCTTTGTTCTCTTGCTGCTGCCAGAGCCAGATATAAAAAAGGCGAATTCGCGGAATCTTCCGGTAAATGTGGTTTGCCTGAGAATGACCCCCAATCAATGGTTGGGACTTGCCCGGCAATGGTTTAATTTCGGTATCCAGAAACAACCGCAAGAGTAGCTGGTGGAGCAGGGCCTGCTAAGGCTATACACCTTTTGTAGTTGTTAGAAAGTCCTCGTGTTTTTAAGGGAAATCTTTTATACAACGGAAAGGTTGTCTGTACTAAAAGGGTGGATCAAAGAGAGACCACTGGATCCTTTGATTTGGAAGTCTCAAGAATGTGTTCTTCTGGGAAAATTCCTTCCTTCAAGTGAACTTCTCACTTACCAACAGACTGAGGCTGCAAGAGCAGCAATCTTGGCCTTTTTTAGCAACTTAAAGACTCAGGAACCCCACTAGGTTGGAATTCAAGGAGAACAAAGTGTCGAGTGTTCCCAACTCTATTGGTTTTCTTTTGAAAACTGTCCAAATATATTGTTCATATGCCTAAGAACAAGCCGCTCGATATAGTGCCACCACGAGAAACGCGTAGCCAGTACCCAAAGCCGTGCTCCATTCTTGCTTTACTGCCTCGGTTCCATGAAGTCGGCTGTAGTGTATATGATGTACGACAGAAAACAATATTCCAAAGAAGAGTAACAGCACTATAAGTACGGGTGTCCTCCAATGAACTCCCCATCTGACGTACGGCGGCGTAGTGGCTTCCAAGGAGGCTCTTTCCTTCAATTCTTGCTCTCTCGTGTTTTTCGTTGAGACTTGGGGTGTATGGTTTTGTGGGTGCTGGGAGGATGTTTCTTGATCGCGACTTCCTGGATATATTGACTCTGTATCTGAAGAGAGGCGCAGCTCCGAAACCGAGGTGGTACCAGATAT
Source organism: Calycina herbarum (assembly GCA_001414485.1). Lineage (NCBI taxonomy): Eukaryota > Fungi > Ascomycota > Leotiomycetes > Helotiales > Pezizellaceae > Calycina > Calycina herbarum. The sequence continues at coordinate 281,569 of LLEY01000042.1, read as the reverse complement.
AATTTCGTTGTTATTGGGAGCCTGGAGGGCGATGTTGGGAGACTGTAGAGGCTGCTGCTCTATTTCAATCAGGCTTTCCGCCAAACTAACAGGTGTGTATTCAGTGTACCCCGTGTGGGTGCTGTCCTCTCGATTTGTGCTGTTGTTTGACCATGGCATGAGAGACGAACCCAGAGAAAGTCGATTAGAGTTGTCTGATTTTGCCAATTGCTTTCGTGGAATTGAATAACGAGGCGGCAGTGTTGAAATGAATGTTGGTAGTGCGCCGGGGTTTTGTAGGAAGCTTAAAAAAAGGGTTGGGCGAGGGAATCAGGTCAAGGTAGTTAGGCAATACTGCTGAGCTACGCTGCATGACTGGAAATGCGACTCTATCTCGGTCACCTTACCCTAAAAGACTCAAAGCCGCACAGTGGCTTTCTTTAGAGCCTCGACTGAATCCTTTTTGGAGGGCTCCAACCACTTTCAGCTGGGGGCTATTATTGCTTTTGCAGCTTAAGCGAAACCTAGCCTACCAGGAGCCTATCTTGAGCTAGCCCCCACAAAGCTTGTTGAGGTTGAATAAATTCTTTGGAATAATCTCAAATAAACCAGCGTGCTCACTTACATGATTTATATGCTTTTCCGCAATTTCCATTGCTGAAGCGACCTTATAGGGTGCATTCCAATAAGCGCATATTACATAGAGAGATATAATAGTGCTAGAAACCCTGCCCCAGCCTCCTCGGGAACAAAATGTGCAGTCTCAAAGCCCCTGCGAAAAATGGTTACACAACTGAGTATCTATAGCCACTCACAGCACCACACCATTGCGTCAATAAATAATGCTGAAACATTCACAAGCCGCTACATCTATTTTGGCTACAGCGTAACATTAAATAAGACATAAAAATCAACCTAAAAGATAACAAATAATACTTCCCGGGGCGGAAAATAGTTTCTCATCACTCCAGGCAAGTCCGCAAGCTTGGAGTGAGCCAATATCTTTCGTAGCCTATCATGCTCATTGGCTGTTCCCCAAGTTTCGTCTCGTTTTGGACTTCATGTATAAAATATTCGAAGAAAAATCGCAAGGGCTTTTGCTATTGTTTAGGAATAAAAAATTATACAAGCTTGTCTGGGAAAATTCAATTAATTCTCCGAAAAGGTATGTTCTCCAAGTCGAAAAAACCCTGGTAATTCATTTAAATTCTGTCAATACTTTTATCCAGTAGTAGTTTCAGTGTATACTGAAAATGGCACAGTCCCCATCATCCTCACCCTCGCGGTGGACATGGAAAGTGGCACCATTACTTTATGCTTAAAGGAGTATCAACGTACCTAACTCGACGCAAATAATATTAAAAAGTTTAAAACTTAGGGGAATAGTCAATTAGCAACCTGCGCATTTAGTCGTATTTTTGTTGTATTCTTGCAATTAGTTGTTGTTGAGTTTTTACGTTGCGATTTTAGTAGGGTCGGAAGTAATGGTGCCACTTTCCGTGTCCACCGCGAGCTCACTCTCCGTCCCAGTCTCGACTAATGTCCTTACACATCCTTATCCTAAGGATACCGCACGGACGATCTCCTTAAAATCAGTGAGAAACTATGGATATATTTTGCGACATGCACAGAAAGGTAGAAATTCTCGTGACCAAAATATATCCTTACCATCCCTCCGAGTACATGAGTTACAGTTGCAAAAACGTCAATAATACCACAACCAAGACCCCCCCAAAAATTGTAAGCTTAGATAGCAGAAGTAATTAAGCAACTAACAGAATTTCTCAAATTTTTAGTTTATTTTTGCTATTTTGTTTGAGGGCTCTAGAAGTTGTGCGACGCTGACATACACTTGTACTAAGCTACCTGGCCAAAACCTAGTTATAAGGATACCGCACAGACAATATCCTTATGGCGAGGTTTTCGCGATGTGCAACAAAAGACTAGAAAGGGGAATTTCATGACTCGTGCTAGAATAAGCAGATTATATATGCTCCAGTACCAACAAAAAAACTTAAAACAACTGTATTTATCTAGTACAGTATGTCTTGTCCTTTGATTGAGTTGTTCTAAACTTTTAGAATAAAATATTTTCTCAGGTCTACAAGAATCGATGGCCTCCATATCAATCAGCCATATGGCAAGCGTCGGCTTGGGGCTAGGAAGCTCTGGAAAAAACCAAAACTCGAGAAAATGTTTAAAAAAGGTTTAAAAAAGGGTTAAAAAAGGTTTAGGCCGTCCATGAAAGGTAATGACCACTACAACCCATGAACCAGCCGCTCAAACAGAACACAAAAAGTACTAAGATTCCTCCTTTTAATCTGACAACAAGACACACGATTCAAAAGCACACTTCCCATAAACACGGGTCTTCAGAAATGAGTTCTTCAATTAATTAATATTTCCAGGTCCCCTCACCCATCAAGTAAGTAAGTCACCCGCTCTCCCATCCATCCATCCATTCCTACACTCTGCGAAACTTTTCCTTTCGCAATATACAAGGTATACAAGAATCTCTAAACAAAAACCTCCCTTCCCCCAAAGTTAATACCTCCTCCCATTAAACCCCCCATTAACCCTCCTCCCATTATACCCTCTCTCAAAGCCCCCCTTCTTCTCCTTCTCCTTACTAGGACTAGTAGCAGTAAGAGCAGTCCACATATCCATGATCCCCGCTCGATGCGCCGGAAGCATACTATACTGCAGACTATAGAGATTTTTGCGATGAATAGGGGGCACGAATTTGCCCGTCGCAAGACAAAGGAGGACGCGGGGTGAGAGGTAGTGTTTGCGGATTCGGTGTCCGAGTTGGAAATATTGGTGGAACATAGCGCGGAAGGTGAGTGGGACGGACTATGTTCTTATGTTAGAGGACGGATGAAGGAAGGGAGGTGAGATGGTAGACATACCTTGAGATATATGTGTGAGGTCGGGGGAGGAGCAGGCGAATCAGAAGGCGTAGAGGTAAGGAGTTGGGTATCTTTCAATTCAAAACGAATGCCACCTACCCACATTAGAACACAATCATCTCAGAATAGGGTACACAAAAACAAACCTGGTAATCGTTGGGAGTCTTTAATTCGTAACATGAGCGCAAAAAGTGGGAAATGGTTCAGGCATGCAAGCAAAGTATCCAACACCGCTTTGAGGGATATGATGGCCATGCGCGAGCACGCAAAAGTGAGGTAAAATACTATCACAGTTGGTAGCAAGAAGAAGAGCAATGTGAACAATATGGTGCCCAGTAGAAGTTGGTCCAGATCATAATCGCAAGAGTCGATTCGTTTTCGTAGGACGTTGTGTTTTTTCCCACGGAAGAGTTGGAATAGGGAGAGGAGGATGGTGTACTGCCAGTTGAAAATTCGGGCAGAAGCCACGTAAAAGGAGTAAATATGGAGGGTGAGAATTGAGAGTAGATCTGAGAACAGCGCAATTGGCATGCTGGCACCTGCAAAACTGGAGAATCCAATAAACCAGATGAGGTGGGGTAGAAAGGGTTGAAGCGCGTTCACAAGACCTGTTGAAATTAGTACAATGGATAGATAGAGGGACTTCGGAAATACATACTCGACCAATGATCTATGACCCATAGGAACAGATCACCCAGAAAAGCAGCCAGTTCGTTGTTAAGTTTTAACCCAGCAGGCCAATCCATCAGCCAAGTAATGGTCCTCCGCAAGGCAGCAACCGAGTAAAGGTCGAGAATTTCACCTATAGACTCAGCTACCCATACCGAATTGTCGATTATATATGAGCCCAAGGCAATGCCAATAATAACGTCATTGGCAACTAACCAAAGACTGTTGTAAAATCTGATATAATCTGGGTGACTTGTAGTCACACTTTCCCAATCGTCCTTTCGTCTTCTTAGTGTTATGTACTGCATCGGCCAGTAACAAAATTGCTGTAGACGTATTTCCACCTGTTGAGCCGTAGCTGATATATCTTTCAAAGCGGCATACTCGGGCTTTGCTCGCCATTCTAGGACAACAAGAAGTGCCTCTGCAGCAACTCTGTGACACAGTAGGCCAACTACGAATCCTCGACGAATGATCGGGTAGAGATATAACGTGATTATGTGCCAGATGGCTACAACCACGAAATCTCTCATGCTTGTCGCAGACTCGACCACCCTTTCCGACACGCTCAGACTTCGACGTAAACGGTTTCCCACTAATGATGTATTCTTATGGAGAATCTCGTGCAATTCCCAAGAGCAATTGACTTGGCTCACGATTCTTGGCAACGCAAGTTCTTTTTGCGAAGGGGGGTGTTTGGCTACCGTATGGAGCTTTAATTTCTCAACGAGATGCTTCGTCTTGGCCCGATTCTTCAATTCCTCTTTCTCCTCTTCTGCATCAATACTCTCGGGTGCGTGTATCGGTATTTCGGCTTTGTCCCCCAGCGCCAGAGAAATGGGGTTCAGGGAAATGTATTGCATCCTCGTTGGCAGCGGGCGCTCGTACATGATAATTTGTATCGTCGAAGCTCTTTCGCAAGATATTTGTGGCATGTTCAGATGTGACCCCGTAGACGCATGTATCTGAAGCAATTCAACCTCCTCCTTTGGGGAATTGGCCAGACCCAAGACGTGCATTGATGATTGCCCACATAGCTCGTATATCCTCGTTATTGGATGAATGGAATTTCGAAAAAGCGTCCCGACCTTGAGGGCATTTTCCACATTTCGTGCCTGATCACTAATTAGCAAGTTCTCCCATGAACGAGCTATCAACCCACATCGAGATCCTCCAATATCGCCACGACAAATATATCAAGCCCTGAATTTCTCCAACCAACTATTATCCCAGGCGAGTCGGTTCTAGATAAATCCAAGGGCCAAAAAATTCTCATGAGCCCATCATGATCGGGCATGACAGTCTCCCGCCTCCAGTTGCCCTAAAAAGAGCCTCGACGTCGTAGTTGTTCTCGCGCAGATATGCCGGCACTTGCAGATCGTGGATGCTATCGTAGTGTTAGTGGATGAAATGTGCCGGAGCGGATTGCCCTACCAAATCTGTTTCCCTGGAAGCCAGTCTCTCCACGGGTATTATGAATAGAAAGAAGAATATCGAGAGAATCGCAAAGCCTTTTGCTGTGCGCCCCTAGCACGATATTAGCACAATTCCCCCTCCTGCAGTCATGGCAACATACGACGACTCCGTGGTCCCAAGCAAAAACTGCAAGCTCATAAAGTCGAGTGACCAGATCCCACCGGGCTGTAATGTAACCGGCTACGAAGATCGCAAGTGTGAGAACAGAGAATGGGTGCATTAATCTCCTTCTTTCGCTGGCGCATCCCTATCCTGCTGGTGGTTTTGCTTTTCTGGAGCTTCCGGTTGAGGGGGGAGGAATCCGTAGGCTGTTGCTGCAAAACATGCAAGCTGGCGTTGAGTGAAAGGGGAGGGAGAGTTTTGGTCGGCGGTAGTGTTGAAGGTGTCTCTAGATTGAAGTTTCCCACATCATCAACGGAGCAGGTAGAACGTCCCACGGGGTTGTCGAGAAGTATATGGGCGCAAACATCTACCAGTCTTTAACTGGCTGCTGTTGAAGTCAACAAGCCGCCGAACTCAATTTCCATCGCCATCTCTGGTTCGTTGGGTGCAGGGATTCCGGAGCCATGGAAATTAAGCTTTCTCCTGATAGTGAAGAAAGCGGCAACGGATAAGTCAAAAGAAATATATCATATTGAAGTTCAAAAGAAAGTATTATTGGTCTCAGAAGTGATCTAGTTGTATTCAATTATCCTCTCAAGCTCTTTGAAGGCTACTTCATTGAAATGACAGAAACAGGAAGCTTAGCTAGCTGCCAGTGCCGCTTTGCAGAGACTTGACGTTCATCACGTGTTAATAAGAAGGGGTTAATAGAAGTTTGTTTTCCCAGTGCACGAAGTAGGTATTGAAGGAAGTGTAGAGGTAATTAAGAGGGGTACAAGAAGCTGGTATATATATATATATTGGTACATAGTATACAAATAATACACGATTTTGTAATTAAAAACCCCCAAGAGCCGAGAAGCTTCACACCTAACGCCATTCTATCCATGCTGTAATAGGAGATTCATAGCTCGTTTTTGTTTTTCTAGACTAGTTAGCAAGCTTGAGGCAATTTTTACAAGGGGATTTCTTACACTTCCGCCTCATATTGAGGGCATCGTTCTCCTTGTGGTCCTCCCGAGCTTCCTCGAGCATCTTATCAATACCTCGCTCTTTCAGGGCGCCCTGAACATAGAAATTAGCTTTGAATAACTGGAGATCCCGGTGGAAACCAACCGTTAGGCATTTCTTGTAGTCTTTGAATAGGTCCGCACATTCGTCTGTTGTGCCCTTTCCCCTCAAGTACTCTGCCCAAGTCAGTTGTGAGGATGAGTGAGGAGGCGACTTGCTTACGATCGCTATACCACTTCAGAAAACAAGAATCATATCGCCTATTATAAAAATCAGCTTCATTTTCAGAAATATGGGATCAATTTACTTACTCCTTGACCTCATTGCATTCCGGGGCTAAAGAAGCTGACATTTTGACGGTCTCAAGTAGTTGTCAAGTTGATGTTTTGTCTTCCGCTGTCAGAACGGAAGACGGGGTTTGCCCATGTCTAGGCACCTTAGCCTTGGCATTCCATGACTAAGCTGGATCGGTATCTTTTATCGCCGACATTTTACAGGGGCAGGAATATTTTGTGCCTTCGCGACTACAACCATTCCTCCCCTCCATCCAGACGACTTCGAATGCGGTTGCGCAAATCGACACTATGGATCAATCGCAGGACTTCAAGTCCTTGCAGGAGCAGGTACAAGCTGCGCTCGTATCAACAACTCGAAGCGCCGGCCAAATATCCTCCGAGGACCTTAGCTTTCAACGATCATTGAACCCAGAAGTAGGAGAGGCCCTAGACGAAGCAAGCGGCCGTCTACTGGCTCTATCTACCAGCTTGCTCAAGTCTGCTGCCTCAATCTCGGAGGTACGCGCGCCAGCTCTCGAAGATGCGGACGATGTCGAAAACAATTGGCGAAGTGTGGTGGATGTGATTGATTCTTTGTTGGAGAAGACGGATACCTGCTTGGACGAATATACTGGAATGATCAAGCGCAAAGACCAGCCAACTCCTGATCAGGTAGGATTACCCTCAATAGGCATGCTGGAGGCATGCTGGATCTAGAAACTAACTTTCCTATAGACACAATCAAGTCAAAGAAAGCCATTAGGAAATGCTTTCCGGACCCAGAACCTCGTCAAGCCGCAGCTTGCCTTCGACATCAAGCCAACCAACCATGACCACTCGCCCTGGAAACCCCTCCTTTCTTCGAAACCACATGCCACTGTTCCTTTGGAGGAAAGTTTGACCACATTTACGAATGATTTTGGGCAACAAGCGTATGATAAAACCCATTTTCTACTTCAAATTTATATACGGCGTATTATTCAGTAGCTACTCGGGATTTATATTTTAAAATCCGGTTTCGACCAATATTGAAATGATCTGCAGAAATATTATTCTTCTTCAAAGTAATACTAACAAATTTATCCAGATACAAACATCCATATGAGGAAGAAATATTACAACTCGAGTACCCGGAGGCTATTCGTGCGAAGGCGGATCCAATACCGTACAACCCGGTTGAAACTACCTTTGCAACATTCGTTGACACCGAGGAGGGCGTATTGGAAATGCTTAGCGAACTCAAGAATGCGACCGAAATTGCTATCGATTTAGAACACCATGATGCCCGAAGCTTCGTTGGTCTCGTTTCACTTATGCAAATTAGCACCCGTGAAAAGGACTGGATAGTTGATACTCTCAAACCTTGGAGACATAAGCTGCAAGTTCTCAACGAGGTGTTTGCCGATCCTAAAATCATCAAAGTCTTCCATGGTGCCTTCATGGATATCGTATGGCTCCAACGTGATCTAGGGCTCTATGTGGTCGGTCTATTCGATACTCATTGGGCTAGTCGAACTTTGGGATATCAAGGCGGGAGTCTGGCATTCTTACTCAAGAAGTTTATTGATTTTGATGCCGACAAGAAATACCAAATGGCCGACTGGAGAATACGGTGAGTAATGTAGAGCAATTTTCGAATCTTACTGACATATAATCTAGTCCAATACCAGATGAGATGTTCTTTTATGCTAGATCAGATACCCATTTCTTACTTTACATATTCGACAACATGCGAAATGAACTTATCGAAAAGACAACATCGGGCAACCCAGAAGAAGACAAAGTAGAGCAAGTTCTTCAGAAATCTAAAGAAGTTTCTCTTCTGCGTTATGACCGACCAGTCTACGATCATGAAAATGGCAGAGGATCTGGAGGATGGTACTCTCTGCTAGTCAAAACACCAGCTCTGTTCAACAATGAGCAGTTTGCGGTGTTTAGGGCTATACATGGATGGCGAGACCAAGTTGCTCGAACCGACGATGACAGCACCAATTTCATCATGCCAAATCATGTCATATTCAGCATTGCCAAAGTGATGCCTACGGATATGGTTGCACTGCTTGCGCTTTGCCATCCAGTATCATACAGCGTGAAGTCTCGCGCCGGCGAGTTGTTGGACGTCATCAAGCTCGCTAAAGCAAGGGGAAAAACTGGAGTCAGCATGATGGATGTTCTTCGACCAGATACAATGGGTGCTACGGCCAAAGCCAATATTCCTGCACTGGCTGCCAAAGCAAAACCAGCTTCGGAACCAATGGTTGCCGTGGTCGACGAGGGCGAACTAAGGATCGAAAACTCGACTTTCTGGGGTGATGCCTTCGGAAGCAGTATCTGGGACGAATCATCCCTTACCGGTAAAGTTCAAGACTTGAGACTCGCAGTACCCTTACCACAACTATCTTCTGAGATCTTCGCCACCCCAAAGGGTTTCGGAACCTCAGTCCCCACGTTCAGATCCGCTCCACCAGTAGCAGCACAACCCGCCAACACACCACCACCCAAAAAGGACGAAGCCTTCGTACTCAAGCGAGGCTCCAAACGCAAGAGCGAAGAAATAGAAAACCCCTCCGAAAACGAAGGAGGCGAATACGACATCTCCTTAAACAACATCTCCGACCCAGCAGAAGACTCCGAGTCCGAAAAACGGAAACGGAAAACCCAACGGAGGGCGGAGAAGAAGGCCAAGAAGGCTGCTAAAGCCGCTGCTGATGCTTTGGAGGAAGATGAAGAAATGGAGGCTAGGATAGTGGGGGAAGATGGGGAGGAACCATTTGATTATAGCAAAGCGGAAAGTGTGCTGCATTCTAAACGCAAACCCGAGGAGTATACGGGGCCGAAGAGGGAGAAGAAGAAGGGGAAGAAGGAACCGTTTGATCCTTATGCTAAGAGTGCGGATGCGCCGAAGGGGATGAGGAGGGCACAGACGGAGAGGGCGGGGAAGAGTCATACTTTTAAGAATTGAGAGGGGGGGGGATTGTGATTTAGATGTGTAGAGGGGAATGGAATATACCCAAGCCGCTTTTTATGGTTTTTGGTGTGGCGTTTAGCGGTGGGTGTAGAAGATTATTAAAAGTCGAGTTTTTTCTCGGGGTAGTAGATAAAGGGGACGGACTGCCTGTCAATACAAAATGGCTGGATGCTTTCCTTCAACAATTTCATGGCAAGTTCCACTACCCCTGCTGCGGTGAACATTTTCTCTTTGGTCTTATCTCGCTTTAAGATTTAAACTAGGCGAACCTCCACTAAATAACCAACCAACAATTCCTTCCTGAATTATTTCTAAACCACCGCGACGCTGAAGTATTCCGATGTTCGAGTTAGCCAGTAAGTAAGCCAGTAAGTAAGCCAGTAAGTAAGCCAGTAAGTAAGCCAGTAAGTAAGCCAACTAAAAATTTACAGGTCTCTAGCAAGTAAGCCAATCAGTTTATTATGCTAGTAAGCTAATCAGTTAGAGGTAAGCCGATAAGTTAGGGGTAAGCTATAACTCGACGCAAACAAGAAAAAAACTTCCAACGCTCTAGGAAAAAGTAAATAGCATCTTGAGTATCTATTCGTATTTTTAGTGTATTTTTACGATTAGTTGTTGACTTGTTGTTAAATTATTATGCTGTATAATTATAGTGCTACTCCGCGAAAGCGCTCTGATCCCAAATTCCCAGCAGCTTTAAAAGTTCTACTTTTTCCATCTATATACCCCTCTCTTCCGTTCGTGCTTCCCCTCGAAGTGATATTACGATATACTATAGCATAGTTTCCGAGAAAGAAAGTTGGGGGACGGATATACGATAAAAGATATAGAATAGCATATACTCGCAGAGGTTGTGGTGTTTGAGCGGTGGAGCTAAAATTGAGATAGGATGTCTTTTAGGCCCTGTTTAGAGTATATTATTTCAGAAATTATTTCAAAGATTATAATATAATCCTAAATAATTCTAGTAAACTAAACACGATCATTCAATTCTAGGCTTATTCAATAATCTCGACACCTTAAGAGGTAGCCAAGTGGGATTATTTGCCTTCACGCACTTATACTACTACATTTCCTATACCCTATTACTATCACAGTAGTCAATACTTCTTTGACATTTTTACTACTTCTAATAATTGTTTTGATTGAAAACTATCGCAAAATAGCTATGTTTCTTAGATGCGACTGTAAAAGGTGTTGCGATACTTTATGCTCAGTAGTTCTCACGAAGAGAGACTTGGGTCTTAGAAACGATTTATCGCTCCAGACATGCTCCTGGTGGACAAGATAAGTGGTAGTAAACAGGCCAACCTGAGATAACCTGCAACGTATACATCTCAACGCAAACCAGATAAAAACTCTACATAGTCGATTATCTGGTTATTTAGTACACTCCGCATCTACTTGTATTTTCATTATATTTTTGCGATTTTTCTACGTCGAGTCATTCCAGCTTTTGAGTTTTCGTAGAGTCGCTATTTACTGCCATTTATAGTCTACTAAGAGACACAGCCCACTCTCGGCTCTGAGTAATATTCCCCGGATAATTTACTATAATTATTCTCATATAATCCTTAAATAATCTATCAAATAATCCTGTCTAAATATTCTAATCCAAACAGAGCCTTATATTTCAGCTAAGTAGTAGATAGAGAATTCTTGTTTGAAGGATATAATAGAGAGTAATATAGAGTCATCTCCTTTTTTCATAACGGACAACTTGACCTGCTTTTACGAAGTGCTTCTCCTGAATTCTACAACTGTCAAATTCAAATCGACCTATTTCAGACATCTATACTCTTCCTTAGGCCTCTTAATCGTTTCAAGCACTCAAGTATAAGATTCTAATCAAGTTTAACCACGTTTGAATGTTACTAGAGACTCAAGGTATATGTTTTGAGGTTGACAATATTCTGCTACGTTCATGTTTTTGTTCAGCTTAGGGGAAAAACAGTATTCTAGAGTATCTAAAACAGTCAAGTTAATTTAGTAGAGTAATAAATAATAATCAGAATTAATAGAACTTTATTAAAAGAACTCTTCTTATAAGTTTATTTATTTATTTTATTATACTAAACGCTTAAAACAGTATATTTTCTCAAGTATATAAATAATAATAATAATAATAATAATAGAGACTTTTACTTGGAATAAAAACTAATATTTTCAATATAATTCAAATAATCTTCTTATTCTAGGAGATTAAAAGAACTCTTTTAATAAGTCTTCTTTACTCTAACGTATTCTCTTATTATTATCTAAGCAGCTGATATATCTTAGTAAATTTGTTTTAGATAGTTTATTTTTTCTATATTTTAAAAATACTTCAGAAATAAGTAATATTTAGTATAAAAGAAAACATAGAAATAGTTAGAGTAATTCAAAGGCCTTTTAGATTTATTTGACTTTTCCTATTCTTTTAGAATAGCTTTATTTAATTAGCATCGTTCTATGAGTTATCTTATCTTATCTCTTTTTAGTTAGCTGATATACTTTAGTAAGTTTGTTTAAACTTTTCTAAATATTCCAATTCTTCTAGATAAAAGAGCGAGTATTAGAGAGTAGAGTTCAACAAACACCAAGTACCGGCAAATTCACATCTGATTACAAGTGAACTCTATTTGATGCTTTAAAAAGCTTTTTATTTTGCTATTATCGTACTCTCTGGGTATCTTGACTATTATACACACTCGAAGGACGCCAAGTATTAAATTGCCATACTCGCTGCTCGCCCACAGTGAAATTGTACAAATCGTGTGAAAGAACTCCTCTAGACTCCCTTGAAATACAAATTTGCGTTTCTCAATCCTCATATCATAATCGTTCAGGTCCCCGGGTATTCGCCAAACCAATTCAGATCCAAACAATCCAGACAAGAGTTGACAAGTTGTGGTTCACGCTGGAAGATTACTTCTTTTCCTTGAGCTCAGCAAATGCACTCCCAACCAGGCTTCTCATCCCATCGGTCATCTCCAATCTCGTCAAGTCAACCACGTCTGCCCAGACTGCAACCGAGTGCTCCGCGGGATCAATCTTGACCTCATAATCTCCTACATTCACGATGAAGTTGAGTTGTAGGCAAATCTTGCAAACAACGACACCCTCGACCGTCTTTGAAGTCACGTACTCAAAAGGCTGCATTTCCGAAATCACCGATGTAATGCCCAGCCCAGTCTCCTCTGCCACTTCACGTCTAAGTGCGGCCCCAAGAGTAGCATCTGTATCATCCACATTTCCACTAGGGAGTTCGAACATATTTGGGTAGTAGGTCTCGTGTTCTGCGCGCCTGAGGAGAAGGATTCTTTGACCACCATCCTTGGAGATTATAGCGCCGACGACGATTTTATCGAATGGTTTGCCCGATTGCGAGGGGTAAGTAGCGCGGAATTCGGAAAGGGTCATAGTGAGCTTGGCTCTGGAAGTGGTTGTAGTCTTGACGATGCTTTCGTGGCGAGACGCTCCAAACCTTGAGGTATTTTCCGCCATATGGTAATCTTTTCGCTTCGAACCAAATACCGAAGCTGCTTTCTCGACATTGCTCTTGCCCAATTTCGAAATCACACCTTCCAGGAAGTCCTCGTGGGCGTATGCCAAACCCATGTACTCCTTAAGAGTGATTGCGCCGTCGTTGAGTCCTCGCATGGCATCTAGTACAAAATCGCGAAGGGGAGAATTGTAATGAGTACGGTCGTAAATGGCGTCAATGTGTGGGACGAGGATGTCGCGGCGAAGACTACGCTCTCCTATTTGTTAAGAACTCAGAGTCAGTTTATTTCTTTGCCGGTGTTTTGAGACTTCTCGAGAATTGTATAGGAGCAAGAAAGAGTTGTCAACGTCGCATGAATAATTCAGGATAAAACTCACCTTGAACGTAGGCATCAATTGCAGCATTAAACAGCTTAGGCCAGCAAAGGATTTCCGCCAGAATACATAGATTGAGAAGGGCTTCTTGATGTGCAACCTCTTCTTCCACTACATCTCTAAATTTTCCGGATTTAGGAATAACCTCCAGGGATTTTTCTTCAAGCTTTGGGTTGGTGATAGTAGGAGTGCTGCCAAAACCACCAAGGCGAGGGGCTAGATTTTGCGAAGGAGGTGCAGAAGATGATTTCAATGGTGGGAATCCGGGAACTAAAGGGCCAGAGCTGGATGTAACACTCATAGAAATAGAAGAACCCCCGAAACTAGGCGTCCGAGTCTTTAAATACAATTGCGATTGATTAAAGATTGATAGTACGGGGGCCGGTGTTGAGGCACTGGGTGATTGAGCTGCTGGACTGCCAAATACAGAAGTTCCAGTTGTGCCTAGCTTCAGTGATGATGCATTTTCTGATTGAGTTGCATATTTCGCGAAACCGGTCAATTCAGATGGCTTGGGTGTCGATGCCTTATCTGATTGAGCCGCTGGACTACCGAACACAGAAGCCCCAGTCAACACGGACTTTCTATCGGTAAGTGGTCTCGATGTTGATGGATGAGGTGGTTGAGTTGCATATTTCGCGAACCCGGTCAATCCAGACGCGGAAGTATCAACTGTTTGTGCAAGTCCAAGTCCAGGGGTGGTTGGTGCCGATGAAGATGGCGTCGGTGATGACTGGGTCTTTGGCACAGTAGCCGTGACGGTAGGTTGTTGGGGAGGTGGTGCTATATTAAGAAGTTTTTGAGTTGCTGCTGATGAAACCGGTGTCGAAGGTGTGTTTGGTGGGTTTGCAAATGAGTTATTGCCAGCACCCCATGGGGAGGCTCTCGAAAGAGGATTCGTAAGAAGGGAAGCTTGTCCAAAGAATGCCGAAGAGCCTGTTGGAGTTGAGATTGATGCCCCTCCAAAAGATGAGCTCGCTTGACTTCCAGCTGGAATCTGCGAAGTGGTAGAACTTAGCAACGCTCCTTGAAATTTGCTACTTGTATCGGATCCCGGCGAAGATGACCAGCTTCCCCCAACTGACAGACGGATAGGAGGTGGCATTTGGAGTTGATATATTGCAGCGGAATCTTGGACAGCTACTGTTGGCGGCAGGTGTAGTTGTGCTACTGCATGTGGTCCTCCGTACTTTCTACCAGAGTGATAGTCTGCTAAGCGGATCTCTTCGGGGGATAGATGACGGTATGCAACATCATGGCAAATGTGCAAGTGTCTATTTACCATTGTTGGGTAATTTGGTTCTAAATTAAAACACAAATTGTTAGCATGACAATTTCGAAATAGTAATTTTACACATTGGAGGATATGAAGTGGTGAAGCAAGCTCCAAGAGTGGAAATTTAGGCATTGATTCAATGGCATGAATTGCAAAGTTTTATCGAAGTGTACGTACCTCTGACATCAAGTGACCTAAACGGCGTGGAGGTGCCACCGCAAGCAATAGGCTGTGTTGACAATGTGGAAGACGGACTGTAAGGAGTTGCATTGGCAACTGTTTCTGTGGGAAATAGTGCAGGCAAGGGTTTAGAGGGTGCTTTGCCAGCGCCTGGCCTAGGGATGATACCCAGATACAGAAATGCAGTGAGGAGTTCAACTGCGGCTGGGTCCTCTTCCTCCAGATGGATCTTGTTTTCTTCGGCCTCCTTGAAACCTCCATCTAAGGCCTTTTGAAAGTATTCAGATTGAGAGGTGAGCAGAGCTTTGTGGACGACAAACTGTTTGCCTTCTTGGCCAACGTAGATGGAGACCATTTCTGTTCCCAGCTCGCTGCGATGTCAACGTTAGCTACCGTAACCTATTGCAAGGGCATCTCATTGTCTCAATCTTCAAGGGAATTGACAGTCCGAACTGACCTTCCGAACGACGTTGTGGCAATGGTGGTAGCCATGGTGATGAGTTGTTGACCGATCTCAAGCGACCGTCAGCAAAGCTCAAATTGGGTTGTTGAAGTTGATTGTTTGAGGAAGAGGAAGCTGTAAGGCTGAAGCTGATATATTTTTGGCGGGGTCTGGCTCTTATCGGTCTTATCTTCGTCTAGCCGAAGTACAGCCGGTTCATCTTAAGTGGAAACACGAAATTTACGGGCGAAGACAAGACGCGACGCGTTCCCCAAGTCAACATTTTGATTCCTGCAGCTACCTAGCTATTCAGCAGAACACCAAACTACCACCCAAGATGCCGCACTCAATACCCGAAGCGAACTCAGCAGAAAACGAGGCCACGATTCCTGCGGGAGAGGAAATGGAAACCGATGAAGCGCAAACAACGGAAATGGAGGTCACCAAAAGCGAGGCAACGAATGATAAACCCGATGAAGAAATGACGACGGAAGACGCGATTCCAGAGCAAGGAAAGGACACCGACGTTGCCAAAGCGAAACAAGAAGTGAAATTGGAGGATCTCTTTGCAGATGACGACTCGGACGATGAGTTTCCAAGTTCAAATAACCAGAAAGTCAAGGTTTCAAGTTCACCACCAGAGGCACCTTCATCACCAGTGTTAGTATAGCGGGAATTCTTGATGTGGAATATATACTGACAGTTTGCAGACATGTAGGACCTACATCCAACGCCGCGGATACCGATGTAATGAAAGCATTCTACCAACGATTATTTCCTTGGCGTTACCTTTTCCAGTGGTTGAACCACTCCCCTACCCCCTCGACAGACTTTGGTCACCGCGAATTCGCTTTTACACTACAGAACGATGCATATTTGCGTTATCAATCCTTTCCTACTTCAGATCTGTAAGTTCAATGGGAAGCTCTTGAGGAGCGGAGCTAAATGTGATAGCCTACGTAAAGATGTTCTCCGACTTATGCCCTCTCGATTCGAAATTGGACCAGTTTACACAACCAACCCAAGGGATCGGAAAACATTGCGAAAAGCTTCCTCCTTCAAACCTCTAGCAAAAGAGTTATGCTTCGATATCGATTTGACAGATTACGATGATATTCGAACATGCTGCGACAAGGCCAATATCTGTATCAAGTGTTGGCAATTCATCACAATGGCCATCAAAGTTATTGATGTTGCGCTGCGGGATGATTTTGGCTTCAAACATATATTGTGGGTCTATTCTGGTCGTAGAGGTGCCCACGCTTGGGTTTGTGACAAGAAAGCTCGTCAAATGAATGACCAGAAGAGAAGAGCCATTGCGGGATACCTCGAAGTCATAAAAGGAGGAGCACAAGGGGGTAAGAAAGTGAATGTAAACAGACCACTGCACTCGCATGTAGCGTAAGACTCCCGTTTCTATCGGTATACACCTTACTAACATTTCCTAGGCGGAGTCTCGATATTTTAAAATCACACTTCCAATCAGATATCCTCGAAGACCAAGATCCTTGGGAGACAGATGCGAAATTTGCCCGACTTCTCGAATTACTTCCAGATAGAAGCTTGAACGACGCTTTGAGAAAGAAATGGAGTTCTGCTCCCGGACGAGCCTCATCGGCAAAATGGGCTGATATCGACGCTCTAGCAAAGTCTGGAGCTAGCAAAAACCTGGATCGAAAGGCTTTACTCGAAGCCAAGCAAGATATTCTCTTGGAATACACATACCCCAGACTGGATATCGAAGTCAGCAAGCACCTGAACCATTTGCTCAAAAGCCCATTTGTCGTACATCCTGGGACTGGAAGAGTCTGTGTGCCAATTAATCCCAAGAAGCTCGGAGATTTCGATCCGTTGGATGTTCCAACTGTTACCGAGCTTTTAGATGAAATTAATAATTGGACTGCCCCAGAAGGAGAAACTAGCAGAAAAGCTGTGCCAGACTGGGAGAAGACACGATTGAAGCCGTACATGGAGCACTTCAGATCTTTTGTGGCGGATTTGATGAGAGATGAGACGGATGTGAAGGTTAAGAGAGAGCGGGATGAGGGAGATGCTATGCAGTTTTAAGGTAAGATTTTTGGGCAAAGAGCGAGGCTGCCTTGTGGCGTTGGCATTTAGTGATTGGATTGTGTAATGATACGATGTTATGAGATAGGGAGTAGCAGGTATTCAACCCCAGAAATATTTTCCATTATTCTCTAGGGGTTGAATTTTAATCACTAAATTTTGGAGTTGTTTCTTTATCGGGTTGGTGAATTGTGAATTTGTTCAGACCAGAAGCTTCCATGAGGTGTTGATGGTCACCTGTTGGGCGGCACCTAAACCGCCTGCCTAGCTGCCGCTCCTAGTATACATACAAATTATACTCAAACACAACCTTGAAAACAGTTGATTATTCTAGTACACACATGTTTATAAAATATTCTAGCTATAATATAACTTCTAGCACCCAAGACGACCTTCCATTATAAGTATTGCCGCTTTATCTATTCCAAAAAGCCCCTTTCTGCACAGTCATGTGATTTTATGCAGGTTTGTCTTGCATCCAAGTTGATAACCTCGCAAGCTCTTCTTAACCTAAAAACTTTCTCCCCCACACAAACCTTCTCAACTTACCTGGTCCCACGTCCAATACCAAACATCTGGTCTTTGAATATCAATTCGACACCTGCGCTCAAGCCTGCAGTGAAACACAACTCCGTAAAGCTCTCCCTTCAACGCTTCTACACCAAAACCATCCCCCGACCGCCGAGTTGCCCCTCCCCTCAACCTCGACCTTTCCGTCGCGTTCCCCCTCTGACGGACCGACCTCAACTCCCTCAAATCCCATCCTCGACGACGCTGCGAACACATTAATGCAACTCTAGATCCTCCACTGCGATCCATAATCAACCACTCAGCTCTGCGATCTCCATTTCGAAACTCGACCTCTTGCGGCTGCGGCATCCATTTTCAGCTTCCCACACACACAATACAAAAAATCACTCAATAATGGCCGATTCACTAGCAAACCAGCTAGAAAGCACAAAGCTTACGTACGTATCCCTGCCTGCCATTGATCGTTTCAACACCAGCTCATCTCATTGGCGTATAGTGACGGGGCTGGGCCTGATGACTGGAAGAAGGCCCTCAAGGTTCCTGCCAAAGACACGAGACATCAAACCGAAGTACGATCAGCCTCCCGAGACATGCTGCCAGTGCTAACAGTCCGCATAGGATGTCACCGCTACAAAGGGGTTGGAGTTCGAGGAGTTCAGCCTCAAGAGAGACCTGTTGATGGGCATCTTTGAAGCCGGATTCGAAAAGCCTTCACCCATTCAAGAGGAGGCAATCCCCGTAGCCCTTACTGGACGAGATATACTTGCTCGGGCGAAGAACGGTACTGGCAAGACCGCGGCATTCGTCATCCCTGCTCTCGAGCGCATCAACCCAAAAAGCTCCAAGGTCCAATGTTTAATCCTTGTCCCAACTCGAGAACTCGCTTTACAAACCTCACAAGTGTGCAAGACCCTCGGCAAACACCTGGGCATCAATGTTATGGTTACCACGGGTGGTACCACACTGCGCGACGATATTGTGCGTCTTGCAGATCCAGTTCATATTATCGTTGGCACACCAGGTCGAATTCTCGATCTGGCAGGAAAGAATGTCGCCGACCTCAGCGAATGTCCTATGTTCGTCATGGACGAAGCTGATAAATTACTCTCACCCGAATTCACACCTGTCATTGAGCAGCTGCTCCAGTTCCACCCGAACGATAGACAAGTCATGCTCTTCAGCGCAACATTCCCCATCACCGTCAAGACCTTTTCGGACAAAAACATGACGAGTCCGTACGAGATCAATCTTATGGACGAGCTTACCCTTCGTGGTATCACCCAATATTATGCATTCGTTGAGGAGAAACAAAAGGTTCATTGCCTTAACACTCTGTTCTCCAAACTCCAAATCAACCAGTCCATCATCTTCTGTAATTCTACAAACAGAGTCGAATTGCTTGCCAAGAAGATCACTGAATTAGGATATTCGTGTTTCTACAGTCACGCCCGTATGATCCAAGCAAACCGTAATCGTGTTTTCCATGATTTCCGCAATGGTGTTTGCCGAAACCTGGTCTGCTCTGATCTACTGACCCGAGGAATTGATATTCAGGCGGTCAATGTAGTCATCAATTTCGACTTCCCCAAGAACGCCGAAACCTATCTCCATCGTATTGGTCGATCGGGACGTTTTGGCCACTTGGGTCTGGCGATCAACCTTATCAATTGGGACGATCGATTCAACCTTTACAATATTGAACGAGACCTCGGTACTGAGATTCAAGCCATTCCTGCAACCATCGATAAGAATCTCTACGTCTATGATACCCCCGAGAACATTCCACGACCAATTTCAAACTTCCAAACTAACCGTCAACCTTCTGGGCGGGATCAGTCATCTCAACCGCAACAGCCACGTGAGCAAACTGGCAATCAACGAACAGGTAACCAGGGGGCTTATGGTAATGGGCGCCCAAATAACTCTAATCAGACCCAAGGTCAAAGACAACCACAAGGCCAACGCCAAGGTCAAAACTTCTCCCGTGGAAATGGCAGATTTGAGCCAAACTCCAACAACCGCCGAGGCGGAGCTCAGGGTGGTGGTGGCCAAGGTCGACAGAACGGATTCGAGGGACAGAGAGGTGGGCGTGGTCAGCACGTTCCGACTCAGTAGTTCCTTTCCTATTTGCTTCCAACGCCCAGGTTCTTTTAGATTTTGTACATATTCCTCTTTCACATTTCGACTTTACGATAGACACGAAGCGACACTACCCTGAGGATTCGCTCTTTTCGCATCTTGCCAGCAAATTGGGTTTCCAACTCTGTTCTGTCTGGTATCGCGGTTGGTTTAGGATGATCTCTTGCTAGGGGTTCAGCTTCGCGTTTGTAACATACGATTTTCATTTTTCCTTTTTTTCTCTCTTGTCGAATGCCTCTCTGGTCAGACGAGGAGCAGCGGGACAGCAAAAGTTCAGCGGCTTTGAAACCTGATGTCATGACTGGTCGGAACCGGCGTAAAAATGGCGTTTTCTTTTTTTCGGTATGGTGTCGTTTCATACGATACCTGGAGTCGGGCTAGCAAGAAAGGGCATGAACTGGATGGCGTCGGCAGAAAACTCATATTTTTTGTGTTTTTGCTTTTTCTATTTTTGTTCCTGATGGCTCATGATTAGCTTTTTTCTCCTCTCTGAGCATGGGGCTAGGGATAGGGCTGATGGGGGTTGGCATGGACGGAAGGTTGGGATGATGGGTTGCAAAGGAGAGTTTGATTTAGTATTTAACTCTCGGTCTTTGGCGAAATGTTACTGGCGGGAGTTTTTACTTTATTTGACGGGGAATTAGTAGGGGTGGTGTCGGTGGGTCAGGAATGATGGTGGAAGGGGGTGTTCGGGATGGGAGAGGATGGTTGTGCGCGCGTGTGTCTGGATACCCAAGATTTGGCAATTATGGTCCCTTGTTTCGTACTCTAGGACACGAAAGAGCCTGACATTTGGTGAGAGGACGAGAAACCACAAAAATTTGGGGAAGAAAAAATGAGAAGAAAAAAAAACTTTTTTTTGGGTGTTGCTGGTATGGGAGATAGCATGGCTCTTCATCGATTTGGTTCGATGGTTGTGTTTTGTTCTTTTTGCTAGCTGAATTTGATACGCTTGCACTCAAGTTTTTGTCTTGTTGTGATTGTTGTGATGATGATGATTTGAGCTTCTTGGAATTATTGAAATTGGCGCATGCGATAAGGTTTCTCGAGTTCCCAAGTACAGCTTACTCGTGGCTTGCCCCTAGCTTACTGGCTGATTGTCTAGCTTACTCGCAACTATTTCTTTTCTCTTTTCGGCCCCCAAACATGATCCTTGTCTTACTCGATGATTTGTCTGGCTTACTGGATATTCGAGTTATACAAAACTCGAGTACTTCCAAGTTGGTTCTGAAGGAGCACCTGAGGTCCTGGGTGGGTAATTATACTGTTGACCTAGGTGCTCACTCTTTTCTTGGTTTCTCGATGTTAGAGTTATGTACTGCATTACATTCCGGAGAGTCTAACATTCTAACTAGCAAGCACTAAGGACCGAGTGATTCTCTGGGGAAGTATCTCTCATGGTGGAAGGAAGAACTGTTTGTAAATCTTTCTGCGCTATGTAATGTGCGCGGGTGGTATAACGCTTATGGGTCTGAGTTGGAAACATGGAGTATTGTATTTCGTTATTGAGCTATTTATTGGTTGCGGCCCATCTGTATTGATCGAGAGGAGGTGGAGTCGTTTTTTGCCGGAACGAGGTAGGTAGTCCTGTCTAAGGAGGTCGCTACTCTGAGTGCTTCTTATCCTGTGTCATATGAAGTGTTGGTTGGTTAGTTAGTATCAGGTAAGATATTCATCTCATTTGGAAGGCGTTTAATTGAACTTGCTCGCTAAACAGTAACACACTTCAGCGCGGATCTGAGCACCATGAGCATATAAGCTTAGGTTGGACCAAGTTGGCAAGTCTTGCTTTTATAACCCGTTCCTCCCGCTTCAACTTCCAAAAACAAAAACATCCTTTGGCGTGACATGAATTCCTAGATAGCAATGCCACCAATCCATATCTTACCAGCAACAAGTGCAGATCTCCCATCCATGACAAACATCGTCATCGCAGCAATGGAGTACGAGATCGTGATTCGCTTCATGTTCGGCCATCAACACGACGAGGTTGTCGAATTACAGCGAGACTTCTTTACCTCGATATATGCGAAAGCTTTTCGGAATGAGGATGCGCAGGCTATGAAGGTTGTGTTGGATAGACGGGAGAAACTGAGGGTCTCGGGATTGTACGCTGGGAAGATGGGAAGCTGAATAAACCTGTGATTCAGAAGATAGAGAGAGAGGAAGGTATGCCGTTCGGCGATTTTTATATGCAGGTAGAAGAGAACAGTTATCGGGCTCTTATGGCTGGGAGGTGACATCACTTTCTCATCAATGATATGATGGAATGTAGTTTTGGGGAGTTTATGTTTAATCTAAGCATTAGAGAAAAGGACTTGGATCTGGGATTTTACGGTGGGGTTTTGAGACTTATGGTCTTGAAAAGGAAGAGGTGTTTGTGCAGACTTTTATGGGTGCCAGGGGGATGTATGAGAGGTTTGGGTAGAAGGAAAGTTGATGCTACGGTTTATTGATCTTGGGGAGTGGGGAGTGGGAAGGAGAGGGGAGGGGGTTTGGGGTACGTCGGAGCCTGAGGATGATGAGGGGGCTGAAAGCATTTGGTTGATCGAGAGACTGGTCTCTTTCGTTGGTTGCAGGTGATATGCATTTGAGTCTCATGAACTCACTTGAGGAGCGAGGGGCGGAAAGGGGTTGATGGAAGTGGAAAGTGTAAGGAAAGAGGAAAGAGGAAAGAGGCAATGACTTGAGAGGTGGAACTTGGAAGCAAATAAAAAACAGATATCAGAGCTCCTCGTTTTGTGACAAGGCAGGTGTTTGTCGAGGCTATCTTCCAAAAAAAAAAAAAAAACAATCTATATCGAAAGTGTTGTGTCTAGGGTACTAGCCGTCTTGGTATAGAGAACTTTTCATTTGTTTGCTTACAAGTAAGCTCACAACATCAACCTACCACAAATTGAAAAGGGAATGTCGACTCGATCTTTTACGAGGGGGTGGGAGTACCCTCGGTTCAAAGTCATTTGTGCGAGGTACTTGCTTACCCTAGGTACTCGGTCTTTTCTTGGTTTCTCGTCACAATGTCAGAGTATGTACCACGTTCCACCATCCCCTCACCGTCTTGTCTTGTCTTATGGAAATCTCCGATGCTTTGGGTGGGTTGGACGGTGGCTATGCTAGGTTGAACCGAGTGAGGTCTTTGAGGAGCTCTGGATAAATTTTCCGATGTTGGGGAAGCGGGTTGGAGGGTTGAGAGTTGAGAGTTGAGAATGGAAATTTTGATGGTGAGGGGAGGGATTTGGAGAGTGGTTTGAGTAGATGGGAGAGGTTGGAGGGTGTGAAGGGGTGTGAAGGGGTGGGGTGGGTGATTTGGATTTGGACTTGGAGGGATAGTAGAGTGTGTTGTGTTTTGCAAATAGTCTAGAGTAATCACATCACATTGGAAGAAGAATATAAACCCAAATCTTAGGTTCTAGAGTACGAATGTGGCTGTGAAAGAATAGAGGAAGGCGTACGAAGACTCGGTGGGTAATGCTTGGAGTTTTTACCTATCGCAGTTTTGTAATTTAGTCCTGACCGTTGGAGAAACGGGAGCGATCTTCAAAATAACGACGTGCTTGGAAACGGAGGGATTGTTCCTTTCCATCATCTTGCTCTTTTACTACCTAGCAACAGCTTAGGCGCCAGAGCAGTATAAATCTTGATCTATAGGTGTAGCTAATGCAGTAGCAAACATCGGTTAAATCCCTAGGCGGAATTCCCGAAGGAGTTAAGTCTGGGGTAATATCTGGGGTACATCCGTTCTTGTTAGAGCAGGTGGTATTGAAAAGTTGTGAATCTTTTCTCGTACTTTACTTTCTTCATAATGGAGATCTAGAGCTAAGAGCATGTGGATCATCGCCAGCTTTCCTGAGAAAGATTCTTACCTTCAACAGCCTACCCCAAGCGACTGAGCAACAAAATCAATCCCAAGAATCCGCGCAACCAAAAATCTTAATCCTATCACATTTTCGTATATGAAAACGGAACACCCCTCACAATCTCAAACCACGAAAAGTCGGGAAAATTCAACACGATCAATGGGGAAATTCTCCGAATTCCCGGCATAGTTCTTCCGCAAAATCTCCTTTCGGTCTTCCTTCAAAATCCTTAATGTGGACATATTCAAAGTCCATCGTCACCAAAACCCACATTGAAATTAATTGTCTCCTCGGAAGGATTCCACTCCAAAGTTCGGACGAACTCCTGATCATCATGTTTGACCGGCTTCGCAATGGATGTGACATAATGGGGTAGAGAGGCAGGATACCATTTCTGAACTCGGACCCGAGATGCGTTCCTGGGAGATCACACGAGGGTGGTATTGCGTAGGAGATTATAAGAGGTTTGTTATACTTAGGTGGTTAGCTAGCTTGCCCCTTTTCCTGGTCGTCGTCGTTGGGGATTCAGCCGAGAAAACGGTACCAGTGTTTTGAAGAAGGACTTGCGGGCCGTGATGACTGGCTGGTTGGAGAAGAAATTGGACGAGGGGGCCTGGAGGAGAGGGCAAGTTCGCTGGTTCTCATGTTGGATTCCCCGTATTTCCCCGCATCCGAGGCGCCGAGTTGGGTATGGGGTACTTGATGGAGGGACGGGATGGATGGGATGGACGACAGTACCAGGAATTTGTATTCATGCGAACCTCATGCGAACTACTTAGCCTCAACCTGCCATGATGTTACTCTCCGAGGAGGGTGGTGGTTGACATATTATGCCTAGGTCTGGATTTGGAGTTGGAAAGTGTGGCCGAGGGAGGAGCGTTGAAATGGCCGAAAGAGGCATTTATGATGGTTGTGATACCTTTTCTGTGAAAGGGGGGTGTTAGGCTGAAGGCTACAATTGGTCTTGTGTTGGCTGTTGATGAGGTGATGAGGTGAGGTGCTGCAAGAGGGTGTGGCGTGCAAGGGTGGTAAGAGGCAGCTACAGGCCACATATGCACAGCG
Organism: Calycina herbarum; assembly: GCA_001414485.1. NCBI lineage: Eukaryota > Fungi > Ascomycota > Leotiomycetes > Helotiales > Pezizellaceae > Calycina > Calycina herbarum. The sequence goes on along the minus strand of LLEY01000042.1, from coordinate 256,765 downwards.
ATAAGCAACATCTGGGGATGGGCCAAGACCGCTTTTCCTGTTCGTCTGGTGGCATTTCCAATCATTCGTTTTCCTTGGGTCCTTTCCAGGAAAGCGAGATTGTGGTTGTAGAAAACCCCGAGGTGCTGTTTGATCGGCTAGGGCCCCATTTTTCGAAGCACACGAGAAGTTTCCCCTTTCCGGGTAGGTCCGGTGGCTCGCGAGCTGCAATATGATCGTCCTCGGTCAACCCTCCAAGCAGTCTTTGATACGCGAAGAGGCGGCGCTGTATTTGCTTCTTTCTTCCCATCTTCCCCTTTGGGTCATCCAAAGCGCGGCAGTGAGCGGGCTGGCTCAATAGCGTGCTGACTGTCCCTTCTTGCCTGGTCCGGATGGAATTTGCCCTTCCCCCAGCGGCAAAGGAGCTGTATGGCTCGTCCCGTTTGCTTACAGCAGCCTGATAAGTAACTATCCTGGAAGTCTGGTGCTTTCACACGTGGGAGATAGCTGGGAGATAGCGAAGATAGCGGCGCTCTGTAGAAGAGTGCTCTGCTTGGACTTAGAGGAGGACCATTAAGGTACAGTACGTTCCAGGATCTTAGGATCTTCTTGAACCCGTTGGATGCGTGGCAAGCACACCGAAGTCAACCAACCCTGCTGGTTGTAAATGTATGGACATGGTTCTGGTCGGTGATGTGATACTTGAAGCGGTGAAGCTGTTGTTGGCTGTCCCTCCGTCATGGTCCATCCATCCATCCTCCTGAGTCTTGCTTATTTCGCTACTACTACTTCCGTCGCTGAGTTATATTAAAGAGGCGCCTGTCCTGTCCTGTCCTGTCCTATCCTGTGTCTTGCATCTTTGTGCTCCCATCACTTTTGCTGCTCTTTCTCTGACAAACAGTCTCACTCTCCTCTGATTTTATATTTGAAAAGTATTTCGGTTCTTTGTTAGGGTACTTTGGTTCTTTGGTACCTCAGCCCATAGGCGTTGAGACTGCCAAGTTGCACTTCTGCCTCATTCTCAGCAACTGAGACATCATCCTTCGCCAATCTTCCGACAGCGTGGCAGTCCGTGGCAGTCCGTGGCAGTCAGGCAGTTGGGACAGTGCAAGTGGGCTGAGTGGAGCCCGAGCCAGAGCCGATAGAAGACGCTAAGAAGGCCTGAGTACCGAAGTGGCCCCCTCCCTTTAGTCCCCCCTTTAGTCGGAGAAGCTCTGGGCCCCCAAGGAACGCCTAAAGAAGCCGTCGCCCTCTCTCACTTCCACCACCAAGTACTAGTACTAGTATTAGTACTAGTATTAGTATTAGTACTAGTACTAACCTCCACCCATTCTCTCCCAATTTCCAAAGGGCACACAACACCACTCCTAATTTCCTGACCGGCGGTGTCCATTCACGCATTCACGGCGACAACATTCACCCCCATTCTCCTTAAAGTGTGGCCCTGAGACACCAAACGGAAACCCTCGCACACCCTCTCCCTCTCCCACTCACACACTACAACTTTTTGCCCTCAGGGTTGAAGCCTTTCGATCTTTGGCGGCACCACTCAGTCCCATCTCCCACCTCCACCTCTACCAACTACCGACTTGGGTCCGATCTATAGGCCTACCAAGGAAGTACAACCAAAATGTCTTCCATTGTAAGTATATTTGCCCTCTCTCTTGGAGCTGCTTTCAGAGCCTGAGAAACCCCCCCTCTTCTTTTGTTTTTTTGGTAATTGCCCCGCAATCGGCTGCGCCTTGTGTTTGCCTCATAGCACAAGGAGCACAAGATCGGACGCGAACCTCTTCAACCTTGCAGATGGGAATGAATGAATGACTGACATGTGTCTTAATTAGTTGTGCCTGGCACATTACTGCGATACCCATGGTCCCACCGCCATTCTCGTAACTGAAGCCTTCCCAGTCGGTTGCGCCTCGTGCTATCAAGAAGAGGAATCCTTCAGCGGCTCTCGAAGACCCAGCACCAGTACGCGCTCCTTGAATCCCTCGGACAGTTTGTCGGGAGTAGCCTACGGTTCGAGTGCCGGTACGGGTGGTAGGACAAACTCGTCCTCGTCCGAAAAACCAAGTGGAAATGAGGGTGTCGCAATGCAAAGTACCAGCTTCAAGTCCCAGGTCTCGACCTCCTCGTCTTCCGCCATTGAGACACCACCGGAGAGCCCACGCGTAGCACAATTACAAGGCGGGCACTCTGGCAGCTTGCATAGGCGCGACTCGAGTTTCCGCAAGACCTACGACGAGAACGACAAGAAGCGGGCCATCCCATGCGACAATTGTGCCTTGACGCTTCCCAAGAAGACCAAGGAGGATCCCGTTCCATACAACAAAGTCGAGAACAATGGTCCTATCCTACGAACCCGCAAGCCTTACGAGCGAGTCAATGTACCCATCGAAGAGCTATCACCACCAAAATCTGCATGCTCCGCATCTTCGGATTCCGAGAGTGCCATGACAGACAAGTCTTCTTCGAAGCTACCATACTCCTTGACTCGAGCTACCACTTCCTCCAGCAACTCCTCCTGCAGCTCTAGCTCAACAACACATGACCACCACGTCGATTACACCTCTTCCCACGAACCTCTATCCTCCACATCCTTCTCTATCATCCGACAATCCTGTCTACGCACCCTCTCTTGTGAGACTCTACCCCCTTCCAGCCAGTCCTCAAGCTCATCACCCACCTCACCATTCATGAGCTCCTTTTCTTCTGGTCTATCCTCTAGCGGCAGTACTTCTTCAGGAGGCCCAATTTTCTTTGGTGACGCACTCGCTGGTTACACGACAGCTTTCCTCTTCCGTATCCCTGATCCCAATGCTCGCGGACGTCGACGCGTTTACGCGCTCATGTCACTCTCAACCCATCGCCAGCAACGAGCTATGCAAACCTTCTCCTTACTCGCTGTTGCCTTTCGTGAAATTGCGTCCTGGATCCAAGCTCTCGCTGAAGCCGAACTTGAGCGCTCTGAGCTCTCGTCCCCTCGTCTAGGAGCCGAGCGAGGTTCATCCGGCAACAACACACCAACAAGCTCGTTCCTACAAGGTCGCAACCGCGGCGATGGTCGATTCTCTGGTATGAGTCTCCGCTCCCGAGGACTTGCTGAAATCGTTGGTCTCCCGGACTTCTTCATCGAGTTGCATGCTCGTTTTGTCAGATTGTTGGCGGAAATGTCCCTTCTCCTGGGTTCATGAACACAACACAAAATCTCTTTTGCTATAAAGATATTTGGGCCTGGATCTTATTAGAGTCGTCCGGATCTGACATGTCTATCTTTGCTTGATATGGGGTTCTGGATCTATTTTGCGGAATGGATCTGGATCTTGCTTTATTGAGCCTCGAGGAATTTCTTTTGTCTCTCTCTTTTTTGTAGAGTATGGTGCAAATCGGTTTGGGGGGGCGTTTCAAAAATTATTGACGACGTAATGAACGACATTGGGGGGGCAGAGTCTTTTTTCTTCTCTTTTTTGTACGATCAGCTTTCGAAAATGGGTGGTGTCCCTCGATCATAGCAACCGGCGTTTTACTAGCCTCTCCTCTACTCCTTCCTCGCGGATTCTCGACACTTCATTTGCTTGCGAGCACTATGGAGATTGCGATATGGAAAGGGGAATTTTTCAACATGGAAGGGGAAAAGTGGACTTTTCTCATGGTCTGATAGCGTTTTTAGCGGTCAAAAGGTCTTCTCTTTTTCTCTCAGCCCTGTCATATGGACTTGATGCAGTGGTAGCCCTGGTATATTTCTCTTTTTCTTTCTTTCTTTCTTTCTTTCCTTTTCGCGTCTGGGGGGGTTACATTTGGCATTGCATGAGATGGAAAGAGGGGGATAAGCCTTTTAGGGTTTAACGGAAAACAAAAATTCCTTTGTTGATTGATAGCGTACCTGATATTAGTCGGGGGGTATCATTTGTGTATTATTTTGCTTGCGAGCTTTTAGGTTTTGAGCTTGGGGGATAGGTGGGGGATATGGGATGGACTGGAACCTGAAAGGGGCTGGGGTTATGGTATGGACTGGGATGGGAAGGGGATGGAGGGGAGGTGTGCGGCTGTGTATACCACTGGTGGATTTGATGAGAGGAGGTGATGAAAAAACCAATTGCAAAATAGAAAGGGAAAGCTGTTGTTGATAACATTGCATGCTTGTTAATAACAAATTTGTTGCTTGCCACGTTTACTTGAATCTTTGCAATTGGTGATTGATGTGTGAGTAGTGATCATTTCCAATCCCTGTTTTTCTCCGAGGGGAATGTGAATGCGATGCTTTTGGGAAAATTGGAAATGTGAATTCTGTAGATTGCTTCCCTCTGGAATTACATCATAAGTTTTGGGTTTTGGGTTTTGGGTTTTGGGTTTGAGTAGATAGGAAATTATAGGATGATGATTCACTTGATTTCAAGACCCCCTAACATTCAAGGTGGATGGAAGACTATCTATCCAAGGGGCTAAATCATGTTTACATCTCCCCTAGGAGATAGATATACTTTCTTTCTTTCCCCTCGTTACATGAACTAGAGGGGAATTGAATACAGAATACAGAAATGTTGAAAGGTGAATGAATCAGTACTTTTACTCTTTTTTTTTGTAATTACATGATGAGTTTTGAGTTTTGAGTTTTTGAGTTTTTGAGTTTTTGAGTTTTTGGGTTTGATTGATGGATTTGATTGATAGATTTGATTGGTAGATTTGATTGATAGATTTGATTGATTCACCTTGAATTCAGGACTCGAGACGCTACGCTAATACTCGGAGATATGGTGGATGAATCGATGATTTGTTACTTTCAATTTTAAATAGTTTAGAAATGATAACTCTATATCTGATAATGTCACAAGAGATAGTAGGCACAAGAGATAGTAGGCACAAGAGATAGTATGAGATTATGATATAGAGATGAAATGAAGTTTAGAATGATAAAGACTATTATTATTGTTATTGTTATTCAAAACACTTGTCCAATCAATTCTTGAATTAGTACTATACTTTATAAATTAGAATAACAGGTTATTATCTTCTAGGTAGGTTGTCATTATGATGATTCTATATGCCAAGTTGCAGAAATTCGAGCCCAAGTTCAAAATAGATTTGAGTCATCGGTTATCTATTTTTTTCTCACGAGTAAGCTAGCTGTCTGTTCGTTGGCGAGGAAGCTACAATGGTAGAGGATGTATAGGTTTTTGTTGCATATCCCCCTTTTTTTTTCATGTCAAGAGAGAGCATTGCGCACTTTCCACTTTCTACTTTTCCATGTTAAGGGCATATCATTTTTTTCATGGCAAGTGCCGTAAGGATGATGAGTCTAATACACATTGGCCATCTGACCAAGTTATCTGCGAGTAAGCCCTACTCGTGAGTAAGCGACGAGTTACTTGCGGGTAAGCTAAAGGTTACTTACAGGTAAGCCACAACTTACTCACCCTCATACAATCAAATAGGTTCTGAAGTACTGACTCCCCGGCCCCCCAAGAAATCAAGAAATAACAGAGGATAACCGTTCAGAAGAGATAAAAGTCACAAGTTTTGTGTCTATTTCTTTTGTTGTACATGTTCAGCATCTCGCTTGCTTCGCCTCAACACCATGACAAGAAAAGCGCATGCGCATGGCCATTACACTTCTCCTGCTGATTTCAATTCTTTCGAAATCCCAAACGCTCAGAATACAAGGCCGCCTTTCCTATTAAAGGGCTTCCCCAATTGGCAACTCCCCTGTTCATTCTCGCTGCTACCACCAAAATACAAACTCGTCTACTTGTAGAAATCGAATTTGTTTGCCTGGAGAAAATGTTAGAAACCAAGTTCAATATTCTAGCGATTTTTGTGGAAATTCTTACCTCTTGTGTACCCTTGACCTGGCTGGAGTACGCATCCTCAAGATCTGATTGAATAATGTTATATCTGTTCTTTCTAACCGCCCTCAAACCAGCTTCCTGCATGATAGCCGCAATAATAGCACCGCTCAAAGGATCATTTCGGACAATCAAACTGTCGAGATCGACTTCGGGTGACAAGGACATCTTCGAGGCAATGGTGGTGAAAATCAATCGTCTCTCTCTTCGGTCTCGGAGATTTGGGAATTCAATCTTTCTGTCTAGACGACCAGGACGGAGAAGGGCAGGATCGAGAGTGTCGGCTCTGTTGGTGGCCATGATAACCTTGACGTTGGAGGTTTGATCGAATCCATCCATTTGATTGAGGAGTTCCAAAAGAATACGCTGGACTTCTCTGTCGGCACCAGTTTGTGCATCAAATCGCTTTGTTGCAATGGCATCAATCTCATCAATGAAAATAATCGAGGGCGAGTTCTCTCTTGCCATTCTGAACACATCACGGACCATTCGAGGACCCTCTCCCAAATACTTTTGCACGAATTCGGATCCTACAACACGGATGAAACTTGCGGTCGTAGAGTTTGCAACAGCCTTGACTAACATGGTCTTTCCAGTTCCGGGAGGACCGTACAAGAGAACACCTCGTGGTGGATCGATACCGATTTGTTTGTAAAGGTCGAAATGTGTCAAGGGTAATTCAACAGCTTCTCTGATCTCCTGCTTTTGCATATCTAATCCGCCAACATCTGCATATGTGACATCTGGCTTCTCATCTGCGCCCAACATGGCGATGGAAGAATCGGCTTCTGGAGGGAGAATATCGACAAGGGAGTTGGAGTGACGGTGGAGGGCGACTGAGGAGGATGGCTTGAGAAGCTCGCGATCGAGGGTGGAGAGTATTCGGACGACATAATTAGATCCTGTTGATGATTGTACAATGCCGGTGCTGCGAAATGTTAGTATTGATTCGAGATGGTCTAGGGCGTTGTTTGTCATCTCACTTCTGATCAATAGCCTCCATAAATTGGCCGATAACCAGTGGCACACTTTGAATCCGCTTGATCTCTTCCTGTGCTCTCACCAACTCTCTCTTCAAACTCCTACACACAATTAGTGTCTACGAGGAGGTTTAGATGCATTTTGGGTTGCCGAACCGTTGTTCATCCTTGATGTATTCCTCTTGCAGTTGGATGTATCTATAATCCATTAGTTCGAGTTCATAACCCAGCAAGCCTCCCAACTCACTCTAAATGCCGCTGAAGCTTTTTTAATGTCGAGTACTCGTCCGACCCATCTGTTCCTAGACCTTCCAGCGAATCGATATTTGGTATAGAGGACGGCATCTGCTTGCGGTGCGGCAAGACCTGGTTCGCAGGGTTCTCGGCCAGTACTTCCCCCATCTTGAATTATTTGTGACTCGGATTGCGGTGGGGTCGGATTGAGGATTGATGAAACGTTGTTTGTTGTTCGTTGTGGTGTTGTTGTCAAAGTCGAAGCTGATGAAGGAGAAAGGGAAGAAGGGTCTTGGGTGAGGCGCGTTGAACAGCAGCCCAGGCAAGCTCTTGTTACGAGGCTAGCACCTCAACTCTGAGGCAGTCAGGCATCAGCTGGCCTTGGCACTCCACGATTTAAAGTGGGCCTCATTAGGTAAGGCTCCCCGCCGACCGGAGCTTAACTCAGGCCGTTCGTTCATCGTACCTATCTCTCACCTCACTCAACTCCACCATACAACAAGTCGACAATCCCTTTCTACATTTTCTTTTTCGCCGCATAAATTCCTCTTGCTCTCGTCTGCTCGATTTTGCTACACTTTCGGTATACAGGTCACCATGTCTTCATCCATCACGATTCCGAACAGAACTGCCTACGGTGAGAGCAGTAAGGCTGGATCCGTCTCGTCCTACTCAAGCTCTCCACAAACACCACAACAGCCAGGGCCACAACGGTCGAATGTCTCTTCTCCTGCCTCTACATCTTCCAGCACACGATACGGCCATGATCGAAGACCAAGTTTGTTGAGTGAGTTATCCCCTCACTCCCATTTGGTCCGCTTGATAGCACATTGGGTATGAGCTGTTCGGAGAAACAGCAGCCTGGTCGTTCTTTCCAGGCAGCAACGAGTTGGCAGATCTTGCAAAAGCTAACATATATACAGGCTCGTCACTCTCCAAGCAAGAACATACGGTGATCAATATTGGTGATCCAGACGGGGTGCCACGCCTTGTAAGTTCCGGAATACACGAATTGGAGTCATGAGCAAGTTTAAGCGTACTAACTGGTTGATTGTAGATCACTTGCGTTCGATCTTCACAAGGCTTCGACTGGAACCCAGGTACGATCCAACTCCCCGAAATCATACGATCGTTACGAATAAACTAACTCCTACGATTCAGAAATCTTCCTTCCTTCCTACGTCGAATGTGACTTCGAGTCCCTCGAAAGAAAGCGTGATCCAGTCCACGAAATTACACTCAGCGACGAGGAGATCAAGAAGATGTTCCCACAGTAAATTTGGGACTTATCGGCGAGGGGGTATCCATGAGCTCTACGATCAGGAGTATTGGATTTGCACATCACTTTGGCGCTAGGACTTGAACATATGATTTCCATGATTTTAGGATGACGGAGTACAGATATATGAAGGGCATGGCTTTGCGGAAGGGGGTTTCACTTTGTGAGCAAATTATGGGAACGAAGGGATCGGATTCGATGGAGTTTGGCATTTGATATAAGGGTCAGCTTTTAGAGCTTGTGGTTAGGCGTCTTTTCTTCTCTGCGTGTTACTTTTTGGTCACTGCGAGCAAGCAAGATTGGTATTTATGGAATCACAACAATGTGTCGGTTTGAAGTTTTCATCACTTTTCTCCGATGAATCTATATAGGAATCCGAGTCATCTCCTCTACATTTCTGCCTTGTGGTGCAACAGCTAGGCAGAATGTTGCCATCTGCCTGAGCTAGAAGTCGGACGCTAAATTGGGGAACACCGGATTACTTACCGTAGTTTCCAATGAAGGTGCCAGCATTCTTTTACTACTGGGGCGGTTGCCTGGTAGGAAAGGTAGTACTAGTAGTAAATACTGTCATTTTGACAGCATCACAAGAAATTGCCGAAGGCCCTTCATTGATAGAGGGGTTCAGCTGTCACCAACAAGAATAACTCGAGCAAAAATAAAATCGGCATTAGAGTGTTGTAGCGGTCAACAATAATCAGACTTAAGTAACTTTGAGCATTCCCCCAAAGCTTCTCGTCAATGGTCCATCATGTACTCGAGTGCCTAGGTACATGAAAGCTGCAGCTTGAGACCAATGAACTCAAATATCCACACCGCCCCCACCTCGAAACATCCATGGAACCCTGCGACAATGAGGACCGAAAGTAGAAAAGTGCCAATGTGGCAAAATATTTTTTAGAACTTAGAACTCGTGGTTACTTTCTACAGGACGAGATGTACAGATACCAGCCACCGGATGGTGGTGGAGGTTCGCAGTGCATGCATATTTGGGAGCAGTGCTGGCGGCGGGTTGCAGCGGTCTGCAGCGGTCTGCAGCGGCCTTGCATGAAGGAGTGGGACGAAATATGTGGCTAGGTTGTTGGGTTTGAATGCGGATGTTGTTGGGTTGGATTCCGGGTGGGTTTTGTTGTAGTTTTGAATCTCCTTTGAAAACCCCCGAAAGAAGTTTATTTAGTAGGATGGTTGGGTAATGGTCGGAGAGTGTTGGCGTTGACTGAATGAAGGCCGGCTATTTTTTGACTGGTACTCTGGAATTCGTGACTGCACTTCTACAATTCTCCTAACTCTTAATAAAGACAGTATAAAACTTATTATTCGAGTCTTGTAATGTAACTGAAGTGATCTCCCGTGTCTTCGAACAATTAAAGAGGCTGCCTCTACAAACGATTTGGCCCATTCACACTTCGTATGCTTCCCAATAACACTCTCGGGAATAAATTGAAGATTTTGTTATATTTTTACGACTTCATTTGACCTCACTGCAACAACAGTGTAGGTATCTTTTGGTAAGGCGGTCGTACACGCAAAGGTGTCGTGGAAAGACTCTTTGTTCCTAGTTACGAATTCCTGGTTGTTAGGTACTCGAGTAAACATCGGAACCCCTGAATTACCTTCTAATCTGTTGCTTTATTTCCAAACGTATTTTAGTTTCGAGGTATGTTTTCTCCTTTCTTACTGTTAGAAGTAGTTCATATTATCAACTTTTTTATTCAAATTGATTTTGATAAATCTAGCTATCCCGTCGCAATCAACCATTGCGAAAGCTTGACACGAACTAGATTTCAGCAAGTAACCACTAATGCCTCCTGTTCATTCTTTCGCATTCTCCTCTTAGAAGTTCTTTGGACTATCAAATCTTTATATAAATTTGTTGCCCAACTTTATTTTTGAAGCTATTCAGGAAAGAGCAGGGAGCTTTGTCATTGGTTGAGTATCACGTGGCTTGAGCGACTCCGATCAGGGAACTTTGAAATGTGTCCCAAGTTGGGTACGTTCTGTACACTTTCAATCTGACCACTTCTCAAAGACACGGCCGGCGCACTCTCCTTTCAGAATTACGAATCTACAGCGCAACTGTTTTCCTATCTTTCATTGCTGGCGCACAATTACGAAAAACTATTTGGAAAGCACCATTGGCAAGCCCACGTCCTAAGTGCACCTCAACATGGTCCGCCTAAGGGAAATCCCCCGGACAGCGGCGTTTGCTTGGTCTCCAGGAGCCGAACTGCCTTTGGTCGTGACTGGCACACGAGCTGGAGCAGTAGATGCCGACTTCTCTGATGAGACAAAATTAGAGCTATGGGATTTGAGTCTGGATAACCTCGAGCAGGGTGTTGAGCTTCAACCCGTTGCCAGCATCAGCACAGATTCAAGGTAGGTACCCCTGGATCTGGATTCCCCAACGACTAGTTCAATTCCTAACTAGTAACCACTTCTAGATTTCACGATATTGCATGGGCACCTGCGAGCGCCGAACACCCAAGAGGTATAATTGCTGGGGCACTCGAGAATGGATCCTTGGACTTGTGGGATGCGGAGAAGCTTTTGAAGGGGGCTGAAGATGCTTTCATGTCACGAACCTCGAAGCACACTGGGGCAATCAAATCTCTTCAATTCAACCCTCTAAAGCCACAAATTCTGGCGACAGCCGGCGCAAAGGGAGAGCTCTTCATTTATGACGTAAACGACATTGCGAACCCATTCAGACTCGGCACAGCTGCAGCACGTTCAGACGACCTCGAGTGCGTAGCATGGAACAGAAAGGTCCCGCACATTCTTGCGACTGGTGGAAGCGGTGGTTTTGTGACAGTCTGGGATTTGAAGACGAAGAAAGCATCTCTCACTTTGAACAACAATCGAAAAGCTGTTGGAGCAATTGCCTGGGATCCAAACAATGCTACCAAGCTCCTTACCGCGACCCCAGACGATTCGAGTCCAGTAATTTTGCTATGGGATCTACGAAATTCAAATGCCCCAGAACGAACACTTCAAGGGCATGATCAAGGCATTCTTTCCCTCTCGTGGTGTCAACAGGACAGCGACCTCTTATTATCTTGCGGAAAAGACAACAAGACAATTATATGGAACCCACAGACTGGAGAGCGCTTTGGTGAATTTCCTGAGGTCACAAACTGGACTTTCCAAACCAGATTTAATCCTCACAATCCAGCTTTATCTGCTACAGCTTCCTTCGATGGAAAAATCGCCATTCAGACATTGCAAAATACAAACCCCGCAGCTACGCAAACACCAGTACAAGGACCAGTTGATGGAGAGGATTTCTTCACCAAAGCACAGACACAACCGCAAGGAGCGTCATTCTCGTTGCACAAAGCACCAAAATGGCTTGAACGACCTGCAGGTGCCTCATTTGGTTTCGGGGGCAAAATTGTGAGCTTCAGCTTAAATCCGGATGTTCCAGGCAAGCCACGTTCTTCTAAGATTCAAATTTCCAATTTCTCGGTTGATTCAGATGTCGGCTTGGCCACAGAAGCCTTTGAAAAAGCCCTCCAGGCTGGCAATATCAGCAGTATTTGTGAATCTCACATAGAGCAAGCGAAGTCAGAAGAGGAGAAAGCAGACTGGAAAGTTATTGAGACATTGGTAGCTGAGAACCCACGAAAGAAGGTGACGGAGTACCTTGGATTCACAGATGAGGCCGCCAATGGCGATGCCGATGCGGAAGAGTCTGAGAAGACCGAAGAGCCTAGCGGAGAGGCAAATGGCGCTGAAGCTGCCAAGAGCAGTCGCTTGTCTGGCTTCTTTGCCGACGGTGGAGACGGTGATGATTTCTTGTCCACAATAGCTGCGACCAAGGGTGCGAAGACAGATAACCCATTCCACTTATACGCCGACACCGACAGTGCCCCCGAGAAGCAAATTACCAAGGCTCTGATGCTTGGTCAATTTGAAAAGGCCATGACCATTTGTATCAAAGAGGATCGTATAGCCGATGCCTTGATCATTGCGAACTGCGGTGGTAAAGAACTCCTTGAACAGGCGCAATCTGCTTATCTAGCTCGCAAGACGGATGGACCAAACTATCTTCGCCTCCTTTCTTCAGTGATTGGCAAAAACCTTTGGGATGTTGTCTACAATGCAGATCTCACCAACTGGAAGGAGTCGATGTCTACTCTTTGTACCTATGCCACCCCTGAGGAATTTCCTGATTTGTGTGAGGCTCTTGGTGACCGAATCATTGAGAGTGGTTCTTCCAAGGATGCCTCTTTCTGTTATCTCGTGGGATCCAAGCTTGAGAAGGTCATCAACATCTGGATCACCGAGTTGCAGGAGGAAGAGAAGGCTGGTCTTAAGAATCTTACCGGAGACTCGAGTTTCTCTGTCCACGCACGTTCCCTTCAAAACTTCATTGAGAAGGTTACTGTTTTCCGAGGGGTTACCAAGTTCCAAGATAGCGAGCAGGGATTGACTTCTGGTTGGAAGCTTGCACCATTGTACAACAAATATACAGAGTATGCTGATATCGTCGCTGCTCATGGTCATTTGTCAATCGCAGAAAGATATTTGGATCTTTTGCCAACTCAATATCCTGCTGCTGAAGTAGCACGAAACCGTGTGAAGCTTGCCTCAAGAAAGACGACGGCCAAACCAGCTTCTCAACAACAACCATCTACCACGAGAACTCCAGCTCGCACACAAGCAGGTTACCAGCCGAACATCGTCAATTCGTCGGCCCCAGCGCCTCGACCAGTAAATACATTTGCACCTCCTACTCCAGTATCTTCAGCTCAAAACCCATACGCTCCGCCCAACACCAACGCATACAATCCCCAATCAGGTTATCAACAACCACAGTCGCAGCAAGGATACAATGCACCGGCGTATGGCCAAGGTTATGGGGCTCCTCCGCCAAATCAATATGGTCCACCACGGAACACTACTCCATCATCTACGGCACCACCTCCACCAAAATCGAAGGAGTGGGTCAACTGGAACGACACCCCAATGGTATCGAAACCAGCCCCAGCCAAACGCAGCACGCCTGTACCAGCCATGAACTCGCCATTCGCTCCACAACAGCAAAATACGGCTATGCCTCCGCCACCATTTAGTGGTTCCCGACCAATGGCTACCCCTCCACCACCACCACCTAAGGGCCCTGCACCTCCCCGCATGAACTCACCGATGACTGGTCCTCCTCATTCATTCCAGCATCCACCGCCTGAGAGGCCATCTTCTGCTGCAAACATGTACGCCCCAGCCCAAGGTAGTCAACCACCCCAACAGCAATATCACGCTGTTCCTCCCTCGACTATTCCTCGGGGACCATCACCATACAACCAGCCTCCTGCAGCGGCTCCCCCCCCAAGCAGATATGCACCTTCACCTGCCCAACAGCAACAGTATTCGCAACCGCCCCCACAATCCCATATTACACCTCCTCCACAGGCTGGTAATAGACCCCCACCACCTGCCAACCCATATGCACCTCAAACAAATGCTCCTCAAGGTCAATATGCCCCATCACAATCCCCTTACCAGAACCAACCACCCCCACAATCTTTCCCTGGCCAAGGACCTCCACGATCTCAAGGGCCATCACAAGGGCTTCCTCAGGGACCTCCACAGGGTTCACGACCGCCTACAGGCCCTCCAAGAGCATCGCCAGCAGCTGCGCCTGCCAAGGCAAAGCACCCTGCCGGTGATCGTTCTCACATCCCTTCCTCAGCTCAACGTCTGGTAGAGATCTTCAGCAATGACATGCAGCGAGTTGCGTCAAAAGCACCACCATCATTTTCCGCACAGGTTAAAGATACACAAAAGCGACTTAACATTCTATTCGATCATTTGAACAATGAGGAATTGGTGAAACCAGATACCATTGAGAGATTGAATGAACTTTCTGAAGCCCTCCTTTCCAAGAACTATGATGTTGCGTCAAAACTTCAAGTGGATATTCAACGAGAGAAGACTGAGGAATGTGGAAACTGGATGGTAAGTCGGACTGAGTCAAATTCGATGATATGTTGCTAATGAATTATTTTAGGTTGGTGTCAAGCGATTAGTTAGCATGAGCAAGGTCACTCCATAGTTTTGGAAAGTTGTAAGGGTCAACAGGACGATGATGAATTGAGCAGAAGACTGCCATGTGCATCTGTATGAACAGGCTCAACGTTTGTAGAAAAAAGAATGATTAGCGAGCGAGTTCATTCACCATTTTTCCAGTTGAGTGAGTTACTTGGCTTGAGAACCCAGCTTCGAGTCACGCCGATATGAATCATGTCGGCCAACAAAAAGAATCTTGGGGTTTTATTTACTCCGGCATACCAAAAGAGCGAGCCTAAAAATTTGGATTCCCTATGTTTTGTTAACGTGACAATTTTCCCAGCCCAGTCGCAATGCCCAGGCATCAAGAGCGGCAGTACATACTTTAGGTTCGTACTTGTCTACCTAGGTTTCTTTGGTACAAATTTCTCAAGTCATTACCATTCCAATTGTCCTTGGTAATTGTACTAGAAAACCTTCAGCCAGGAGTTGCAGTGTGCGAGTGGCAACCACGAGCCCGTTATTGCAAGTTAGGGCAACTTTTGACGAATATAAAACTCAAGGCTCGTACTCAAGATACTCCATCGAGTCTAACGCCAGGTTTTATCTAAGCCAACAACCCGTAATTTCCGCAACTCGCCGAAGTATTTATTCACCTTTTGCGTTATGAAATTAATCGGTCACGTCAGTGCGGTGTTTAGGCGAGGACAGATGTATATATTGAGGAGGCGGACGGCTTCGAACCAAATAAAGGAAACCAACAAACAATAACCCATACCGAGTTGCCCCACACAACTCAATCGCCCTAGCTTGTGGCTCTTACTACTTCATCTTACCATCCCACTTCCGTCCATTGCCTTTGTAATGGCGTCTTACAACTTCCCTTCTCGTCTGCGTCGTCCATATACCGCAGCTTACGTTTCAGCGCAAGCCGAGAGTCGCGCAGAAGGAATGAAGAAGACAGAACGTGATGCTAAGAACAAGCCCAAGGTAGCTGTTCGGTGGGCAATTGAATTGTCGCCATCTGCTACTGGCGTTGCGTCTGCCGAGAGTTATATGGAGTAACGCTTTCCATCCGTCTTCACTTTTAAATACTGACCGCGAATAGTAAATTGGGTACGGAGATGGTTGACATCTATGTTGGACCTGAGAAGAGATTGTTCCGAGTCCACAAGAAGCCACTCTGCGAGCAAATTCCAAAGTTCAAGTTGATGTTTGAAGGAAAGTTCAAGGAGGCTGGGGAAGGCATTGCTCATTTGACAGAGGCCAATGCTGATGCCTTCGCTGTAAGTTCTTCCCTTCTCCCTCTGCGTTGTTTCTGTGTGCGCTCTTGGGACAGGTGCTAAGTAGTTGATTGCTTAGCAATTGATTGACATGGCCGTTTACCACGGATGCAACGTCAAGTCTTTGGGTACAGGAAAGGAGTTGGCATATGATCCCATTGGACTTTACGTTCTCGCCGATGAGTGCCTTATCCCCCGAATGAAAGACAAGATTATGGACTGTATCATTCGGTGAGTCTACCTCTTCTTGGATTTATCCTCCCAGGAACACGAGGCTAGGATAAAGTCGTCTCACCTTCGTGTCTCATTTCTGGCACCATCTCCAATTCAGTCATCAACCCTGCTTACCAAACTCAGAAGCTGACTTTTTATTTTACTAGTCGTCATCAAATCTGCAAGGAACTCCCCTCTATCCAATTCGCAAAAGACGCATATACCAACGCCCCGGAAGGCTCCCTCC
This sequence comes from Calycina herbarum, assembly GCA_001414485.1. Taxonomy (NCBI): domain Eukaryota; kingdom Fungi; phylum Ascomycota; class Leotiomycetes; order Helotiales; family Pezizellaceae; genus Calycina; species Calycina herbarum. The sequence goes on along the minus strand of LLEY01000042.1, from coordinate 240,698 downwards.
TACGCGAGTACGTCTTGCTCGCGATGAAATTCGTCTACTGTAATAAGGCGAAGGCAGAAGGCTATGCAGCCAACTGGCCAGCACAAGCTCTCGCGGATTTTCAAGATGAGGTTGAGGATTTCCACAAGGACTATACTGCAATCAGTCGCCAGGATCCGGTTGACCCTCGTTACCTTCCTGATATCTGTCGATTCCATCTTCATGAGGGAGGAATCATGTGTAACGACAACCACAAGGAGACTGCGAAGAGAAAACGTAGACAGAGACAGAAGGCCAAGAAGGCTTTTAAGGAGGAGGAGATCAAGGAGGAAATCAAGGAGGAAAAGATTGAGGAGGAGAATGATGCTCCCCCTCCCCCCACTGCTGGAGCAGCCGCTGTTGGTTCAAGCTGGGATTCAGGTGCTTGGTGAGTTAAGTCATCTTGCTTCACCCAAGTACGCAGAGTCACTGTATGAGCATCTCTTTTTGGTCGGGTTGGTTTGGAGCCAACTTAATTCTCAAACCCCAACCCTCTACTCTTGATAGCTGCTTACTTTTCTCCTATAGGACCACAGCTTTAATTCAAGGTCAGAAGAGAGAAATGGACGATGAATATTTGGGAGAAAGCAAGAAGTGTAAAAAATGAATGGCTGGCCTATGGGTCATGCAATTATGTATGTATGTACTTCAGGAAAATTCGGTACATATGAATCAATGAATGAATGAGCGTACAATCAAAATGAATGCAAGTCTTCTGAGAGCCATGAATATGCATGTATCCTTGTTTGCATCCACTTGAAACTGTCCTCATTCCAGCAAGCTTAATGGAAACTGCATATTCACCCAGCACAAAAAAATAGGCAAACCTTTGTCTAGAAAATAAGCGAGATCCGAAATTTCCACAACCATTTGCCAACCACCGACTTCACTTTTAACCTCAACCCCAAATGGAGGCACAATCACGACTCCAGAAAGCCATTGGGCTTGCCGGAGAAACCTGTCTACACCTCTTTTGCAGATTCGCCCACAGAGGGGATTTTCATCACTGCATAGAACCAGGAGGTCAGACTGATATTCCGATACCAGAGATGGATCCAGCAGCAGCTCTCTTGATGGAGAAGTTGTGGGAGGTGATCGGATCCCCATGGGCTCCTTGGGTTTGTCTTGCCGTGTTCTTGGTGGGACATGAGATTTGGAGATTGAGGAAGGTTAGGAGAGAAGGTAAGCCATAAGTGGAAACAGTTCTGATCCGATCTCTGATCTTCAAAGAGGGCTGCCCCTTTCTCCTGAGAATGCAAACCGAAAACCCTCACCATTCCTTCAACCAAAAGAAGAGAACCAAGAACTGACATCCAAACCAGAAAAAGCAAGTCGCATCAACTCCTGGTTCCCACACAACCTCCCCCGACAAGTCTACTGTAGCGTCCTCTACCTTCAAATCAGAGATCCCAGCGAATACTCAAGAAAAGAAATACAATCCATCCACAACGCTGCACTCCTCAGATGGGCCGTCGAATGCATGCGCCGTGCAATGCAACTCCAACAACAGACTGAGGCGTGTATCAAGTTGACGTTGGCTGGCAGCGTGGGTAGGGATTTGCTGGAGTGGTTGGTGGTTGCGGGGAAGGAAGTTGAGGTGGATATGAGGAATATTATAACTTTCGTATGTTTTTTTGTCTTTTTGCTCTACAGAATTACAAATGCTTGGCTTTTGTCGAGGTGAGATTGTGCTAACCAGAGTTTTACAGGCAAACCATTTTGAGCCAGGTTTCGGAGAGACGATTATGCCGTTAGCATTCAATATCATGGAGAGGGAAGATTTCGACAAGAAACTTGCAATCATTGAGAAGAAGAGGGAAGAGGAGAAGGAATGGTGGGAGGCGAGACGACAAATGATTTTGCGGGAGTTGGTTAAGGAGTTTGGAGAGGAGGATTTTGGAGTTCCGCAGAAGCTTTTAGCGAATACTGGCGCAGAGGGTAATGGCAATGGGAGTGGGAATTCGAAAACCAGAAATAGGAAGGGAAGCAAGACTAAAGCGAAGGGAAAGGGGAAGAAGTGATTGCAGAATAGTGGGAGTAATTATTTGGGTTGCTGGGTTGGTCTTGGGAAGTGGATGCGATCCAAGCGAAGTATGCGTAGATGGAGTTTGTTGCCTTCGGAGTGGGCTTTTTGGAGAAACTTGATGGGAGTTAGAGCTTTGATTCTTGATTCTTGATTTGCTATGGTTTTAGACCATTAGACATAGATCAAAGCAATCATCGAATGTCAAAACAGAATATCTCAACAAGAAGCGTGATGATATTATCTTCTACTCCGCTCTCCCGAGTAACGTGCATATCTGGCTTCCGCATAGCCGAATGACGGGTTATACAGACATTGTGGTCAATATTAGGGGTTGGTTGTTCTACTACTTACTCGCTGAAAATAGTTCCTAGGGTTACATCGAGTTATAACCCTCGAGACCTAGTAAGAGTTTCCGATAGCCCTCTTGTCGAACAACTTCAATATCTACTACAATTTAAATGTCGTTCTTATAGAAGATAATTATAAAAAACAATAGTCTTATAACTCTTATTAACTAGAAGATATACTTAGCGACTCTAACGAATTCGAACTAGGCATAGTATATATTTAATATAGCGAGTTAATAATTAAGCAGTTCTACTCTATCGAATATCTGTAATATATTCTATAATATAAATATCTCTTTTATAGAAGATAGCTGCAGAGAAAACTATTTCTATATCTTTTATCAAGTAATATCTAAGAGAATATACCTATCGACTAGAATTCTTATAGAGGCTAGAATAACTTATTACTAACCTTAACACGTTACGTCTAGAATAGTATTATTATATAAACTATATAGAAAATAATCGCTCTATAATTCATTTATCGACGCTAATAACCTATAGAGTATGAAGATAAGCCAAAAGAAACAAAAGCTATATATAAAAACGACTATTACTTAAGACGATGATAATAGATAGTTTTACAGCCAGCAAGGAGAATATATTCCGTAGCGTCCGCAGTACCCCATTCATAGGACAAAGAATTGTACTCAATAGTCTCCGCATCGTCAAGATCAACCACTTCGATTCCGCAGCTTATCTCTTCTCCGTCACGACGAGGCTGGAGACGGAGAAGTCGAATCTGAGCCTTTTGGGGGTCGAGAGGGATCGGTGTGTATATTACAGGTTTTTGCATCTTGCGTTGTTGTTGTGTAACTATTTGCTGAACAATGGCACGATGTTTGGTTCAAATAAAAATACAGGTTGATTGTTCTATAAATTATCCTAATTATTAGGGACCTAGAGACGAAATAAGGCTGCCGGACCGGCTCGGGATCCGGTTATGGCGGGGATGTTGCCGAATCCCGAGTATGTAAACATGAGACCAGAAATTTGGCAGCGACAACGCGATAAACAACCCCACCCAAATCCAACTAAATACCACGAAGACGAGAAACCAAACACCTTGAAAAGGCGCGTAAAGCCATGGCAGAATTACAAAGAAGAATCGAATTACAATCAATAGAGGATCTCCAATTCCTAGCAGCAAACATCCGACGCGGCGCAAATGAGAAGATAGACCAGGCATTACCTCCCATGGAGGGGGAAGGCGAGGATGCCATGAGGAGGAGGGTAGAGGAAGATGTGCATGCTGTTTGTTTCTCTTACCCCGGACTATTAATGTGCTATGGCTAATTTGTGCTCGAAATAGTACATCAACCAAGTCTTTCAAGTCATATCCCCAAACATAACAATAAACGGACTTCCCCCCTCCCCAACCCTCATCCACCAAATCCTCTCCAACACGGATATCACCTCCACGGGCATAATCGAAGAACACGAACCCTTCAGCCACAAACTCTTCTCGAAAGCCAAAGAAAATGCGAGACAGGAGGAAGATCTTATTGAGGAAATCGCTGCGCTGCGGAGGAAGGTCCCGGGTGTGGTGACGGAGAAGAACAAGAAGAGGTTTAAGGAGGAGACGGAGGCAGATGACGAGGCGCTGAGGGTGATGGGGGAGAAGATGAAAGAGGACAGGAAGGTGGGGGGTAATGTTTTGGGAACGGAGAGGCTGGAGAGACAGGAGGGTATAGAGGCGAACTGGGAGGCAGGAATTAAGGGGTTGGAGGGCGCGATGAAGACGATGCCGGAGATGGTCGCGAGGAGCGAGAGGGCCAGGAAGGCCGAGGAGTACGTCAATGGGATGCATGGGAAGTGAAGGTATTTAACCGACCGGTATACACGAATTCTGGGTTTGGGGGTCGATTGATGGTTGTCAATTGTTCAGCACAAGGCGTTTTGGGGGATGTCACATTTGAAAATTATGATACCAGGGGCAACGAATGCAACAATGAGTTTTGGGAGTTTATGTCCTATTTTTATTTTTTTGGAGAGTTTGTCCACACAACTAAGCGTGTTTATGGGTCTAGAGGTGTTTTACTATCGTCTTTCGACTCCGTCTGGCCAATGTTTTCTCCTTCCTCAATCATGTCAACATTTCCCTCATATCCACCATCGTCCTCACTCCCGTCATCCTTGCCCTCATTTTTCTCTTGCGTAATATTCTTATTCTTATTCCTGAGCTTGGCCTCCTTCCGCTTTGGAATTACGGCTAAGAAAGCCTCTCCCCAATCGCCAGTCTCCATCCATTTTAACATGATTTCCACAACATGGTTGACGGTCAATACAGTTCGACTCTGCATTTCCATGAACTCTCCAATTGGCAATCTTGCTGTTGGGATTCCTCGCTCTGTGGCTCGCTTGTAACAGAGTCCTTTATGTCGGTTCTTGTCGACGATTCCACCGATTATGTAGCTGGTGTTTGGTGAAAGGCGGTCCAAGGTAACGGGCGAGTCAGAACTTAGGTAGACAATTGAGGGCTCTGCGATTTTATCTTCAAGGGTGGTCAGGATATCCGGTTCAGCGGTCTCTTCAGTGGCCTCGTCTTCCTTTGGCGCCAAAGCTCCAGCCAACTTTCCACCACCAGGTCCTCTCATCACCTCATTTAACTCCTTGCCGGCTTCAACAAAATCTCCTTTCAGAAACTTAACTCCCTTCCAACTCAGATGAGTATTCGCAAGTACAGTCTCAAACCTATTCTGCAAAGCACCGCCCCAAGAACTAACAACAAGATGAGACTTAAACTTGGCCTTCCTATTATCCGAATGGCATCTCGTAATCTGAGCACCCATAGAAATAATTTCTCCTTCCGTCATGAGTTCATTGAAATCGCAATCCAAGATGATCGTAAGAGGGAGCTGAATAGGGTTACCCTTTTGCTGGACCACAACTGGTGGCGGGGCTTCAATCTCTCCACTTTCGATTTTGGCTTTCAATTCGGCTTTTGCTTGTTGCTTCTTGACTTGCTTCTCCTTATGTTTTTCTCGACGCTTGACTTTGCGGAACTCTTTGGCGGCTTCCCATTTTTCTTTCTTAGCTAACTTTTTACGTTGACTCTTCGAAAGTTGTGGTTGATCTCCTGTCTGGGTTGTAGCAGCTCCATCGTTGTTCTCGGTATTGTCTTGAGGTTCGTCCTCGGATGCATCGTCTTGGTGGGGTGATGACTCTTCTGGGATTGGAGTAATTATTTGTGCGTGTGTATTGGTTGTAACTGGTTCAGGGATTGAACTTGGCTCAGTTACGTCCTCGGCGGAACTGAGTTTCCGTATCTTGGAAGGGCGCTCTTCAATGTCCTCCATTTTGTACTGAACTCGAAAAGTTGTGGAGATTTTGTGAATCACCTCGTGACATTGAACTTTATGGAGTGGGAAGCCAAAGGCGGTGGCAGAAAGTACCGTTTTGGGACTAGTCTAGAATCGCGGTCGCGTCAACCTTGACCCCCAACCCGCGTTTAAAGTGGTTTTTGAAAGAAGTCAATATCAAAGTCCTGCACATTCTTCTGTCTCGTAGGAATACTTTAAACAGCCCAGAGTTCTACAATTCTACAAAAATGTCTTCACGTCCGGAATTAAAGGTAATATCCCCAAATCCAACTTCTTCAACGACATTCTAACACTTTAAAGGTTGACGATGAAGGCGGATTCATTAAATTCTTCAAAGCCTTGCCCACAAAAGACAAAGATACTATAAGAATCTTTGACCGAGGAGATTGGTACACCGCTCATGATGATGATGCGTCTTTTATTGCCCGGACAGTACGTATTGGAAATATCCTCAGCCTTTCATATCTAATTCAAACCAGGTCTACAAAACCACATCCGTTCTACGACAACTCGGCAAAAATGACTCCTCGGGTCTGCCATCAGTTACCATGTCCATCACGGTCTTTCGAAATTTCCTACGAGAAGCCCTGTTCCGATTAGGCAAACGAATAGAAGTGTGGGAGAGTAATGGTCGAATGAACTGGAAGGTTACAAAACAAGCATCGCCTGGAAATTTACAAGATATCGAGGAGGAATTGGGAGGCCAATTTGATGGAGCACCAATTATACTTGCCGTCAAGGTCACTGCGAAGGCTTCGGAAGCAAGAAATGTCGGAGTGTGCTTTGCAGATGCGAGCGTACGGGAATTGGGCGTCGCGGAATTTCTGGACAACGACTTATACTCAAATTTCGAATCTCTCCTCATTCAACTGGGCGTCAAGGAATGTTTAGTACAGGTCGATAGGACGGACAAAGATGTGGAATTGGCCAAACTAAAGACGATTATCGATTCATGCGGCATAGCTATTTCCGAACGGGCTTCAAGCGACTTTGGCACAAGAGATATCGATCAAGACTTGGCAAGGCTTTTGAAGGACGAGAAGGCTGCCGGAACTCTGCCACAGACGGACTTGAAGCTAGCAATGGGCTCAGCTGCGGCTTTGATTAAATACCTGGGTGTTTTGCACGATAACACAAATTTTGGGCAATACCAACTTTATCAACACGACCTTTCACAATTTATGAAGCTCGATGCTTCAGCTCTCAAAGCACTCAATCTTATGCCTGGACCAAGAGATGGAGCCAAGACCATGTCACTTTATGGACTCTTGAATCATTGCAAAACACCTATTGGTAGTCGATTGATGGCACAGTGGTTGAAGCAACCTTTGATGAGCAGGAAAGAAATCGAAAAGAGGCAACAATTAGTCGAAGCCTTTGTGGAAGACACCGAATTGCGACAGACCATGCAAGAGGAGCATTTACGATCAATACCAGATTTGTATCGACTCGCCAAGAGGTTTCAAAAGAAGATGGCAAACTTGGAGGATGTTGTCAAAGCCTATCAGGTCGTCATTAGATTGCCTGGTTTTATTGGAACCCTTGAGGGCGTGATTGATGAACAATACCAGGGGCCATTAGACGAAGCTTATACTATCAAGATCAGGGAATACTCGGACAGTCTCGCGAAGTTGGTAGAAATGGTTGAAACAACTGTGGATTTAGCTGCGATGGACAACCACGAATATATCATCAAACCCGAGTTTGACGACAGCTTGCGAACTATCCGAAAGAAACTAGACCGCCTAAAGAAAGATATGGTGACAGAACACAAAAGCGTAGCCGCAGATCTCGATCAAGAAGTTGACAAGAAACTATTCCTCGAGAACCACAAAACTCATGGCTGGTGCTTCCGTCTTACGAGAACCGAAGCTGGTTGCATCAGAAATAAGGGCAAGTACCAGGAAGTCTCAACCCAAAAGAATGGTGTATTCTTCACGACGAACAAGCTTGCAAGCTATCGAAGAGAATTCGATCAGTTGTCAGAGAATTACAATCGTACTCAAAGCAGTCTGGTCAATGAAGTCGTCGGTGTCGCTGCTTCGTATTGTCCGGTTCTCGAGCAATTGGCTGGCGTCCTCGCTCATCTCGATGTCATTGTGAGCTTTGCGCATTGCTCTGTCCATGCTCCTACGTCTTATGTTAGACCAAAGATACATCCTCGAGGGAAAGGAAATACAATTTTGAAGGAAGCCAGACATCCTTGCATGGAAATGCAAGATGATATTCAGTTCATCACGAACGATGTTACCCTGGAGAGAGGATCTTCCGAGTTCTTGATCATAACAGGACCGAATATGGGCGGGAAGAGCACGTACATCAGACAGATAGGAGTGATAGCTCTTATGGCACAAATCGGCTGCTTCGTCCCTTGTTCAGAAGCTGAGCTCACAATCTATGATTGCATCCTCGCCCGAGTCGGAGCAAGCGACTCCCAACTCAAAGGCGTCTCAACCTTCATGGCCGAAATGCTTGAAACAGCCAACATCCTCAAATCCGCAACCTCCGAATCCCTAATCATCATCGACGAACTCGGTCGTGGAACCAGTACATACGATGGTTTTGGACTCGCGTGGGCCATCTCAGAACATATCATCAAAGAAATTGGTTGTCAATCCATGTTCGCTACTCATTTTCATGAACTTACTGCACTTGTTGATCAATACCCTCAAGTTAAGAATTTACATGTTGTGGCGCATATTGATGATAATGGAAAGGCGAAGCGAGAGGTTACGTTGTTGTATAAGGTTGAAGATGGGATTTGTGATCAGAGTTTTGGTATTCATGTTGCCGAATTGGTGAGGTTTCCTGAGAAGGTTGTTAATATGGCCAAGAGGAAAGCAGATGAGTTGGAGGATTTCACGAGTAAACATGAGGGAACTGCTGTTAAGTATGAGAAGGAGGATGTGGAGGAGGGGAGTGCTCTGTTGAAGGAGGTACTTGTGAAGTGGAAGACAGAGTGTGAGGGCAAGGATTTGAGTAAAGAGGAGAAAGTTGGGCTGATGAGGGATTTGGTGAAGGGGGATGAGAAGTTGTTGGCCAATCCTTTCTTTCGGAACATCAAGGCGCTGTAAGAGATGAGACTGGGACGTTGGTGGTTCAACTGGTGTGCTGGCGTTTTGGTGAGGTAATGATTACTTGCGTTCTATTGTAGGCTGGGATATGGGAAATGGCTGGTAATGAATATTTTGTAAAAAGTGTAGCAATATACGAGCTGGATGGCTTGTTGAATTTTCCGAATTTTAAGAGTCCTTCCTCGTACAGTTGAATAATATCTATCAAAAGATATTGTTCTAGAAGGTGTGAAACAATTGAGCAAGTTTAACAGAGTAGCATGGGATGATTGAAGTATTCTTGTAAGTCTCCTTAGTTTATCTGATTGTTCTAAACGGTTAGTAAAATGTCATGGATTGGGGTGTGTGACGATGGCACCGGGAGGGGGGGGGTTTCAAGAATTCGTGGATGTAGCCCCTTCGCGCTTTCCCTTTTACAATTGTGCCAACACTTTTGGAGAATAAAGATAATATAAAAATGATTATTCTAGTCTTTTAGGACAATTAAATTCCCTGCACCCCTGGTGATGGTCGTGGCTCTTACAAATCTACATACTTATTTGGTCTTCCTTTCTCTCTTTTTTTCTCTAAACTCAATAAGGTATTGTTCCAAGTTTAGAAAAATGAAGAAATTGAGTTTCTGACTCTTCTAAACCTTCTCGGTATCTTTCCCTCATCCCAGACTATTTCGCTCGATTCGAAGCTCTAGCATGCGGACTGTCTCGCGAGAAATAGCTCAAGTCAAACCCTGGAGGAATGAGTACATATTTATGGCTGTAGGAGATTTAATACACATTATTCTCCTTATTTATCTTACTTTGGCAATGAATAAATTATTTGGCATAGCCCCAAAAGGGTGAGCTTCGCGTACTTAAGCCGCTCCAGCTCTGACTCTTCAATCTCAACTCACAAATCTCAACACCATCCAAACGCATATCAACCTCAAAACTTTCTACCCAAGACCAGAAGAACAAACCAAAAATGGCTCTAAAACTCAAATCCCCACCACAAAAGCTCCCATCTCCTTTGGGCTGTCGCTCAGACATCCTCACCCCCTCACAAATACCCCCATCGGCGCACACCCGAGCTTTCTACCTCAGCAACCACTCTCTCGTTCCCCCGCCGTTGATATCCCACTCCCCTTTCGTCCCAAAACCCCTCATCAGCCATCTCATGCGCAACAAGAAAAACAGTGCACTAGCTGTAAAATTCGTCGCCCAAAAGAAAAAAGAGAAGTGGGATCGTATCACCAATCTCGAAGGAGCTTTCCATACATTCCTTACCCCTGTTGTTTCCCAATGTGAGATGGTGGGTGATCATGTTTTTCACGGGGGACATGATATCGCTCATTTTGCCAAGAACGGAGGTGGGAAGGTATTGGTTAGGAGTGTGGTTTTGAGTGCGGCTGTGCATCAGGACTTCGAGGGGACGAGGGTTATGATGAAAGTTTGTGGGTTGGGGAATCAAGAGGTTGTGGGGGAGAAACTTGGTGAGGGGTGGGATGTTTTGGGTGTGGAGGAGAAACAGGATGATAAGAAGAGGATGGTTTATGATGAGGGATTGAGGAAACATCTTGTTTTTCATCTTGTCAAAGGTGGGAGATTGCCTGCTAGGAAGGAGGTCAAGCCGATGGGGATGGACGAGACTATCTCTTTTCTCGAAGCTCTCATCTCGTCTGGAGGAACGCAGGATCCCACCGAGGAGACAATCGGAAAGTTCACGGAGACATACAGCGATCAAGTCGTTTCCCTGGAATTGTTACTCAATACCGCTATCCAACAAGCACTCAACGAATTCTCAGCACTAGAGGTATTATGTGTGAAGGGGTACGTATATACTTATGATCCAGCCTCAATCTTCGCCCGTGAGATCGGTGCGCCACTCCTGAACCGTCTCATGGTCCTCGCTCTCAAAACATTTTCAGACCAAAATACGTTTACCAATATGCGTATCTTCTCTGTCAACGATTACGCAGATCCAAAAATCATTCCTCTCGCTAAATTGGCTTTGCGAAAGCAAAAATTTGTACGGGTGATGGAGAAAGGTAATTTATTTAAAGGAGCAGGAGGTAGATACGAGGTTGGGAAGTTTCCAGAGGCTGAAGGAGCGATGCTGGTTATTCATAATAATAGTGATGGGTTTGGGCAAAACATTGAGACGGAATGGATGTCTGGGAGTTTGGATGGTGCTATTGGGTGCAGTGGAAGTGGTGCAGCGAGTTTAAAGAGGGATAGAGAGGATTTGTTGGACTTTGTCTTTTAACGTCTCTTATGTAGAGTGGGCCATAATATACCAGTAATCGAGTAGCGTACTTTCCATTTAAAATATCGACAAGTTGTAGAGTTTGGAAAGTATTCAGGGGGTTGTTTTTTTAGGACTAGAGCTGTTGAAAAATGAAAGCATTTCGCGATCTAAAGTATTAAAATATACAACCTAAATATTTTCGAGTAATTGTTTTAAATGAATGGATAAGTATCTCTTTTCGTTAACTCTGAACTTTATCTGATTGACTTGGTTTTCCCAAATATATTCGCATACTTATAGTAAGTGAAAGTAAATGGAATAATATAATATTATTGGAACTTTTAATCAATCAACTTGGTTATTCTAAACATTTCTAGTCAATATAAATTAACAACAATTATTAGTCTAAAGTGGCAACATTATTCGTTATTTCCACGCCTGGAACTGCCAGGTTTATAGTATTTACTGCCGCTTTAACTGTCCCTCGTGAGGCGTTTCTTGAGGTTACATGAAGCTCATCATCCCTGACTTCGAGTTCCCAAAACGAATGGAGGCGCGTGTTTTCCAAGCCCACACCAACAATTATAGCCCCCAAACAGTTTCATATATCTCCCCTCTTTATGCCGAGTTCTTTCCTTTCAATAGATTCATTTCTTTCATCTCCAAGATTATTTTATTTCTATACATCACAGTAATTTACATACTAGGACACTTAGTACGGAAAGATGAAGCGAAAAGCAGCATTTGCAGAAGAGGAAGATCCGATCACCGGTGAAGCAATCTTGGGAACTGAAACCAGTGCTTCTTTCTCCCTGTCGCCCGAGCAGGACAGAGAGCGAAGAAGAAAATGGAGGAAAAGCGCATCAGACTTCGTCATGACTGACTCGGACTCTGTGTATCTTGGTCCTATGCTCAATATGATCAAGCAAGCGAAGGAGCACGATGATCTGGTGACAATTGTTGGTGGAGAATACGAGGACCACGAGGAGGTGTGGAAGGAGTGCCAGAATGTCGGGTCGAAATTTCGATATTTTTCTCCCAAAGGTACTCTTTTTTCTATCAAAAGACGAATTTAAGAGCTGACATGAGATACTTAGACACCGTGATCAACGGAGAAAACAAAACATATGTTTCTCGTGAGATTTTGGCTTCGAAAGAAGGAGGTGATCTCGAGAACGAGACTCCATATCTCATCATTGCGCAACGAAAACATGCCGTTGGCGGCAAGATTGCACTTCATGCCCATAAACTCGTTTTCCGTGGCCGTGTTGACGTCGATCGACCTTACATCTTCCCTAAACTCGGAGACGAAATTCCGGGAGTTGGGTGTCCCGATCTTCATTGTACATTCCGAGGTGTTCGGGATTGGCACACCGTTGTCAAAAAAGCCAATTTTGCGGGGTTTGATCGCAATGTTGATATACATGTTACAGCCGATGATGTTAGGAAGGGGAAGAAGATTGCGTATGATATCACGGAGAACAAAGTTGTGGATTCGGGTGTGAGACCTACTTTGGGTGTTTTGATCTCTTGTTTGGACTTAAAGTATGTTCTTAATGGGTTTAAAGAAGAAGCTAGCAAGACGTACATGAGCCCGCCATCAAAAAAGACGAAGTTGGGCGACGAGGAAGCCAAAGGGGGCAAAGTTTCTGAGACTATTGGGTTGAAACTTATCAGGATGGGACCGGAGGTTGCTGAGCATGGATTGAGAGCTGATCTGAATATCAACTTGGTGCTTAAATGTTGATTTTCAGAGTAATTTTCAGGGACAGTAAAGCTGGCTTTAGCGAAAGAGATTATCCGAGAAGCCTAGGAGAATTAAAATCATTGAGATGTATAGGTCAGTTGGAGTTCGAGAAGAAGTCAGAACGATTATGTGAGTAGGTTTAGAAGAATAGAAATCGTGTGAGATTATTGTATCACGAATCCGCATGAGTAGCTGCATTGGTCGTATAAATTATTTATGTGTTGTGATTATTGTCTGTCTAGGTATATCATTAATCTAAGTGACAAGAAGAAAATCTAATCCCGCCAGCTATCTATTATAAAGTCACCATCCAAACTCCTTCGTATCAACGTACAATTACAACACTCTCATTCCTCTCCACCACTCCATCTCACCCATTTAAGGGTTGCTCACATAGCTTCTCGCTCTCTGCAACTCTCCCTCGCTGGCTCTATCCTCAGCACTAGTCTTCAAAGTCTCCTCATCATCCCCACTATAAGCGAATTTACTATGTCTTCTGATCCTCTCTCCATAAAAGTAGAAGATATAAGGAATAGCACAACATGCGAGAGCAATAAAAGCCAAAAGACTAGAAGCCCATTGATCTCCCAATCTGGCATACATTTGCGCTGTGAAAAGCACCACAGCCGCACCCCAGAAACTTCTCAAGAAGGTTTTGGCAGCCAATGCAGAGGCAGCCTGGTGTTGGTAGGAATCGACGAGGTAGTTGTTTGCGGAGTTGTAGAGGAAGATGAATCCGAATCCGACTGGGAAACCGCCAATTGCTGGTCCAACCCAGGACAAGTGTGTATAGGAGGTCCAGGCGAAGATGAAGAGACCGATTGGAATGAACCAGCAAGAAACCATCATGGGGACTAGGCGGACCTCTGGTGGTGGAGAGCCGTTGTGTTTTTCACAGAGTGACAAGTAATGTTTGTTTACTAGTGGAGCGCATACTGCTGAGGCGAGGACCCCAAGTGCGATCGGAATGAACATGAGACCGGTGATACCAGCTGTATACCCCTTTCCTTGTTGGTAAACAATTGGATAAGCGACAAAGAACATATATAGTAAGCCGTAGAGAACGGACATGTAGACCGAAACGAGGAAGACGATCATTTCGCCGAAGAGGAGTTGGAAAGGTCTGACGAGGAAAACACCAAGACGCTCGCTGAATGGTCGTAAATCAATATCTTGTTCTGTGACATGCTCCTTCTCGCCTGTGGATTCACGAAGCTTCTTGGCACGGCGAGCGAGAATTGTTGGCGCATAGGTTTCGGGAACAGTGAAAGTAATCAAGACATAAACAGCACCGGCGAGAATGAGTTGGATCCAGTATAACCACCTCCATCCAAGGGCATCAGAGAGAAATCCCCCGACCAATGGACCAATTGCTGGGCCGATGAATGGTGCTGCTGAGAAAGCTGCCATGGGAACACCTCTCTCCTCCGTTCGCCACATATCGGCCAAAGTTCCACCAACAAGTGTCATTGGTGCTGAAAATGCAATTCCGTCGATGGCTCTGCATACGAGGAGAGTTTGAATATTTGGTGCTAATGCGCAGGGAATGATGAAGATAACTGCGACAAGTAAAGTAGTAGCGTAGATGATTCGTCGACCGAGAACCTCACTGAGGGGAGCGAACACCATTGGGCCTGAAATCGTTAGTATTCATGTTGGATTGAGGGGTTGTGGTATTCCACATACCTATTCCAAACCCAACAACAAATATCGAAATGCTGACAAGAGCCACTTCCTCAGATCGGTTAAATTCCTTCTCCACACCTGCAATATCTGCTGTGATAACAGAAGAACAGAAAGCCACCACAAAACAGGTGACAGCTACAACCATTGTGCAATACCACTTAAAGGCTTTCGACCAATTCTTGGGATTTTCCGGATCATGGGGTTTGAATGTGACAAGCTTCCAGTTCGCCTTTCCATCTGGTGCTAAACGGCCATCAATTTCACCAGAAGGCGTCTCGACCATGTACTCGTTGAGGTTTGCTGCATTGCTGAGAGTTCGATATGGAAGATTGACATCGAGGTCTGGATCTCGTGTCTCCTTCTGTGAAAGATGTGATGTTGTTCGGTGGATTCTAGAGCCATTTGTGTTTGTTCGATTTATTGTTTCTTTTGTTTTCGTCCGGGTGACTGTCGGAGAAGCAATAGATGCATATTCTCGTGGCGGTTCGACAGGATCCGCCATGGTGTTTGAAACCTCGGGGTTTGACATATAATGAGTATTCGAATATGGAATGAAGTGAGTTCAACGAGAATATCCGAGGGCGAGGTGAGAATATAGGCTATGAGTGACAAGAATGAAAAGCGAGGATAAGAACACGGGGGGGGGGGACCTGTATATATACTATATGGAAGGAATTTCATACTTGTGGGACATGGGACCAGATTGTCACAGAGCCTCTTATCAAGCAGATTGCATCGAAATTAATCAGTAAGTCTGGTATGAAACCCACCAAAACAACTCGTTCGTCCATACAGAAGCTATTCTGAACTCTTGGCAGGGCGGTGATAACTCGGATAGCTCAAGCGAACCAACGTACGATCTCCTTTTCAACGCCTTGACGCATCAGCGGTATGTGTATACTTGCGAGGCTGATAGAACTGGCTCCTTCTAGTCAGAGAAAGAAATTCCTTGTTGCGGGAATTGTGGAAAACCATGACTCGTTCCTGGAAAAGTGTCATGAGATACCGAGTTATGGCCTCAAAGACATCATTATGCGTGGAGCTGACAAGGAACATCTATTCCTGGAAATGTTTCCATGCAGTGCGGTATCTGTCCGGCCCGTAAACAATGTGATGTACCCGAGGTTAAGTTGTAAAAGCTTGCGATACCGGTGGGATTGGGTTGTTGTGTTGGTTCGTGGTTGCAAGCTTTTAGGAGGGGCGGATTTGCAAGCGTAGTGGAGACGCCAAGGAGCGGCCACCACGGGATTGACTTGGTAGTGGTGATGTTTTTTTGACGACCTTCGAGACGACACTTCAACGCTCGGAAATTGAAGCTATTCAGAAGTGACCGGAAAAACACCATATACACAGCACGCTGTGCCAACACTCGCCTGCTGCCACCGATACTCAACCAAGCGCTGGGTTATCAAGCAACAGCCTTATCAAACTTCGTGACGTCAGTAGGTAGCTCGTCAAGAAAAGGGCGTGAATAGATGCGCAAGTGTATAACAATATTCATATACTCCGTAGGTAGGAATATTCTCCTTCTATCTTTCTAATCCGGAGAAACCAGAAAACCATATCCAAAAACAGCAAACGCAGTCCCATAAACCGAGAAGCCTTCCTCAATCCAATCTCAGCATGGCAACCACAACTGTCAACGCCGCTTGCGCATGCAAAGACTTCACATACAAAATCGAATTTCCAAACTCTTCTCTCCCAAGGGACCGGGCCCTATGTATTTGCACCATGTGCCGGCAAGAAACTGGCTCTTGCGGTGCTACATACATCAAATTGCCCTCCGATTACACAATCGACCCCGCAGAGTATAACCTCACCAGTTTCACCCCGAAGCCCACCTTTACTCGATACTTCTGTTCAACCTGCGGTGCCCATGTTCTTTGCAAGAATCATGCAGGCAATACCTGGCATGCAACCACTGGTATTTTAGACCGAACAGAAGGAATCATGAATTGGACAGGTACCAAGTGGATCGAGGGAACATTGGATGGCGGAATCTCCGTATGGTTAAATGAAATCGAAGATACAGATGGAAAGAAAAGGCCCTTGAAGCGATGGCTATTCAACGATGGGGAGGGAGATGAGCTCATCCCCGAAGGTGCTATGCAGAAACTGCCTCCGCGAGAAAGGAGCAAGGAACAAGACGAAAAGCTCCAAGCGGGATGTCGTTGCGGAGGTGTAAAATTCCACATTACTCGACCAAACGAAGCCTCGAAGAAGGCAGAATCGCCATATTCGGATTTGATCGTGCCATACCACTCGGCCTCATCCGCAAACCCAAAGAATGAACCTTGGTTCCTGCGCAGTAACAATACGAAATATCTAGCTGGACTATGCACTTGCACACCCTGCCGCGCGAACTCCGGTTGGGAGATCCAACCTTGGGCGTTTGTGCCAAAGTGCAACATTTTCAAGGACGATGGAACCCCTCTGGACTTTGATCTCGGGACCCTGAAGCGATATCAGAGCTCCGAGGGGGTGATGCGTGAGTTTTGCAAGGTATGCGGCGCGACGGTATTTTGGCATTGCGATGAAAGACCAGATGTGATTGACGTGAGCGTGGGGATATTGGACCCCGGAGAGGGCGCGAGAGCGGAATATTGGTTGGACTGGTGGACCGATCGGGTCAGCTTTTCTGAACTGGCCGTCAGCAAGAGTCTGGTCAAATCTTTGGAAGAGGGCTTGAAGGGGTGGAAACAGTAGGTGGGTCACCAGAGACCGTCTTCGTCACCGCAAAGGTCCCAGAAATGTTGTACGATACGAAGGAGACGGACAATCATTCCAAGCTAAATATTATTAGTGTTTGTTTGGAGCAACGAACGGTTTGGAGATTGAAATCAACCCAGCCAAAGACTTCCCTCTGCCAATTATCATATGCATGCTCTCTCTGTTATTGCTCCAGAGGCTCGAAGTTTAGGAAAACCACATAATTCAGTTCTCAAATCTTCCAATCCTTCTCACACAATACACACGATTCTTCTAAATCATCTCTTATAATGTATTGTTTGGTACGGCAGCTGCCAATATTAGGTCTCTCACTCGCCACTTCCTCAACCATTGGCTTTAAGCGTCCGGTTTTTGGTTCCAAGCCAAGACCCACTTTTCCCCACCACCCTTTCCAATTCCAACAACAAACGAACAAAACAAACAAAGTTACCATTAAGCTACAGACGTTCATCAAAAAGAAAAAATCAAGAAGATTTGGCGCAGTGGTAGCGCTTCTGATTCCAGAGCAAGGAGTAGCTTAGTTCCTTTGGTATCCAGAGGGTCATCGGTTCAAATCCGATAATCTTCAATTCTTTTTGAATTTTTTCTTGTTAAAGTATGTTATTGTTGCCTTTTTTTTAAGGTGGTTAGCGGTTTGGTGGCTTAATGTTTTTTTGTGGTGGCGGTTGCGGTTGAAAGGTGAATGCGATACTTGAGAAAGCTAGTGCTGTGAAAATTGCAAGAGCGCACTGGAAGTTCTATGGGCTGAAACTTGGTACTAATATGTTTAATTAAGCACTAGATCGCATTTGATGCCTCTTGATGCAGAAATTTTTGAGTAAAAACTCAGTGTTACGTCGCAGTTTTAGTTGATATATGTTCAGTGGCATGAATGTTCTAGATTGCATTTGTTAGCCTTGATGATTCAGCGGTGAGATGAAGTGTCCTTCTGTCTAGTTTTTTGGTCTTGCTATAAAAAAACCCTTTATCTTATTAAATTCATGGGTTCCTATATGTTTTCCTCGCCAGGGGATTACAAAAAAAATAAACGCTCTTTCTTCCTTCTCACAAGTAGTACTTTTTTGTGAAACCAAGCAAGGCAGTTATTTGTCTCGTAAATAGGGTTCTCATCTCATCTATTTCCTCGCTCTAGATCATACTGGATTGTTCCCTGATATACAGGTCTATCTAGAGCATAAGAGAATAACACTACTCTCACTGCTGATTTTTACAGCTCACTTCTGATCTTCTTCCTGATAGCGTATTCCATTTCACTTCTAGCCTCCTCTTGTTATCTTGAAATCTTTTGCTTCAGCTAAGCACTGATTAAGACTCTTTCTTACTTTTTCTTTGCCACATCCTTTTGACTAATGAGTATTATATGTTTTGCTGAAAAACCACCGAGCAGATATGGCCAAGTACAGTCAGGGTCAACTTATAACCGACACATGCCACTTTTGCACCCAAACGCGGGGTAAACACCTTAAAATATTTATGCCTTCTGCTTATTTATAATATAATTCCTTTGAGGGGTTAACTAATTCGAGAGTTAACTATAATTCTATCTACTCGAATTACCTAGTAGATCTATACGTAAAAAGTTATTATGTAGTTAAGTAAGGCAAAGTAGCAAAGTGCACGTTTTACACCAAAAAGTAAGCGAAAACACCGAGAAAAAAGCAACACCCCGCACGCATAAAGATTATATAAGCAGCACAGCTTACTAGCATTGCGCATTGAAAAAAAAGATAGATAGACTACTTCTTAAACTGAATTCTTGATCTTAGAAAAATCTATGGAGCGTAAGAGTAAAGATATGTGTTCGCAGAGTAGGTAAAACAGCTGTTTTTGGTGGGGTTATAAGTTGTCTAGTACTGTACCCTAACTGGATTTAGACAAAAACTTAGCCTGTCCTAGCCTTCTAGTTTTGCTTAATTGAACATAGATGTAGCACGATAAATAAGACTATTGCAGAAATAGTAGCATCGAATTAGCGATACACATTCATTAGCATCTTACTAACTGTCACAAGAATAAATACTGCCGAGGAATTCCTCAAGGATATATTTTTCCTTTTCTGAATGTCAAAGTCAACACTGGATGGAATTGGGTAGGAATTAGTTGGACACTCAAATTAATGGTATATAATAATATGAAACTGGTTGATAAATGATGGAATTGGGAAGCCTGTTCCATTTCACCTGGCGATGAGCCTACCAGAGGCAACCGCAGAACGGTAGGATCCCGCGATGAAGTCTGAGAAACAGATCTAGTACTTTTATATTGTGTTGAGTCATGCGCTTATAAAGCTTACTCGCTAATTCTAGAACGAATCCAAGGAAATAAACCGTGTGTTTTTGTTCTAATTTTGGTTCCTCTCAATACTTCTATTCGACTTCTCGTGCTTTGTCTAAAGTGACTGGACCCAAAAATTGGCCTTTTTTTACATATGACTCAACGTCTTAGATACTCTTGCAATTCTTTTTGCCTAGTGTTCTTTCGGCGAGATATCATTTCTGCCGAACATTACGCCCAAACTGTATCAACAGTGGACGTCAACCTTTTAAAATAGGGAATGAAAACCTTCAAGAGCGAAAATTAGATGTCCTGTGCCTCTCAAACCCTGTGAATTGCCGCAACGAAGGATTTTAACCCCACAGACCGCTTTATTAGTTGTATCAATGTCTCCGCAGGATCCACGAGCATCCCATCCGTGCGTTTGAAAAACACCTGAGTACCGATCCATCAATTCTAGCGAAAGAAAACCAAGGCATTCCTTCAACAACCTCACAACTCTGATCCATCGCTCGCGAACCACTGAAGTCAGAAAAAAATTGGTGAGGCGAGCAGATGGGTTACAACTCCCACCCACCTTCTCAAACACCCCTGTTTGCAACCAATTGGAGAGAAAGAGGCTGATGCAGAATAATCCAAATCATTTGTTAGACTGCATTGTACCTGTTCTGCGGGCAATTTGTACTGGATGGTGATATTGTCTCCCCGCACACTAATGCAGGAGGAGTTTTTGAGGGTTGGGCAAGTGATGGGATGGGTTGTACCGAGTAAATTGCACAACCTCTCTCTTCCTCGCATGGGGAGGCCATATATTTCTTGTCATACATTGGGCCGCAATGGGACATCGATGACTGCATCTAAATACCAAAAGGGAAACTCTGCATACGGCGTACTTCGAGAAGCACCTGATCTGAACGGGAGAAGTAACACGGAAAGAAAAAAAACAAGAGGCTGGTCTCGGTGTGAGATGGAACGAGTAAGATTGAACGAACGACGGGAGTTCTTCATGGATTGAATAATAAGATGGCTGATATAGATGATGGAAGAGGCGGTACGAGAGATACTCGGCAGCGGGAGATAAGCAGTTAGTAATGGAAAGAACGACCCGGCGAGAGGGAACTATCGGTGTGGATACGACGAAGTAACTCGGCTGGAAGGGGCTGGAAAAAGGGTTGGATCTCTGATGTCTCGCAACAGATCTCGCTGGAGATGTTGAAATGTTGACACGCGGCATCTTCGCTTCCAATGCCCTTGCTTCTTCTTTGCTTCTTGCTCTTCTCATCTCGTCACGCATAGCATTCACAGTCGAAATCGAATTGGGGGAATTTGGGGGTCTTGGTCTTGATGAAACCACTTTCTCACGCGCTCACTCCAGAAGCGAGCTCTCCCCGCCAAAATATCTCCACGCATTCTGGCCCCTCTCACCGCACCACCCAGTTGCAACCAGTTGCAACCAATTGCAACTAATTGCTGCCCGTCCTATCACCAACCCAGCAGAAAAACGTCACTCGGACCCTTTCCAAAATCTACTGTACCACTTTGGGACAGATTGAAGCTCATCAATGGGATCAGGGGATCAGGCTATCCCAGACCCAGCCCTGCACCCGGCAATTGATTGATTTTGGCTTTATCGTCCGCCTTGACGTCTCCACTGGTGGTCGGGCCCATTGTCGAATTATTTGGGGCGAGCCACAACACCAAAGCCATTTCCCAAACAAAACATCACCATCCTTCCCTTTCGTTCATGTAGGATTTGGCATTTTGAAGAGACGGAGATTCAGCCTGCCGTACTAGGATATAATTGGCGGGGCTCATCCCAACTGTCACGGAAAGATAATACACTCCAGAAGGCGTGCGCCACGCAAGGAGGAGAGACAGGAAGGGCATAAACGACGGGACACAGGATAGGGCACAGCGCCAACCCAACATTTCAATTTCTGGAAGGGGGAACAGAGGGAGAGAAAGTTATTCACACAAGAACTAGTCACCAACAACCCAGGTCCCTTCGCCGACAAACCCTACAATCACCGACGGCGGGATTCCTACATACCCCTCCAACCCCTCGAATCCCGATTTCACAAACCACACACAGAAAACACCACGTCAAAAAAATGGACAATCCTCAAAAAATCACCATTACCATCTGTGGTGACGGGGGCTGCGGGAAATCCTCCATAACCCTCCGTCTAGTCCGCTCCCAATGGACCCACGAATACGATCCCACAATCGAAGACTCCTACTCCCTAACCCGGCGCATCGACGGTCAAACCTTCTATCTCTCCCTCACCGATACCGCAGGCCAGGAAGAATACCGAGGCATGTGGGCATCTTCAAATCTACGCTCTGACGCCTTCCTCCTCGTATACGATATCACGAATGCCTCCTCTCTAGATGTTCTACAAGAGTTCAACGACCTAATAGACATCGAAGCCGAAACACGAATGGATGCCTGGGAGAACATGCGAGAGAGCAAGGGAAAGCGGAAAAAAGGAGAGAAGGAACCTGCTGGGCCGGTGAAACCTATCAAGATAGTTGCAGGTAATAAATGCGATCTCCAACAAAGTCGACAAGTACCCGCACGGGAGGGTCTCGAATGGGCGCGGAAGAGGGGATGTGGGTTCATGGAAACGAGCGCTAGGAATACAGTTAATATTGAAGAAACTTTCGCGCTGATAGTACGGAGAGTGGTGGAAGCCAGGAGGTTAGCTGCGGGTGGTGTGCCTATGGGAACGGGGCTTGATGGACATTCTACGGGGATGGGAGAGAAGGGGAGGAGAAGCATGTTGAGTCTTGGAAATCATGCCAGTGTAGAAGCTCTGGGGACGAGAAGAGCGGCTACAGCTCCTTTGAGTCCTCTACCTGGGGGACCGGAAAAGGAAATCTCCTTGGAAGACTCGCCGCTTGGAAATGGAAAACGAGCGAGATTCAAGCGCGCCTGGAGAAGGATTTTCTGCTGGCGGAGATGACCTATTTGTTCTTTGGGATACTCTCCTGCTGAAATATCCTCTCTCGGCTTTCACTTCTATGTTTTCTATATTTTGTTGGCTATGAGTATTTTAGGATCCGCGGGAAGGGGAGAGGAACGAAGTTGTGTTTAAGCAAGCATGGACAGGGAGCGGACAACACAAAAAAGCGACTTTGTACGAAACTTCTTATATGCGGAAAAGGGGAACTTGAGTTTCAGTTCCAGGCTTCCGGTCGGAAATAGGGGTTCCTTTTGATAGCGTTATACGCACGGGATTTGCGAAGGGGCATACCATGGAATTTTTTTGGGTTCTTTACGTTTTGTTTTTGTTTTTGTTATACCACACCGGCAGGTTCTTCTTATGTCATTTTCTTGCGTATACACCTTGTTGTTTATGGACAGATTTTCAGGTCTGTATGGAATGACTAGCTAGTCTAGTTTCAGTGTTTGGTACGAGAGACGTGTTATGGATATTGAATGATACGATACGATGGATGCGATGGATTTTACAATTCCCTGTTTGGCTCACGCCTTGATTATTCTTTTTTGTTAAAATAGTTTCCTTCTTTGATCTTTTTGTGTAAGAATTAGAGATCCTGTTGGGGGATAGATACTCGAGATATGTTTAGAGTAGTGGTTAATGGTGCCAGGATTTCCTGAAAATACATGAGATCGTTGTGTACATTTCCTCCAACTTGGATGTCCCTGTATCTGGTTTGAATGTGATGATGACGTTGTGTTCTTAAATATATACTGATACAAGGCCGTGTGAAAATCTGGAGTGAGGAAGGGTTCCCATGTATTCAAGGCCTTATTGAAATGGGTTGGAAAGAAAGGATCCTTGGATGTATTTGAATTTCTCAAAATGGTAGCAAAAGCTAGCTCTATCAACACACATACATGTCCCTAATTAATCCGGCCCAAGCTGGCTATCTTCTATATCAAAAGGCCAAGCCTCTAAACGCCATATCCTCCCATCCATCCTTCCCAAATGACGCCTTCCCGCCATCTATCCCTCAAAACTCCCTTGTATATCATCATTTCCCCGCATTATCTTTCTCAACCCACTCCTTCCACTCTTTATAATCCTCCCACCCAACACTCTCCGCCTTCCCCTGAAACCTCTCACACTCCAAGTCCGCCACCTCCCTCCACTTCTCCCTCCTCCCACCCCATCCAGCCTTCCTCATCAAACTCACAATCGTCTCCTCTTTATCCCAACCCTGTTCTACGGCTACATCTGGTAAGTAACACGCCCCGTAGTTTCTACCCTTTGCATAGAATGTGATTCGTAAACCGTGAACCCCGAGTTCCCAGTCCATTGCGTCTTTGCAGGGCTCGAAATCTGTGAGGAGTGTTACGGAGACTTCCAGGGTTGGCAGTTCGCGCAGGGTAACGGGTGGGAAACGGTGGTCTTGGAGGGCGGAGGTTAGGGCGTAGGAGGAGAGGCCTGTGGTGAGGGGGAGGGTGGAGAAGGTTCCTATGCAGCCGCGGAGGGAGCGGTGGTGGGAGGTTGGTGTGAGGGGGGAGATTGTGTTCCATGTTACCTATTTTACATGTTGTTAGTCTTTCGTGCGTTCATCTGCTGGCGTGAGAGGGTGGGGTGAGGAAGCGGGGAGCTTACAAACAGAGGCGACTCAGTAATCTCACTCCGCTGTTTGGTCTTTCGGGGATCGAGCCCTACGGGTGAGAAGCTTTCTGTGGATGTTCCTGGGGTAATTGCGCTTTCGGTGGCGAGGGTGTTGCTGCTACTGTTACTTGCGGGTGTGGAACTTCCACTTGAGCTGGAGCTGTTTCGAGATTCTGATAGACGTTGTAAGACCGGGTTACGGGGCGTGAGATGGTTTATAACTTCAGCCTCGCTGTCTTGTGCGGAGGGGATCTCCTCATCTTCTTCGAGGCCTTTGGGGTAGGAATTCCATGATGAATGGACTTGGGAGAGGGTCATGGGAGTTCGCTTCTCGAGGTTGGCGGATAAGGCTTCGAAGCAGAAGAGGCAGTGTTCGACGGTAGCCATGGCTGCTGTTGGTGGACTGTCGAGGCCTGTAGGCAGGAATGTTGGTGTTATTGTTAGTTATATTGTCGATTCCCGGGTACTTGAGGTGAATGAGGTCGTTGAAGTTAAGTTTACCACATCATGGCCAGGTAGGTAGCGGGGTAATGGCAGCAGCTAAGCTACCTAGCCTGTTTTGGTGGGGTTGAATGCGGGTTGACGACGATGCAGCTACGCGCTCAAATTCACTCATCCTTTCAGCTGGTCGAGACCCGATAGATAACACGTGACCAGCCTCCCTTTTCAGATGAAATCCCCCAAATAATGCTCTGCAAAAAACATACAAGCGAGCCTTTCACTTGAAATATCTGGCAAATCCCAAGTCAACTAACTTGTTCAAATGCTTGAATCTGTCACATGACTGACTTGGTCGGGTCGGCGCTAAAATCGCCGTGCGTCCGTCGGAGAGATAGTCTCGACTTGAAACACAGCACAGGCTGATGTCAAATCTCGCAAAGCCTTCAACAAGATGATGTCAAATGCCATCTCAACATCAACAGTCTCAATCAACATCAGATGGCAGTCACGAACCTTATATTTCCTCAAATAAAACCCATCTCAAAGCTTGACACAAGCCAAGAGTTATGCCTCCACTGAACAAACAACAGAGATCCCAAGAACACGGACTCGTCTGTTCTTCTTTCTCCCCTTCTCCCCTCCTCCCCTCTTCTCCTGTCACGGTTTATCCCCATTGCACCGCACTGGAGCCGCATTATTCGGAAGTTGGCCTTTCCTTGTCTGGTCTTCCGGCCTACACCAAGCTGAAGTGAGCGATCCTTCCGAGAAGTCTGGTGTGACT
The DNA here is from genome assembly GCA_001414485.1 of Calycina herbarum. Classification (NCBI taxonomy): domain Eukaryota; kingdom Fungi; phylum Ascomycota; class Leotiomycetes; order Helotiales; family Pezizellaceae; genus Calycina; species Calycina herbarum. The sequence goes on along the minus strand of LLEY01000042.1, from coordinate 215,433 downwards.
GGCTGTGTTGAAGAATCTTTGACCCAGCAACCGCTGCACATTTCGGCTCAAACACGCTCCCACTCGTCTCAGCCTCGTCTCAAGTGATCGCTTTCTCAGAGTTCCGGCTCATCCTCCCCACCCCCAACCATGGCATCCCAACTTTCTTTCCCTACGAATCCCTCCAAGGCGCAAGCAAGACAAGCTTTGCCCCTAGACAAAAGAGCCCCTTCTTATTCCAAGATACCCGCTCTTCGTGCCAATCAACAAACTCAACCACAACAGTCAGCAACTTGACCTCACCGATACGTACCACTTACCGATGTCTCCTCAGTTTAGCGAGACATTCGCAACGCAGGCAGTCGCACGATAACATGATCACCCAATAACCGAGTGCTTGAATGAAAGGGACAAGAGAGTTCCGTTCAGAGTTGCTCCAGAAGTTCGTACCCGTGCCCCTGTCCAAGCCTCCAAGGCCATCTCCCGCAAAGTCAGTGTTGGCTGAACGTGTGATGACGGTCCCTTTCATACGGTCCCGGTACCATCTGGCCGCTTTTGGGATAGATTTCGTTTCCATCTCTTCTTCCGTGCGGCGGACAACATAAACCTAGACTCGGAACTGCATTCTGGAACCAGTAAGCGTGCGAGGATAGGGACCAGGCAGGGGGCCAACTTCTTTTCTCCTTGGCAATACAAATAGGCTTTCCCCATCATATCACCTGCGGTCCCTCTTCTCTTCTTCATCTCTTCTACTCGACCTCTGTACTCGCTCAAACAAACATTCCCTTCGTTTTCTTCATTTCTCCATTTACCTTTCAAATCTACATCCTGCTAGTCAGCTTTGTCGCCGGACGACCTTTTAACAATCCACCTCACCCTCCCTTAATTCAAATCTTTCGAACCACCCAAAAACCGACAATATGCAATTCACAATCGTCGCTCTTTTGTCCTTGGTCGCTGCTGCCGTTGCCAGTCCAATCTCCCACCCACAACGTCTCGATGGTACGTTCTCATTTTTCAATTCAATCAATTATTTCGAAGGGTCTGGATTGTTGGGGTAGAATGTGGGATGGGGTTTTCGTGGGCGGTTAGAGAGTCTGGACCTCATTTCTCCACTTCGAAATCCCAGAATTCAAAGTCAAGACCCTCTGGACCCACCTCACGATACCTGTATCCACACGTTCAACGCCCAGATACAGGATTGTTTTACCGTTCACAATATGGAGGAGGATTTGGCTGGAGGACTATGGAAAACATATGATATACCGAAGAAGGAATAAATATACTAATTCATTCATCGTTTAGACATCACCTCGAGAGACTTGACCGCCCGGGAGCCACAAGTCGCCGCTGAGACTTCTTCAATGACCAATGCCAATGGAGACGTCGTTACCTTCGATACCGCCGCTGTTTTCAAACGTAAGAATACCATTTTTCTCTCCCACTTACCCCCTCACTACATCAACTAACAATCATTCTAGCTGCAGCCTCTGACAAGCGACAAGTCGCCACTGAGACCTCAGCCATGACCAACACTGCTGGAGAAGTTGTGACCTTCGACTCGACTGCTGTTTCCCAACGTAAGTTTTCACGCTCTTGCATCATTTGTTTTCACTAATGAATTATATAGCAATGCTGGCTGCCGGTGATAAGCGATCACCACAAGTGGCAGAGGAGGCGGCTGCAATGAGCAACGGAAGTGGAGACGTTGTCAGCTTCGACTCGGCTGCCGTTACCCAACGTATGTTTTCACATTTCCTCCATCGCGTCCTTTCACTAACGATAAAAAACTAGCAATGCTCGCCGCTGGTGATAGATAAATATATACCATCCCACGCTCAGGTCGATTTACGAACGCACGGGAAAGGAGTTAATCATTGACTGGTTGTTCAAATATTTAGAAATTTTATTAACGGGGGTTGGGTAAACAAACAATATCTGGGGTGTTCACACTTTTTGGCTCAACACAACAAGAGATTTGTTTTTAAATGGGGTTGGATTTTTATGTAATTGAGAAATCCCTGGGGTTTCTCGTTGGTGTCACTCTCTCCGAGGAATCATTTTATAAATAGAGGATGAATGGAATCGATGGAGTTTACAGACCATACTTTGATGCTTTAATTTGTTGCGAGTGAAGTTTTTTGTTGGTGAGGCCTGTGGAGTGAGAAATATACTTGAGTTTTGCGCTTGTCGGTTTGTCTTTCCAAAACTTAATTCTCAGACAGGATTTATGGCTGGTATTAGTCTGCTCTGATGATGGAAATGCATTTTCTTTGATCTCTATGTACATGGCAAGCTTCTCATATGCCGAGTGCATCTTTTCTTGTTTCAGGGATAATTTCGAATTTTGTTTTCTTATCTCTCCCATATCCGGTTTTCTCTTGAATCATAAGAAACCCCTTTCGAGCTGCCTCGTAAAAATCTCAACTTTGAGAATGCAACGTCGTGGCTACCTACAGATACCCCTGCAGATGCTCGGAAATGTCAGCACAAGGGTGAACCTCTTCTCTCCAAGCTCACGCTGACAAGAATCTAAGACTCAAATTCTTCGTCTTTAAAATGGCTTCCAGCGATGCAGCTGTTGAGTTTCAGCCCACTGGACAGCAAATTCAAAATTGGGTCGTGGCCACTGCTGAAAACACGAAGGCATCGAACGTCTGCGGTCGCTGTGAGCGTCTTCTCAAAAAGCTCTCAAAAACCGCCGCCTCCGTAGTGCCCCATACTACTGGCTTCCAGATTTCATTCGGCAGATTTCGGAAATAAGAAAAGCATTTCTCTTGTATAGATTCGAGAACGATGCCTGCGGCTTTTGCATGATGCTCAACAACAACGTTAACAACAACTTCAACAAGAAAATCAAAGGCCCTACCTTTTTTTGAAGAGATCCGGCCAAAAGATAATCTCATACGCTTGCATTTCGACCTAGTAAATGACGACACTATCGCTATCATGTTCCAAAGTGACAAAGGTAGTTTCTAGCACTTATTCCCTACGTTTTGGGCTAAATATGCTGGTGGTAGTACTCGATAGAACAAGCGTCCTTACACAGGAACCTAGCCGAGATGATGTATTGATTCGCCGTAATGACGTTGCGTGTGCTGGACCACGAGCAGACCAAGTAGATTGGCAGCTCATAGAAGCGTGGCTCACCGACTATCGCCTTTCACACCGGTGCAAGGTCGTTCAGGACTCTATACTTCCATCCCGACTAGTGTGTATGGGCTTAGACGGCTCAAATATCAGAGTTCAACAGACTGACATTCTGGCAAGCGATACTAAATATTGTACACTGAGCCATTGCTGGGGCAACTACCCCATTAAGAAACTCGAAAAAGGCAATTTGGATCAGTTTCAAAAGTCTATATCAGTACAAGACTTATCAAATACGTTTACCGACGCTATAACAGTCGCCTATAGACTTGGATACAACTGCATCTGGATTGATTCTCTTTGTATTATGCAAGACTCGGTTGAAGACTGGAGAACGGAAAGCAGCTTGATGTTAAAAGTGTACAGCTTTTCGGACCTTAATATAGCAGCAGCCAAGGCAAATGATGGGCGGGATGGCTGCTTCTCATAAAGCTCGCGCAGTCGGCATTGCCGAGTACGTCCTGTTATACAACGTAACGAAGTATACCTAGTTTTCGATTCCGAGTCATGGAGAAAAGATGTACAGGAGTCTCCGTTGCTTCAACGAGCTTGGGTAGGAAAAGTTCATTGTCCCCTTTATTGTTACTGCTGTGAGGCCTTGCGGACACCCTGCTTATACATATTTTTCAGGTATTACAAGAACGATTTTTGGCCCCTCGCACACTATATTTCGGTGGAACTCAACTCTATTGGGAATGTCCTAAGCACGTTGTCACAGAGTCACATCCGGTAATGAATCAAAACCCTAACATTTTGGAACATTGCTCTAAGCTCGATTTTCAAGCCTACTCAATCAAGGATTGGGGAGAAGTTGACAAGTTAGAACATTGGTTCAGAATCGTGCGAATCTACTCACAATGCAGATTAACCAAAGCAGAGGACAGGTTGGTCGCATTGTCCGGAGTGGCTAGATATTTTCACCAGCAAACAGGCGACGAATATGTTGCCGGGCTTTGGCGCAGTTCCTTTCTTGTCGTTTTGATAACATCAATGCCAAAGTCTCAAATTACAGGGCTCCATCGTGGTCTTGGGCGGCTATGGATTATCAACTCCCCTCAACTGCAGTGGGCGCAAGATTCCATTTACTTTATTTCGATTCTAAATATTACGGTTAAGCCCTCGTATGGTGACCCATATGGCCAGATCGAACATGCTTCTGTTCAGATACACCGTGGACCTCTAAGGCGGGGTGTCGTGCAGGGGAAAACGGGAAGGAAGGAAAGAAAATCCCCAATTTAACCATTACTGAACAACTCTTACAACTGTAAACCATACTTGGTCTCACTTCGATTTCCAAGATCCCGCATTCGAGTGCAAAGAATATCCCTTGCTGGTTTTCGGGTACCATTACAAAAGAGCTGACGGACATCAAGGCCTGATATTAAAAGCAACGGGAACTAAACATGGAGAGTATACACGTATTGGATACTTTGATACACGATGGGCGCTGAGTGTGGGCAGACGGCAGAAAACCATCGAGGGTTCCATTTGGGGAGACAAATCTGCGGTATCAGAAGAAGGAAGTTATGAGCAAGTTCTTGAGCCAACCGAAAACGGACTTAAACAATATGTCATCAGTCTTGTCTAAAAGAATGGAGTAAATGCTTTGCAGCATGGCGTGGCCAACGTAAATACACAAAACGATGCCATGGCTTTCACCCCTTACAAGTGCCGAATTTCAGCAAATCGAATTATTTATCATGCTCCTACCCACGCTCAACTTGCCCAAAGTTTATCCACAAAAGTCTTGTGTCATCAATTCATCCATCTAGGGAGATAGGGTTTTTGGGGAAGCAGGTGAAGTAGAAAATGACCCGATTTCGATGTATGATCTATGCAGAATTTTTGTCAAAAAGGGGTTTTCCTATTTGGTGTTCTCTGTCTTGAAGCTTTCTACATATGGTGTATCTTTTACTACTAGAATGAAATCAAGAATCAGACGAGTAAGATGTTTTTTTAAGTTAGTGATTTCCTGATTCCTGCTTCCCCTTTGTAGATTTCTAAATATGGGTTTAAAGTAAGCGTCCTCATATTCCACTTAAAATCGGAATCTTTTCATATCGAAATAGAGACATGCCATCTTCGTACCAAGATTTGCTGCAGAATAGTAATCTCTTCCCCCCTACACTTGACGACTCTATTTATCTATCCTTCCCGCAAAAAACAAACTGTATCTTGGGTATCAACAATAGGAGCTTCCCGTTATTGGAAAAGCGGTTTAATTGCCTAGAATTCTATTGGAGAATTGATTCCCCAAACATCTTCCAACGCATAGGATGCTACTGCCTTTGTTTTATCCTGTGAGGAGGGTAAATAAACAATGTGAGTGCTTCCGACATTGCGTTCGGTAAGAAATTCGAGCCTTGCTCTCGGTCACCTACTTTCCTTTAGGTGTGGATTAGGCCTGGGGCAAGAAATTCTTGTTCGAGAAGGTTTAGAAGAATGAGAAGTTACAAGGATGTCGGTGAGTAATGCCCGAATATCTTACACCCACTTTACTAAGAACTGTCTAGGATAATTAAGAGTACTATCCGAGACGGTGTTGAAAATCGGAAACTAGATCTCGTTCTTCTTCGAAAAAGTCGTAGACAGTAGTATAGTGAGTTGCGAATTAAGCTTCCCTTTTAACGATATTTTATAAACCGTACGTTTTTAGAAAATTTCTTATTTCCTAGACACTCTTTCTCTCTTTACTTAATAATAACGTATATTATTATATCCCTAATAATAGCTAATAAGAGCTCTATACCCCCTTTCTTACTCTATAAACTTTTTAGGAAGAAAATAGACACTTTTATATATATTTAAATTTTTATAGGGTCTTAGCAGAGACTACTTAACTTTATAGGGGTGTGAAAAATTTTCTTATAAAAAGGGGGTTTTCTATTACTAAGTTTATTCTTATTATACTTATTTAGATATAGTAATAAATAGAGAGGAGGTATAAGAAGATATATTGGTTCTTTTTAGCTAGGTCTTATATCTTAAAGAGTACTTTAGTTTTCTGTTTTCTAAAATAAATAAGGAAAAAACCTAGGAAGAAAAAAGCATAATTTGTTAAAAAAGTGTTAAAAAGGAAGCTTAATTCGTAACTCACTGTAGTGTTTTTCCACGAAAATATAAGCAAGGTCATAAAAATTGGTACTGGAAGCAATGTCCAAATCTCTTGCCTGATCAGGTCCTACTATTTCGTAGCCTCTCAGAAGACTGCAACTTCCCAAACCCAAATTGACGACGTCTTTTTGTTACTGACTGGAAAGCAACGGGTTTTCTCCAACCCAAATTTCAATTTTTTTTTGAAGGAATACTTCTCTGATTCTCTGAGTACCGTCTCAAGCTTCTCCAAAGCCATCATGATCAAAAAGGTTTCTGTTTCTCCAAATTTCAGGTAAGTTCTTGTCACTGCCTGGAAGGTTTGTCTTATTCTTGGAAAACTCATTTGCACTGCTGAATTTAAGTCTTGTTTGCTATCGAGTGGACAATAATCACAAGTTGTACGAACGACTTCTCCCAACAGAATGGTAAAGGTAGGTAGAAAGAAGAGAGTTTGAGAGAGATATGTAGATGTTTAGAAAGAGAGGTTGGTCAGGTTCTAGGCTTGGTATGCTTCCATGATACCATTTGCCATAGTTGTTTCTTGATGTCTTGGGCTCTTCGATGTTAACCCAGGTCCAATCAATACGTTGGAGCCCTCCAGTTTCTAGTGTTTACAATGCCCATTCTTCTCCGGAGTCTACAGTGTATTCTGCCACCACATCACACCACACCACCTTCGTCATGCGTGCACGCCTCTCGCCATACGACCATATGCTTGAAGAGCATAATGGTTTCTTGTGCGAGCCAACTACACTTCTTTGGACACCCGGCTCCATCGACGACTATATTCAATGCACTGTGGAGGTTCGACCTAGGAAATAAAAATTCTTGTTCGAGAGAGGAAGAAAATTTTGAATCCGAGGAGGGGGGTTTCTACTCCGAGCTAACCTGCTTTCAGTCAGCGTCACCCAGAGTAAGTCAGCCTCAGTTGCTCCTTCTCTCCACTAGGTGACATCGCCGACCGTCGCTCCTTCCATCTTAACATGAGATCTAGCCCAAGGCCGAGATCGCGTTGAGCCCTCTCGACCCAGTTCGATCTTCAAGGATAGACGACTTCGCCTACCCAGGAAAACCGAGCTCACATCGCTCCTTCCTCGTTCTCGTTCCCAAGGACCAGAGCTGTCCACAAAATGCATCGCTGCCCCCCCGGTCCATGCCAGAGCGAGGGACTCTACACTACCTGAAACCCAGATGCCGCAGAGTCTCGAATTTGATACCCAGGAGCCACAGAAGCAAGGTAAATGAATCGGGGAATTGGCATGACTGTATGCAGTTTGATGCATCATATTTTATTTAAATTTACACATCTTTCTCTTTCTCTAGTATGCTGGACGAGTACAGAGAGCTTGCCACGATTTCTCTTGGAGTAGTGCTCTTCGAGAGGAGGACACTAAACCTTTTGGTGATTGCAATGCATTGTTTTCCCCGCCTTTCCATTTTGTATCTTGTTTCTGTTGGTGTAATACTTTTTCTTGTTCAAGCTTTGGGGCTTACATCGTATGTTTTGACTGAATCGAAGTTGCTTTGACCATTCTGATTGCTAAAACGACATGTTCTGATATAATTAGATGGCAGATATATTGCATATCTGAGCAAGTATTGTGGTGAAGTAATGTGTGGGTGTGAATGCTTCTCTGCACTCCCTTGTTCGCTTCCTGGCTGCTTTTTACCATGCACTTCCCTTATGCGGTAGTATCAGACATGTCTGGTTCGAGTTCTTGGTTTCTTCCAGTTTCGAAAAGCAGGAGGGACCATTGCTGACAAGGTCACAAATCAAATTTGTTATTTACAAGATGATCAAAGTAAAACTTTTCAAGTGTTGGAGTAAATATATATTGTTTATACTCATTCTAATATCATGAGTCGTAACCTAGAATCCTGATTCCATTGATCACATGTCTAAACACAACTCCTATCTAGATTGTTTCGTCGCCTCCGAACTTCCAATAACCATGAACAATTGTTCTTTCAAGGCAGTGCTGTTTCCCCATACCTGATCCCCATTTAGAGCGGTCCTGTCATACCAGCTTATTTACACCGAAAAATTATAGTCCATACACCTTGAGTTCCCCCAAACACCACGCAACAGAGTCATCATCCAGGCTCATCATCCTTATTCCACCTCTCCTGGGTAACACGGTCCACGCTCTTGATCCGGCCCTTTCCCTCCGTAACATGGAACTCAGTCGTCTTTTTGATAACTGGTCCAAGAGGAATTTCGCTCCCAGCACTCCCCATGCTCCCCCGTCCAACATGTGTACTACCCGTCCCCATCGCTCCAATGCCCTCTGAGCTCTTGCGATCAAGTATGTAATCATCTCCCTGTTCACTTGTACTTTTCGTCCATCCTCTACTCCCTAATGTACCTCTACTTCCTGCACTACGCCCGAAAGTTCCTGATCGCGGCCCAACGTTACTTGTTGAGTTTTCGGATTCGTAGAGGCTTTCGCGCCCGGTGTAGTATGCGAAGATGCTTCGGGAAAGACTTAGGTTCGTGGCTATGATTCCGAGGTGGAGTTCGGTGTTGGCCCAAATTGCCGCAATACAATAATCGTAGGAGAGATCAGTGACAACTGTCCCTAGAGAAGTGGCACGAACGACGGCACAAATTGTGGCGATGAGACCCAATGACATGAGGCCCGAGATAGCGATCTTGAGGTTGAGTTTGATTTTTACATTCCAGAGTACAACAACTGGAAGAAGAGTACAGATAATATCTGTGATGACCGAGTATGCTGTTGGTATGTTAGAAAACTGCGACGCGAAGGAAGAGGACGGGAGGGATGTACTTGCCAACTTGGAAGTAAATAGAATAAATCCTAACTCTAGTGTCCCAGCATTTGCCAGGAGTTTTTGGAACCCAGTACTTCTTTACAGGGTCACACTCTGCAAGTAAGACAATCAAAGGTAATCCATTCGTTGCGACCAAACCTCCCATCATCCCAATGAGACACCTTCGCAACAATTTAGTCTTCTTGATGCGAAGAATGAGAAGACAGATGGAACATTTTAGAATGCAGATTGCAACGAAGAGAAAAAGTTGAGTGACCCAGGAAAGGAAGTTAACGTATTGATAATCAGCGGTGGTGAGGTATGGCTTGTGTCGTCCGTTGCCTGCTTTTACGGAGACGATTTGCACTATGGTTCGTCCAACTGCTAGGAGCATGCAAATCGCAATTGTAATATCATCCTGTGGCAGGTTGTTAGCATGTTTAACTTAAGATTTTGTTGCTAAGTGAGTTGAATAAATGGACAATGTAATGTTCGTTGCACACCAAATCATTACTCGTACTCATATTGCGCACATATGCAAGGAGAGCTGTAGGTACTAAAGCTGCAAGGGCAACATAATAAGAACCAAGATAGTAATTCATAGATTCTCCCCAAGTTGTTAGCTCGATCAATGGATGGATGATCCCTTGATCGATGCACAAGGGGTACGACGAGCACCGCGCAAGCTTTTGCTTGGTGATGAGATGAAGGTCACAAAAGGAAATAAAGATTTGCTTACCCATCCAATCAGCGATCGCCTATATCTCGCCCATACTCGCAAACCAGTAGTTACAATCGAAAAGGTAGTAAGCACGCAAGTCAAGACCAGCAGCGTTGGTCCCTTCGATTCATCAGGTACGTTTAGAGTGGCATCAACCGCTGAAGCCATTCTCGTTGACGAAAGATGAAGGAGAGCGCTTGGTGATAAGGGCCTTCCCTCAATGAAAGACGCTATCAAAGCATGAAAATTCAAGGTAATAAATCGCCTCAGATAATGGAGGAGTAGCGTACAGCCTTATAGCTAGCGGTATGATCTCTAACGCGCAGCCTACTTTCCTCATAACAAGGGACTCTAACATCGGTCCCTCGGCAAGAGAAACAAACCTTATTAGAATGACCTTCTACGCCGTCTTTGACAGCACGCAAGCATCTCAATGACAAGGGCAAAACGTGGAAAAGCAGCGCCTCATCGGGGTTTTGAGACGTTGGCGGGAAAATTTTCATGTTTTTGCAGAGCAGGCAAGGAGAAACGAGAGCCTTCAACCAAAAACTGCGCACGAAAGATACCAAAATTCACCAATCGAGATATGCATGAACATCTCCCTGTGCACTGAAATTCAGTGAAATGGTCTGCTATGATTCGCTCGCCCCTTGCCTTGGGTAGAGACAAGATGACATGAAAAGAGGGGCTCATAAACATAAGGAGACTGAGCGATGGAAGGAGCCGTATTCAGAGCAGGTTGGGAAACTTCACCGCGCTGCCCCACTAGTTGTTGGGACTCTTGCCCTATGAGAGGATACACTCCCCCGGGGGGAACGGGGAAGGATTGCGGAAAATGGGGCCGCCATTTGATCTGTTGCCCTGTCAAACGGCTGTCAGACGAGGGAGGTGGAAGAACGAACAGCTGGGACCTGCAGAAGAACGGTTCAGGCAGAATGCAACTTGCACAAAAGGGGATGCAAATATATAAAGTGAATTTCAAACAAGTTGCTTTTTGGACTGTGCTTGCCTTTAAATTGTATGAATAAGAGGCATGAGCACCCAGTTGAACTTCCACGGTGATTTCGAATCCCGATAACTTTCATCGTGGCTTACAAAATTCAACACCGAAAGTCCATATCATACGACTTTGAGTTCTTCATTTCTTCCATCGTTTCTGTTTTCCCCCCACATTTTTTCGCTTAACGTCAGGAACGCCACAAGCTTTTCGGAACTTTCCCGAGAGTTTTGACATTTCAAAGGGCCGTGCAATCTTGACTGCTGGCTGCATGAACCAACCATATTATCTAATCCGTACTCGACATAACTTGGACGCGAGTTTGAAGTTAAATGTGGGGTATTATGGCTAAATCCAGGTCCGTGAACCACGGTGCCTATTATGGTTACATTCCCGGAAACCGGCCTGGGAAGCTTATCTTCCAATCGAATGGAAAATGAGCCAGCGAGCGCACCAAGCTTCCCAACGAGCCATCCAAGTCCGCACCACACTGTAACTGTTGGCTGGTGGTACGTAAACAAAAGGGAGAGGGTTCGTCGAAAATGCGACAAAAGGTGCGGTTCTAAGATGTACGAAGTAAAATGCAACCTCACATCACAGGATGTGACCCTCTAAAATCTTTGCATACCTAGGGAAAAAGATATGCGAGGTTGGGAGGTTTGAGAGTCAAATACGCAGAAGCGAGGCAAAAGATGACGACAACGAGAAGCTTTCAAGAAGTTTAAGAACAAGAACAAAATCTACAGCACCACTTTGCTAACGATTGATCAACCCCGCTAAAACTAAGGTTACGGGCGCCGGGAAGGTGGGTGACAATTGACTTCGTGAGCGAAACCAACACACGGGCTTCCGCGCCCGCAACGCTTGCGGAGAACAAACGTGCGTGGGATCCTCAACGACATAAAAAGCAATTGACGCCATGCCGGCATGGAGCTAAACAAGAAGGCAGCTAGAAATGTATGTGTTCTGGCGTTGAAGATTTGAATCCATAAGAATTCGCGAAGTAATTAAACAATTTAGACGATCAACCTAGCACATCTTTGATTTACCCCAAAATAGAAGGTACTTCTGCCGCCTCTATTGTCCATTGCGAGCCATACGCAGTATTGTACTTAGTATTTTGTACGAGTGCAGAGTATCGATTCTATTCGTCGAATTGGACGACTTTCATTCCAACACGAGCTGTTTCTTCTAAGACTTTGAGGGCCTGATTGTAGCTCTTTTGGAAAGAAGAAGACTTGGCCAAACTTTTCCAGCTCCATGAAGGTCGTGAGGCGCACCAAAAATCGCGACATCGATCTCAAAATGGCGGCCAATCTATTGGACCCACGCTTACTGTGTGGGCAGTGTGAGTTTCTGAATGAGGCAGAATTCCGGAGCTTTTGCTGCACTTTCCCTGTCATATTTAAACGACCTTTGAATTCAACCAATTGACAACCCTGGAATTGAGGTAAAAGTGGACAGCGTCCCAGATTCTCCGTCAATAGAATCCGATAGACTGGTTATGCAACCGATTTAAAATGAATCTGCTCATCCAAATTCAGGGCCACGGCCCACGAGTCGATAAAGGTAGGATTGCGAATCGTTCGTCCAGGTGGGAAACAAACCAAGCCGGAAGTAGGTGCAATTGGGGCTGCTGTGAATCTTATAAACTGCGGTATTTGGTCTCATTTAGATGAGAAATTGTCTCATTTGCATTCCACATGTCAAGCTTGCAATCTGCGGGGATTTCTCTCTTCTCTCAAAGACTCAGTTATCCCGTTCTGCAGAAGCTTTTCCCGCTTGTCTTTCTCACACATCGTCTGAGCGTCGTAATTCATCACACAAGGCCGAACACCAAACACCGTTCCTCCTCAAATGGCGTTTCTGAAACTCTCACTGGCCGCATGTTTGGCATGCGTGCTTTCAGTTGCTGCAGGACAATGTTCGAACACCCTCGACACTTTTGACTTCGTACGATTCCCCACACCCCCCTCTGCAAGTTGATGCTCACACATTCTAGATCGTCATTGGCGGGGGAACTGCAGGACTTGCTGTGGCTGCTCGACTTAGTGAAAGCCTCACAGAATCTTGTATTTTGGTTGTAGAAGCTGGTTCAGATGGCAGAACAGAACCCAAGATCACCGTCCCAGGTCGGAAAGGATCTACTATCGGAACCAAGTATGACTGGAACTTAACCACCACGGCTCAATCTGGCTTCAACGCCAACCGAAAAGTCAACATGAGCCGTGGAAAGGTTCTTGGTGGAAGTTCAGCAATGAACTTGATGACTTGGGATCGTGCTGCTGTGGCTGATTTTAATGCCTGGGAGACACTCGGAAATCCCGGGTGGAACTGGGAGAGCATGTACTCAAGCATGTTGAAGTGTGAGACTTTTGAGCCGTCCAATGAATATGACAGTGCCGATGGTGTGGGAACAAGTGGACCTGTTGATACCCTCATCAACCGCATTTTGCCTACGCACCAATTGACCTTCAAGCCCGCTATGAACGCTTTGGGCGTCGCAGACAACAACGCCTCTCTTGCTGGAAACCCCGTCGGTGTTGCACGAAAGCCAACCAACATCAGACCATCTGACTATAGTCGCTCGTATAGCACCGCGTATATCGAAAACGCTCCAGCGAACCTAGCGGTATTGACTGATACTCGTGTTGCAAAGATCAACTTCGACAGCAACAATACCGCCACCGGTATCACTTTGCAAGACGGCAATGTGATCTCCATAACCAAAGAGGTCATCCTTTCCGCCGGATCTCTCCAATCACCCGGTCTTCTTGAGCTTTCCGGAATCGGATCTGAAGCCGTCTTGACAGCTGCTGGTGTTCCAGTTGTTTACAACAACCCCAACGTCGGCGAGAACCTGCAGGACCATGTCCGAATCCAGAATTCCTATCAACTTAAGCCAGAGTACCTATCTTTCGATGTCCTGCGATGGAACACTTCATATGCCGCTGAACAACTTGCGTTGTACAACAACAATGAGACCTCGCTTTGGGACTATACCGGTTCAGGTTATGCTTATATGAACTGGACCACTGTCTCGGCAGATACTGCTGCATCCATGTTGAGCCTTGCTCAAGCTAATGCCAACTTGTCTTCGCAAATCGACCAAATCAAGCTCGCCCACCTTGTAAACGAATCAAGCTCTGTCCCACAACTCGAAATCATCTTCTCCGATGGTTATACTGGAGTGAAGGGCTACCCAGCAGTCAACACTACTTTATACACCCAAGGTTTCTTCACTCTCATCGCTGCCATCCAGCACCCATTCTCCAAGGGTAACGTCCACATATCCTCTTCTGACATCGCGGTCAACCCAACCATCGACCCCAAGTACCTTTCCAACCCATATGATCTTGCTGCTGTTATCACTGCAGCCAAGTACATGCGCAAAGCTGCTGTTGCTGCTCCTATGTCAAGTATCTGGACCGCTGAGTACGAGCCTGGATCCGCCGTCCAAACCGACGCCGATTGGGAGTCTTTCGCCAAGAACACCACTCTTTCCATTTACCACCCAGTTGGTACTTGTTCCATGTTACCAGAGAGTGCCGGTGGTGTCGTTGACTCCGAGCTAAAGGTATATGGTGTCAATGGAGTTCGAGTTGTCGATGCTTCCATCATGCCCATCATCCCTAGCACACATATGCAAACTGCTGTGTACGGAATTGCCGAGCGAGCTGCCGAGCTTATCATCGGAACATGGCCAAAATGTTAGAGTTTTCTGTTAGGATTGTAAATGATTAGATGTTTTTATTTAATGCTGGGATGACACGCACCTAACGAGCGGGGGGTTTTTTCTTGGGAGCTGGATTTGAAGAGGCAATGTGCAAATGTATATATTTTCGATTCTGGGGCGCTGGGTGGTTCTTTAAAACATGATTAGAACAAAATTTAGTTCAAGAATTTTCGTTTGATGAAAGCAAATATAATCATTGTGACATTAATTCCACAATATGAAAGGATCTAAATAATCTGATACATATACAGAACTTCGAACGGCACGTCTAAAACAACGTAAGAAACGAAGCTATTGACCTGGCAAGCTTAGGAAATTCAAACCTTAGCTTGAGACTGGGCAAAAAGAAGTCTTGTGATAAGCACTAAAGCGGCAGTGGAAAGGCTCCATTCATTCTCGGCGGTTTGCCTAGATCTTTTAGGACAATTATTATGAGTTGTCCTAAAAGATCTAGGTTGATATTCAAAATAGAGAGAGCACTTAAACTTAGATGCTGCTTCTATTGATCATTGCTGTGAAGGAAAGAAAACACTTGAAACGCAAGGCATGCAATAGGACTAGGGATAATCATACCTCATATTGGCCCCCCTCTAATTATATATTACATCCCATCCATACCAGGCATGCCTTGCATACCACCAACCTTCT
The DNA here is from genome assembly GCA_001414485.1 of Calycina herbarum. Lineage (NCBI taxonomy): Eukaryota > Fungi > Ascomycota > Leotiomycetes > Helotiales > Pezizellaceae > Calycina > Calycina herbarum. Next base: position 200,334 of record LLEY01000042.1, on the reverse strand, counting down.
CCCAGAATTTATCGAAATCGATTCCTCCAGCCTCAAACAGCTCCCTTGCTTTCTTCATGGTATTCTTCTGTTGTTCTGGCCCAAATCCTCCAGGCTGTGAAGACTCGAATTGAACAAGCTCAATCCACCGGAAGAAGAGATTTTCCTTTCCCATGGCTGTCAATTCGTCCTTGAATGCAACGATCTTTCTTCTTCCCTCTTCTTCTTTGAGACTTCCACCTGCCTCGGCAGTTTCGATAACCACCCAGCCGAAGTTGTCGTCGTGAAAGAGGATTGTAGTTTTGAAGTCATCCAACTTCATGTTACCCTTCTCCACAATTGTCGTTGCTTTAACCATTGATTTCCAGTCCAAGTCCCACTCCTTATTCAACATCAAATATCCCGTCTTCTCACTCATCCACATGGGATCCGTAGCCCTCCCAACATTGTTGAACAATAACTCCTGCTCTTTGCTACCCTCCTCGAATAGTTTCTTGCTTTGCAAAAACCATCTCCTACTTCGTCGAACAACAATCTCCCGTTCGCTGAATCCAAGTCTCAATCTCCACATCACAGGATTGCCAATTGTCTGTCCCATGAAGAATGCCTTTGGCCAGGGCCACACAAAGACATAAATCACCAAATCAACCATAAATTTAGACGTTCGTCTTGCAATCTCCCAGCCAATTGCTTCCATGGTCATCTTTCGTGTATTTAAAGTCATCTCGTTTTTCTTTCCCATCAGGGAGAAACATATCTTCATGTAATAGGGTCCAATGCTGCGTATTCGGTAAAAGATGGCGAGAAGTATGAGGATGTTCATCACAACCGGGACCAAGAATATCTTCTTCTTGAAATCCGCGGGATGTGAGTCTAGGGATGTGATGTAGACATGGCCTTTGGGGAGGGACGGAAGAAGCGGTTCGAGAGATTTCGGCGCGGGCGCAAAAGGCTTTGGGAGTTTGGAGGTTGCGGATGGTGTGGAGGATGGGGTTTTCGATTTGGGCGCGCGATTGAAGGCGCGTACCTTTGATTTCGGAGGCATCTTGGACTCTCTGCGTGAGTGATAGTGGCCGATGAATTGCGGTTGTCTCGCAGCTCTCGTCGCAACTTTTAGAAGTCGCGTATGTGGCGTTTGGGAGGTGTGGCGCCTCGGGAGCCGTAAGCTTAAACCCGACAAAATTTTGGGCTCCAAGCAACTTGTAAGTAACTCTTCTACAACCATTAATGTACATTAGCGATGAGGGGCAGGAGTTTATTAAAGGCAAGCCGGAAAACAATTGCAGGTCGTCTCTCTTTCTAACAGTTCTCAGGAGTCATGTAGTCCATCCGTATGCGCATTCTGTGCGCATCGACTTGGACAGGTCAGACAGCCATCGCATGTTCAGCGTCGATTTCTGCAATCCTCACGCCCAGCATCCCGACCTTCCGGAGAAGGAACTTCCGTTCGAGAAGATGACGGGTCTTCAAACCCAAAACTGGCATCTGCATGGGGTTCTTCTGGTATTGGGAAAGGCAAACAATTGGGAAAAGGAAAGGGTAAAGGAAAGGGAGGCGGTTCTTGGGGACTAGGTCCAAGTTTTGTGACTTCAGTTTCTAGAAATGGAGGTGCCACACCAGCAAACGGCACCGCTGAACCTTCTGCCTCGCCGTCGGTTGGTGATCTTTTACCACACGAACAACGAGCTCGGGAGCTCTTGAGGGAAAAGGACGCCCCCGTTGCGCCTTCGCCTCCTCCGATCCAAGATCTTCTACCACACGAACGTCGGGCTCGAGACCTCATACTGGAACAGTCAGCGAAGTCCCATCAGCGACCTTTATCAATTCGTACGGGAGCAGGTCCGGAATCTACACGAGCAGGTCGATATCGATTTACGCCCCGGTCTCATGAGGAAGTTCAGGATTCTGCACGAAGGGCGGTACAAAAGAGGAATGCACGGGAGGTGTGGGATGCCCATCCAACGGGGCACGGAGAGGGTGGTAGTGGAAATACTTTTCGGGTTCGAAAAATTGGCTATGTTATGGGTGAAGGAGAGATGGTACCCATGGCTCCGCGAGCAACTGCGAACTGGGGCCGGCTGAAGAAAGAATCCGAGCTAGATTTCACACGGGCACCGTCTACACGGGAAGATCCAGTTCGCTCAAGGGAACAAATGTTTGAGGAAGGCCGTGCTCAAAGAGAACAGCAGTCCAGACTGGGACGATACACGCCATTGGGGGAAAGGTCCATATTTGGGTCAAATCAGCGAACTGGTGCATTTGCAAAGCCCATCGAAAGCAAACAGGCTTCAAAACCTTCATTTCAACCTACTCCCGTTCCAGAAATTTCTGTACAAGCGTCAGAGGAGGTTGCTACTGCCGAGTTAAAATCCAAGCAGACTTCCCCTCAGAAGACGGAGGAGCAAATGCTACAGGAAGACATAGAGAAGGCCGCGGCCGAGAAAGCAGAGTTCAAGAAGGCAGAACCCAAGAAGGAAGAGAACGAAGAAGAGGAAGAGGAAGAATATGTCAAGCCATCAAGACGCAAAAAGAAATCACGATCGACTGAAGCGGAGCCTAGCTACAGTAAATTGCCCAAAGGGAAAGAAAGAGACAAGGCCAAGAGACGGCAGAACTTTGTGGTTGAAGAAGACAATGCTGCTGCTGGTTTGATACAAATAGAACAGCTTGAGCGAGCAGAGTTGAAGAGACAGCGGAAACTCGAGAAGGCGGCCAAGAAGCCTGTTCCAATAATGCTTCCAGAATATATCTCGGTTTCGAATCTTGCTATTGCGTTGAGAGTCAGACAGGAAGATTTCGTTTACAAGATGAAAGACCTGGGTTTCGAGGACGTTCATCACGACTTCATCTTGAACGCCGAAAATGCAGGCCTGATTGCGATGGAGTACAATTTCGAGCCCATCATTGATCGGGGAGAGTCAGAAGACCTAAGAGCAGCGGATCCACTTACAGATACTTCCGAATTGCCTTCACGTCCCCCAGTTGTCACAATTATGGGACATGTTGATCACGGCAAAACCACGATTCTTGACTACCTGCGTAAATCCTCTGTTGCGGCAGGCGAACATGGTGGGATCACTCAACATATTGGAGCTTTCTCTGTTCCAATGCCTTCTGGAAAGACCATTACCTTCCTGGATACCCCTGGTCACGCTGCATTTTTAAGTATGCGACAGCGAGGCGCCAATGTAACTGATATTGTCATTTTGGTAGTGGCTGCAGATGATAGTGTCAAACCTCAAACCATTGAGGCTATCAACCATGCCAAGACAGCCCGTGTTCCTATAATTGTCGCAATCAATAAGATTGATAAACCAGACTCTGATATTGAGAAAGTCAGGCTGGATTTGGCACGTCATGGTGTCGATGTCGAAGATTTTGGTGGTGACACTCAAGTTGTTTGTGTCAGTGGCAAGACTGGCCAGGGCATGGATGAGCTGGAAGAAGCCGCTGTTGCATTGTCCGATATCATAGATATGCGAGCAGACAGAGAGTGCTCAGCTGAAGGTTGGGTCATCGAAGCAAGCATCAAGTCCACCGGAAAATGTGCCACTATCCTTGTCAGGCAAGGTACAATGCGTCCTGGTGACTTTATAGTCGCTGGCAACACCTGGGCCAGAATTCGTTGTCTCCGTAACGAAGCTGGCATCGATATTGATGAAGCTGGACCTGGAACGCCAGTGGAGATTGATGGATGGCGGGAGCAACCATTAGCGGGTGACGAAGTTCTTCAAGCACCAAGTGAGGCCAAAGCCAAGAGTGTTGTCAACTATCGAATCGAGAAATTGGAGAGAAACAAAATGGCCGAAGACATGGAGGCTATCAACGAGAACCGCAAATCCGAGTTCGACAAAAAAGAACGCGAAAAGCTCGAAGCTCGAGCTGCGGAAGAAGGTGTTCCTCTGGAATTACCAGAACAAAAGGTTGACGGACCGAAAGAAGTGTACTTCATTGTCAAGGGTGATGTTAGTGGTTCCGTTGAAGCAGTTATGGACAGCATCACCACTTTGGGCAATAAGGAGGTTCAACCCATGATTCTGAGATATGGAGTGGGCCAACTTTCTGAGTTCGATATCGAGCACGCCGCTGCTGCAAAGGGCCATGTCGTCAATTTCAATACTGAGGTGGAACCCCATATCACTCGTGCTGCGGAACAAGCCAAGGTCACTATCATCGATCACAACATCATTTATCGTTTGGTCGATGATGTTAAAGCAGAGCTTTCCAAACACCTTCCACCTCTGGTAACGCAAAGAGTGTTGGGAGAAGCAGAGATATCTCAAGTTTTCTCGATCACAGTGAAAGGAAGACAAGTCAAGAATGTTGCTGGCTGTAAAGTCCGAAACGGTGCCATTGGCAAGAACAACAAGGTCAGAGTGATGAGGAAGGGCGAAAAGGTGTATGATGGTATGTTCCTGGTATTTCTATTCTCAACGAGATCAATACTAATATGCAACAGGTAACATTATTTCCCTCAAGAATGTTAAGCGGGATGTGGTAGAGATGAAGAAGGGTACCGAGTGTGGTATGGCTTTTGAGAATTGGTATGACTTCTTGGCTGGAGATCTTGTCCAAACGTATGAGGAGAAGGAGGAGAAGAGATATCTTTAATTCTTCTTCTACTGGATCTTAACATACTGGGGGTTGCGCTGTATAAAAATCGGGGCTGTACACATAGAGATGAGGGGATATGTATAAAAAGTGCATTTGATGCGATGGGTGCATCTAGATAGGGCGTTTTTACAGTTTTCGTCCATAGATACGAATTCACCACTCATGAATCAAAGTCTATCTAATATTAAATCTATATGGCCTCATCTAACTTTTTTGATTCATCCTTATTCTATCAAGTATATAAACTTCACTTTGTGGTGAAGTCGCGCCAGGAGGACGCGTTGTTTTATTCACACGTGACCAGAAAGCTAGCGTGGCTAGGTGCAGGCAACAAGGCCCCGTCGCAAGTTTTGCGATTGTGCCTTTGTGACCTCCAAGAATCTCTAACTCCAACCAACCCTTCTTTGTTTCGCGCGCACGCAAGCAAGATATTCATTTTTGCGGTCGGCAGCGTCTTACGTTGGTATCATCAAGGTCTACCCTCTCCCCTAATTGGCGCAAGGCCTCTACTGATTGAGCATAGTGTATTTCAATCCGACACCGACCGACCGAGTTCACCATCCCTTTCGCATCGCAGATTTCATCGATACACGATCTTTACAATGGCGGAGGAGGATGCAGAGATAGCTCTCTTGCACCAGCTGCAGGCAGGGCAAGAAAGTGTGGCATGGGAAGATGGTGGAGAGAACGGGGTCGCGGAGGGCGAACTACCTTCAAAAATTACTGAGCATAACAACCAAGAAGTCCAAAAAGAAGTTGCTACAGATGATCAAGTCCTTCGTGCCTTATCTCCTTCCGGCGCTGATAATGTTTCCGATGGTGGCGAATATGATCCATCTTCTGTCATCACTACTCAGCCAGCTGTTACTGCCATCGCAGGAGAAGCAGCTTCGAGATCTAGTTCAAGAACGTCAACCCGGAAGCGGAAGACCGTGGGTGGTTTCTTAGCAGATGACTCTGATGAGGAGACCGATACGACTACGCCAACACAACCCTCAGCCAGTCTACAACCGCCAGCATCTAACACCCCTAAACGATTTCCTTCTCCTTTACAAACATCTGTCACCCAGCAAGATGTTGCTGGTGCACCAGAGAATCCAAGTGATTCAAAGGCCGCTCCCAATCCATCGCATGTTCCTTCTGTGAATTCTGGACCATCATCTACAGTGCAAGCTCCTGCGGCTCAGATACTTACTTCAGCAGGTCCATCACAGGGTGTGTCTGTGCCAAAAGCACGACTTCCAAATGACAAGACAGGTATACTTGAAGACAAGATAAAGGAAGATCCTCGAGGAGATTTAGATGCATGGTTGAGCCTTATCAGCGAGCACCGAAGCCGCCACAAGTTTGACGAAGCGATTGAAGTTTATGAAAGATTTCTCAAAGTTTTCCCCCAAGCTGTAAGTACATGACATATCTCTTTTGAACCTAGCTGATTGATTGTCTTAGGCCGAAATATGGGCAGAGTACGCGGAAATGGAGCTTGAGAACGAGCGACGGAATGAAGCTGAGAACATATTCGGAAGATCTCTCTTGACAGTGTCCAACGTCAAGTTATGGTCTGTTTATCTCAACTATATCCGCAGAGTCAACGATTTATTGAATGATGCCACCGGCAATGCTCGAGCAACTGTTTCTCAAGCATACGACTTTGTATTGGCCAATATCGGAGTGGATCGAGATTCTGGAAAGATATGGCAAGAGTACATACAATTCATTAAAAGCGCGCCAGGCCAACTTGGAGGCACCAGTTGGCAAGATCAGCAAAAGATGGACCAGTTAAGGAAAGCATATCAAAAGGCCATCTGTGTCCCAATGTCGAGCGTGAACGTGCTATGGAAGGAATACGATCAATTTGAGATGAATCTCAACAAGATGACTGTAAGTTGAATCTTTTGGCCGTCTGAGCTATTCTAATGTACAATTTAGGGCCGGAAATTTCTCCAAGACAAGTCACCAGGATACATGTCAGCAAGAAGTGCCAACACCGCCTTGGAAAACCTCACCCGAGGCCTGGTAAGAACAACATTGCCAAGACTTCCTCCCTTGCACGGGTTTGAAGGAGAACCGGAGTACATGCAGCAGGTTGAGTTATGGAATAAATGGATAGCTTGGGAGCTGGAAGACCCTCTTGTCTTGAAAACCGACGAATTGGATGTTTTCAAGCAGCGTGTTCTTTATGTTTACAAACAAGCAGTTATGGCACTGCGTTTCTGGCCAGAATTATGGGTCGATGCTGCGGAGTGGTGCTACAGCAATGGACTCGACAAGGACGGCGATACATTTTTGAATGACGGAATAGCCGCCAACCCGGAAAGCTGCATACTCGCCTTCAAGAAAGCAGATCGCTTGGAAACCACATTATCAACAGAAGAGAGCAGCAAAAATCCAGCTGATCAAGGCGCCATTGTTCGAGCACCATACGACAGACTTCTTGAAACTCTGTACGACATGATCAAGCAATTGAAGGCTCGAGAAGCCCAGGATCTGGCAAAACTGGAGGAGTCGTTGGCTCTTGATGCCTCCATAAGTGCTATTATTAGCAAGGCTGAAGATGACGATGAGGAAAATGAGGCAGAGAAGGCACGAAGAGAAGCGGATAAGGCGGACAAGACGAAGGCTATCCAACTTGGCTATGCAGGTCAAGTGCACCTCATGTCCAGAACTATATCATTCGCCTGGATTGCCTTGATGCGAGCTATGCGTCGAGTACAGGGCAAGGGTGCAGTGAAAGATGCAATTGGTGGATCGAGACAAATTTTCGCCGATGCTCGCGCTCGTGGAAAGATCACGAGTGATGTCTACGTTGCCAGTGCATTGATCGAACACCACGTGTATAAAGATCCTGCCGGTACAAAAATCTTTGAGCGAGGTGCCAAGCTGTTCCCAGAAGACGAGGTTTTCATTTTGGAGTATTTGAAGCACCTGCTATCCATTGGGGATACCACAAGTAAGCACTCACTTCCTTCTATCTCACTAATTTCCTAACAATATACAGATGCTCGAGTCGCTTTCGAAACCGCAGTCAATCGATTGACGCAGAAACCCGAAAACGTCCATAAGGCCAAGCCGCTTTACTCGTACTTCCACAAATACGAATCCCAATACGGGGAGCTGTCGCAAATTCGCAAGCTCGAACAACGAATGGCTGAAGTTTTTCCCTCCGATCCAAAGCTTCAACAGTTCGCTGCCCGATATAGTGGTGAGGGGTTCGAACCTACTAAAGTGCGGCTCATTATCTCGCCTGGAACTCAGATGCGCCCGAAAAGCCTTGCTGTTCTGCCTTCGATTGAGCAACATACTTCGGTTCAAAATAGTCCCCGACCACCTTTCGCACAGCCACCGGTGCAAGAAAACAGCCCTAGACCTCAGTACTTGCAGACCACAAACTCCCCAAAGCGCCCTTTCCCTGTGGATGATTTTGAAGATATGAGCCGACCACGAAAGCTTGCTCGAGGAGAATCACCACTTAAAGGTGCGGCAGGACGACGTCTGAATCAACAAAAGCAGCTCCAGCAGACACAAGGCGCCCCAATGTGGCAATCGAACGCTCCTCCTTTTGTGGTACCACGGGATATCACATTCCTTCTCAGCATTATTCCGAGGGCAGATCTCTATACGGCCACCAAGTTCAACGCAGAGGCAATGGTTCGATTGCTAGCTCAGACTCATGTACCTGATCATAGCGCATGGAAGGCTTCTCAGACCCAACCTCAACCGTTACCACCCCAGCAACCTCCACACGCACAATATGGTAGGGCTCCCATCCAAAATGATCGACCCCAATCACAAGATCAGCACCAACAGCCACATTATTCCTTCGCCGGTCAAGATGATCGTAGCTGGCAGAACCAGGCCAGTTACGGAACTGGACCAAGTCAACATGTGAACCATGAGCGTAATGGCTATTCGCAGCCACCACCACAGGGTATGCATTTGCAAGGGCTTCCACCTAGGCCAGAGACCAATAATCCAGGCTATTACCAGCAGGACTACAACGGCGCCCCTGGCACTGGTGGAAACTGGCAACAACCCCCAGTTCAAAATCCCGGTCCTTCTTTAGCGCCAGCCCAAACTTGGTATCGACAGGCTGACCAATTCGCCCCAGGATACAACTCTTACGGCCGGTAATCGAGAAACCGTCAGCGAACTTTTCAGAATACTTTGAAATTATGGACTGCCCTAGAATTCCTTCTCCTAAACCACGATGATGGACGGATAATGCTAGCATACGCGGATGTGTATTATTTATTGCTTGCGAGCCGATTTCTTTCTTTTTTCTCTACAACGGGGGGATTTTGATGTTTTTCGGAGGATGGATTGATTCATGGCCCCAGAAAGGTATCTCCAAGTTAATTATCTTTCTTGTCTCTTGTCTTAACTCATAGCATGGAGTTGGGGTTGAACCAAATGGGGATTTCCACAAAAAGCAGGGCAGTGGCGACTGCTTCTAGCACTGATGTATCATAGGAAAAGGATAGTCCAATGCAATGCTAATTTAAGGACTGTTCGTTATTTAATGATTTACATTTTGAACAGCGTGTTGGTGCTTGGAGCCCGCTTACCAACCTATCTACTGTTTTGCCAAATCCGATAGGACAGTTGAGCTACTGTATGAATCGAGTTGGTGTGATGAGAGTCTATTGACTTGATTCTTCTCACTCCATTTACATGATGGTTTGGCTTCTCCTTGAACATTGGGTACCATGGGAGATAGATAGGTAGACAATTAGAGCTGCTTTTCATGCCCCAGCGCAACTAACTCTAGGGGACGCAACCACATTGGGTTCGCCGCGGACAGCGCAGTGTTGGGTGGCAATGATTCATTCCACACGATTTTACTTCACCATAGCAAGATGACAAATTCGCCCACCTGGCTATTGCTCATATATGCGCATATGATCTGTTTGTAGGCTTGGCATACCGATGCAAAAATATGCTTTATTGGCTGGCATCGGATGGAGCTGCGCGTTGCTATGTCATGGAGCAAACAGATTTTCGGCAAGATGCTTTGCTTTTTGCAGCTGCGTTGGCGCGGAGTGCAGCTGGCAAAACAATGCCATGTTGCTCACCACATTGCAGAGCCAGCTCAAGGCAAGGCGAGGAATCAATGTTTTGCAAAACCAATTGCACCCCTAGTTTCTTGTATGGAATTATTGATCACAAATTGCTTGCACATTGTTGTCTTGTATTGAGAATTGTCAAAGGCTGAGGTGTAGTAGCCCTTGCAGGATTGGGTTGGTAGCAAACATCGAGCTGCGGCCCTCCGCTGGCTGAGGAGAAAAAAGACAATCGATCTGCCTCGAAATCTGCAAAGCTCGCCTAATTTTCCTGTTGAGGTCCCATTGGAAGGCAACGCGGTCACGCCTCGCGCTAGCTCGCGCTAGTAGAGTTTAGTCTCCCATGCTCGTCGCCCACCATTCTATGTGCGCTGCCCTGGTCATATCTTCTCCCTCCACCTCCACCTCGACCAAACCCCTCATCTCCTCTTCCCTCTCCACGATCAACCTCCTCCACAAACCTCAACACCTACGTGCGATCCCTATTGTCTTGCGTTGTGCACCTACGAGATTGAAAGAATCTAAATAGTAAGTTCTCTCCTTGAACGCCTCTCGTTTGCGCCCCTTTCTCGTCGTTGCTCGGCGTTTGCTCGTCGCTTTGCCCCGCCAAGATCGTCGAGCACTCGCGACAGCACAACACCTTCTCTTCCTGCACCGAGATCTTTCCATCTCGAGATCCTCTCCCCTTTTCTCGAGGCTCGTTCGCTTCAACCCCTCAAGTGTTGTACGACCGCTGACCCCCGTCGAGCAGTCACACCGCAGTGTTGCGATCTGTCACCCAGCTCTCGAGGTACCGATCTTTAAGCCTCTAAGCAGTAAGCCTACCCCTGTTCCTTTCCCCTCTTCTTTCTGGGAAAGTCAACAGATTTAGCGACATTGTGTCGAGAATCTGCAGAAATCCCAGCATGCCATCTCCCCTATTGGTATTGCTGGCAGTCATCACGCTGGCACTGCCAATTGGCATTTGGTTTTCGAGGTCCCCCTTCACTTGAATTGAAACTGTGCTAACATGTTCCCCTTAGCTCACTTGAACCATGCCTGGCGGCGCAGGTCAACGTCGAGGCCGAGACCTCGACGATCGTCCAAACAACGGCGGATACCCCCAAGGATATTCTCAAGGCCCCCCTCAAGGATCTCCCCAACAACGCCACCAGTATGTCGAGCAGGGAAAGACTGATGGTCCAGGCCCCGAGCCACCACGCCAACAACCACCTCGTGGAGGCCCATCAGGTCCCCCATCAGGTCCCCCATCAGGACCACCACAAGGACCCCCAGGCGGAATGCCAGCTCCATTAGGATACGACCCTGGCCGCATTACCTCTGTCCCAGCTCGAGTGTCTCTGATTACAAACACACGTGTGGAGCTGCCACCAGATGCAGCATCCTTGGATCGTAAGGTACGCAATACATTTGTGTTTCGCTATTGTTTGTTGTATATTTTCTTCGTGTGGCCCCCATTTAAGTAAATACTTATTGGTATTTGTACTTGCTACTTTGCTGTTGCAAGATATCAATAAGTACTTTGGGGCCGTCCACTCAAATAACTTTGAGGAATAAAGTACTTGGTAGTTTCTTCCACCAATTCAGTGAAGTGGAGAGACGAGTACTTCTTTCCCTCCTCAGCTGGCGTTCCTTCCTAAGTAGGCAGTCGACTTTTTCGTTCGTTCGATTATGGATTGAACCATACGTCAGGCATCAACTTCTACCCCTGTTCAGCACCCCTATCTCTCTATTAAAAAAGCCCCTCTCACCCTCGAGCCTCCTCTTCTTTTTCCAACAAACAACATCAACACACAACTTCTTCTACCTCATCTTCCATCAATACATTACCAAACATCAATCACAACTTACCCAAACACCTCAAGCCAAACAAGATTGTTGACTCGTCGACTCTCAAGTTTGACCTTGATCCCAAATACCTCCTCAACCTTCATATTTCCCACCCTCCTCTCAACCTTACCCACTTTCGTCCTCGACTTCACATTCTCCCTCATTCATCTTAACCCTTTCCCCTTCACCTTTATCCATATCTTAAACTCTCACCTTTGATAACTCATCATGGAGGGCCACGAGTATGCCAAGCACTTTGCTCTGGACGACGCGAATGGTGCTGCACGCGTTGGATATGCAGAGGAAGTTAACAAGTTCTGCCAGTTCACCAATGAGTTGCCTGCACGCCCAGGTTATAATACCACCGGCAAGCAGATCGCTATCCGTGTCAACCAATACAAGGTGACCAAGTTCCCGACAGCCGATATTGGCCAATTTGATGTAAGACTCCTTCCTGCTTCACGTTTGAACCCCACTAACCCAAATCAGATCAATTATGGTATCCCCGCACGAGCCGATGGAGCACCTCCCAAGGCTGGTTTGCTCATGGCAATCTACAAATCAGATGCTGTGCAGAGAGCATTGAGACAGCATAGTGATATCTGGTTGTGGGATGGTCAAAAGCTTATTTGGTATGTCCATCGACTTTTAATTCTTCAAGGAAGACTCTAAATTATTCCAGGTCTCTTGCCACCGTTCCCGAGATCAGAGTCCAAGTCAATCTTGACCAGGAGCGAGGTCGTCCACCCCGCCCAGGCGAGAAACCAGAGGTTTTCTATGTCAAGATTACCAGAACCAAGTCTGTCCGCATGGACGTCATTCGAGCCTATTTGAAAGGCACAATTCAATTTGACAATTCCGTGTACGAGGGAATCAGTAAGTTTGGTATCGAAATATTGGATGATCATGTCACTTATTATTCCTAGATTTCCTTGATCATTTGCTGCGTGAATATCCTTCTACTCACCCTGATGAATTGGTTGCCCAGAAGCGTAGCTACTTCTCACGAGGTGTCAATACCACTCCACTTGACACCGTCATTTCAGCTTCGAAGGGTGTCTATTCATCCATCAGACTTTGTGACGTGAGCTATTCCTTCCCCCCTTTGAAAGATCCCCCCTTTGAAAGAAATGAATGCTTACTTCCCTCTAGCCCAACGGTGGAGCTAGTTCAGGTTTGGCCATCAATGTTGACGTGGCTAATGGCACCTTCTGGACTGGCCAGGACCTCCATCAGTCTGTTCGTAACTATACGCAGGGCATCACAGGTAGTCGCGCATTGGACTATGCTGGCCTTGCGCAGCGTCTAGCACCTAAGCCATTGGGCAATGGCCGATTCACTCAAACTGAGCCATTCAAGGAGCTCCGAAAGTATGCGAAGCTCAAGTTCAGACTTAAGTGCCCACCTTTGCCTGGCCAACATCCCGACCCAAAGAGTAAGCAGCCCCTTTCCATCTGGAGATTATTCTCAACTAACATGTATTTCCAGAGGCCCAACAAAAGATTTTCACCATCAAGAACTTCGCTTGGGAACAGGCATGCGGCCCAACTGGATGCAATCCCAAGACCAAGATCTTTGAGATTACTGACAGAAACACTGGCGCAAAGCGAAACATTTCAGTTTTTGAACACTTTAAACAGAGATATGGGTTTGTTTGTAATTACCCTCTTCTGCCTTTGGTCGAGACTACACGCGATGGCTTCATTCCAATGGAGGCCTGTGAACTTTTTGGTTACCAAAAGTATCAATACAAGTTGGACCCTAACCAGGTAAGAAATGTCTCCCTCCATGCTTTGATCATTTAACTAACCAAAATGTAGACAGCTGCAATGATCAAGTTTGCTGTGACACGCCCCAAGCAGCGACTAGAGTCTATTCACACTGGAGTCGGCATGTTGAAGTGGGGTCAAGACCAAAACCTCAAGAAGTTTGGCCTTGAGATGGAGAGAAATTTCACTGTGGTAAGTAACTCATCCCTTCGAATCGAGTGACTGATACTAAAGCATGATGAACAGACCAATGCCAAGTTGCTACAGAATCCCGAAATTCAATTCAAGGGTTCAAAGTTCAATCCTGGCACTGCTGGACGTTGGGACCTCCGTGGCAAGAAGCTTTGGACACCAAACCTGCAACCACTGAAGTCATGGGGTGTTTTGGTTATCGACAATTGTGCTGATGAGGCTACTGTCAAGAACTTCATGAATGTTTTCATTCAGACTTACATTGGCCACGGTGGCATTATCGCCAATAAGAATCCCTCCATCCAAGGCAGCCCACCCAGAACCGATCATATTGCCAATGCTTCCAAGCTTCGAAATGCAGTCGGCAATGCCAATCAGATGTCACCCCAGATCATCTTCGTTATCATGGGTCAGCGCGACTCCTTTCTGTACGAACGTTTGAAGAGATGCATGGAGTGTCGATTTGGCATGGTTTCGCAGATGATTGCGGTCAACCACTGCCGAAAGGCAGCCCCTCAATACTGCTCAAACGTCAGCATGAAGGTCAACGCTAAGCTTGTGAGTTTGTTTTCTTTTTTGTTTGTTGAATTTTACTGATAGACTATTAGGGCGGCATTACATGCAAGGTTGCTAGTCCAGCACCAAAGGCTTTCCCTGTACCTACCATGATTGTTGGTAAGTGTATTTCTCTATCTTTGCATTAGAATATTTCACTAACTATTATAGGTGCCGATGTGTCCCATGCCTCGCCAGGTTCCCTCCAACCTTCCATCGCCGCAATCACTATGTCTATGGACCCTGATTGTTTGAAGTACGCTGCTCATGTGCAGAGCAACGGTCGCCGAGTTGAGATGATCAGCGAGGAGAATATTCGAGCCGGCTTCATGCAATTGTTCAAGTACTGGGTTGAGACCGCCAAGACTGGACCCGCTCACATTTACTACTTCCGTGACGGTGTTTCCGAGGGCCAGTACAAGGCTGTTCTTGAGGATGAGGTTGGCCATATGAAGGCTGCCATTTATGATATGTACAAGGAAAAGGCAAATAATGTAAGTGTTCCTTTTCTTTTGTCATTGAAAGATCGCTAACTTGTATGAAGATCAAATGGACCATCACTGTTTGCAGCAAGCGCCACCACATTCGATTCTTCCCCAAGGATGGCGACATGCAAGCTGGTGATAAGAACGGCAATGCTCTTCCTGGTACACTTGTTGAGCGTGACGTCACCCATCCGTTCCAATATGATTTCTGTAAGTTCACATCTGATCCCTCAAATACTGGTAAACTAACCACTACTTTAGATTTGTCGTCCCATTCGGCGATCCAGGGTACTGCACGCCCAACTCATTATCAGTAAGCATCACTTCTGTATTTCTTGGCCCAAGTCATTTGCTAATTCCCACTTAGTGTCATTAAAGACGAGGCAAAATTGAAGCCTACGGACTTCCAAAATATGGTCTATAAGCATTGTTACCAATATGCACGATCAACAACCCCCGTCTCTTTGTACCCAGCAGTAAGAAGCCATCTGCATTATTTTATGAGGAATGAAAGTGCTAAAATTTACAGGTTTACTACGCCCATCTCGCAAGTAATCGCGCCCGTTGTCATAATGCCGACGACGCAAGAGATGGACCTACTGGAGGCCAGAAATTCGAGGAGGCCCGAGCAGATGACGTTGTTCGTCGAAATGTTGGCAATGTCCCATCCAAGGGACCTTCGTCGCAAACCAGTTCGAAGAAGGACAGCACTAAGGCAGAACCCTTGGTTCCGCTTGCTCAGGATTCCAAAGACCCGGTATTCATCAAGGCAATTAGAACCGCCATGTGGTATATCTGATTCAGCCTCCTTCTCTGGGGATTTGATCACTTTCATTTCTTGATTGTTTTATTTCACTGATTTTGAATCTCGGAGGATTGGTGGTCGGGGATCAACCTCGCGAATTTCGTTCGCGACCATGGTGGGGTATGGTTCCTTTTGTACTATACTTCATTCTTTCCAGCGATTCTAATGGGATCTATCATGGTGCGTTGAATTTCGGCGGAACCAAAAAATACACGATACTGAATGTTTTCACGGATGGGAAAAAAAAAAATTTGGCAACGCCAAACACTCACTGGTTTACTTAGGTAGTCTGGAGAATTGAGCGATGCTTTAAAAAAACTTATGGTCTAATTACTTGTGACATTGTGACTTCGTTATTATACTTGATTTGTTCTGTGTGGTATTTACTGACAAAAACTTTAGTGGGATCTAATCTTTTCATTTGTGGCTTGTATGAGGGCTTTTTGCAAGGAATACTCTCTAACTTATTGCAATGGTACCGGTTAGTTAATGGAAATCAAGACTTTGTGAGGACCCCGCTCGGTAAGTCTTGAATTCTGGGCCTCTGGCTGTCTGGGTTGTTTGATATTATGAGCTTCATCTTGGAGATGGGATTTTCGTAATTTCTTCTTTACCATTTCTGGGATATGAGTAGTTTAGGGGCGTTGGAGTGGAAGTTGTGCTTTGGTGTTGGGGCTTGTGAGGAGGAGGAAATATGGCGTGGGACGTTGCGGACTTCATGTTTTTTTTCTTCTCGTTATATTATTTGGAGTCACAATTTGGAGATGTAGAGGAATGGTAGCTAGGGGAGGGGGCTGGGATAGAAGGATAGAGGATTGTAAGAGGGGTTTGGGTGCGTAGGCTTAGGAGTTTGGGGATTTATTTTTTTGGACTTTGAGGGTGTGGTTTAGAGGGGAGGGGGTAAGATGCATGGTAGTTAAGGTGGACGGACGGTGAAGAGATGAGGTGAGGTGATGGGTTAATGGGGAGAGAGGTGGGTGTTGATTTGGGATCAGGGGCTGTGTTTTGGATTGAGGTGGTGGGTGTTGAAAGAATTTTGGCGCGAGGGGGGAGGTGCGGTGTTCTGTGGTTTGGGAAAATTGAGAGGTTTAGTGCGGTGCTGGGGAGTCCTACTGATTTGCTGGTTGGTGGTGGTTAGAGGGGAATGTCTGAGTATTGATTTGGGTGGTTGGGCTTGGATGGGTTTGAGGAAATGGCTTATGGGGAGGGGAGTTGGATGTTAAGCGAGGGTTCGTAAGTACTCTTTACCTTCCGGGTCATACAGAAAACATCGGAATCTTTGTGTGCCGAAGTCTCGACTGACAACTTCAAGAGCTTAGCCACGACCCCGTTGCCTCGACACCTCGGTCTGGTGTCACTTTGAAAACTTGGTACTACACTCCGAGGTTACTTTCTCCGTGACGTGGGATGTGGGAGCAAGTTCCCCTCCTCAACATATTTATATGTCGACTTCTTTCTTGGATCTTCAGAAGGCCCTTTCGCATGATACAAATTAAGTGAACCTCAGACAAAATGCGTCTTCCAATACTTCCCCTTCTCACTTTCCTTCCACTAGGCATCTCCTCTCCAACTTCTGAGGTTTTGACACCAGAAGTGGCGGCTGCGGATAATAATACGATCAAGTAAGAGAACAGCCTTTCTTCAGAGTATTTGCTAGGTCAGAAAATGTAGGAGATGTTCAATTGTGAGAGAACTGGGAATGTTTAAAAGAATGAGAAATTTGAATTCTCTCGGGCAATATATGGGAGTGTTCCAGAATCTTTGAAGTATTCGCGGAACAAAATCCCTCTCCCTCTTTTACCCTTTCTTGAAAGTCTACCTTACAATGAGAACCAAGCAAGAGAAAAACAAACTAACGCCACCCAAAAAAGCATAGTACTCTACACCCAACCCGGCGGAGCAGGACAGGCAAAAATCTACGTGACGGAGATAAATAAATGCTATCCTATTGATCCTCCTTTGTGAGTCCTCCTTACTCCCATGCCCTTTTTTATCCACCCCCAGCAACCCTCTACCAAGCCAAATCCTACAAGCTGACACTTACAACCTATAGTTACAAAAACACATATAGCATCACAATGCAACAAGCTTTCTACAACTGCACCTGGTACTCCAAGCCTGCATGTAACAAGGCTGATAACTTGTTTACTATGGGTGGGGGAGGGGTATTTGTTAGGATTCCGGAGGATAAGAAGGGGGTTGTGACTTTTGAGTGTATGCCTGAGTTTACTTAATTGAAATGAGATGTGCGAGGATCTAGGATGTGATGATTTGGGTGGGGGTATGAGGAAAGAGTGGCTTGGTTTAGAATTCTATTCAGATAGCGGAGGATAAGTGAGATGATCGCTCATTGCTCTCTACCCTTCTTTCTTCTCGTGCGAGATAGACTGGATAATCATAGATATTGTTCGAGAAATTTAGAAGATCGGGAACTTATTCTTCTAAAAGTTCTCAGATAATATATTTCATTGCCCTCGACTGCTTCGTACACTTTTTAGTCAAGTAGGTGACCGAGAGCAATGATCAAATATCTTTAAAGATATTTGAAAACCCGATATGGAAGGGGGTTTGGGTCGCATGGAAATGCTTCATGGTTCAAGAAATCGTAGCAATGATGTGTCAAGACTCAACAAGGGAATCTTCCAGTGGACTGGCGTCCAAGCGAATTGGAAAAGTGAATTTACGTTGGTGTTGGGTGAAGAGCCTCGAATGGTGAAAGTTGACTTTTGATTACAAATAGGAAAGCACGTGAAAGGATAGTGAAGGCTATAAGACCTCTCAATGCTGAACTGGCGCAATTCCTTCCTGGCCCTCCAGTGAACTTTCTAATTGACTGACGAGCGAAGGAGAGAAAAGGGTGGTGCTACCGTGGACATCAAAAGCGGCAATAAACATATAAACTTCAAATACAGTCATGATTTGGAACTCGGTTGTTCCAAAACACCTGGGTCAATAGTTTCAAATTGTTCCAAGTCTTTAGGATAATTTACTTGCATTGCCCTAGAAAGGTAGAACAACGAGGGCTAGGTAGGCAGGTACGAACCTGAAGTATTTACTGCAACTTTTGATGTCCATCACGAGGGGAAGAAGCCCATAACAATCTGAATGAGAGTACACAAGATCAAAAAGGAGATTTGAAGTATTGTTTCATATATTCATCACATTATCGACAAAGCTATCATCCAAGTGCAACTAACTAGTCAAGCAGCCGAGTACACAAACTTCAACCCAGAGTACAATTTTTAGACAGCAACTCTCCTTGCAGGATGTACCATATCCTCAACCCCCTTTTCCTTTTCTCCATCCTTAGCTGCTCCAACCTTGGAACTTCCAATTTTGATATTATTAGCATTTCCAGGTGCCCCTCCTGTAGCCTTATTTTTTGCATGTCTCTCCCTCGCGAGCTGGATTTTCGATTTCTTGTTCCCATTTGCATCCAATTCCTCGTCATTACCTTTCCAAGGTTGCCTCTTGTTATCCTTGTTGTTCTTTTTTTTGTTTTTCTGCAGTGCGTTGGTAGAAGGCGTTGCCTCCGCTGTCTCAGCATTCTTCGCGGGCTCCTCAGATGGGTATGCAGCTGCACCAAGAGCCTTGACGGTATTTACCCATTCGCCTCTCCGACGCTTGAAGAGATCGAGGTGATAATTTCGCCATATGATTCGGCCTGTGAAATTTTCTCGGAGGGCTACCTCGTGGTTGCACAGGGTGAGAGCGACTCGTTCGCAAAGGATGAACAGGGGTGCTGTGGAGGCTGTAGATTTGAGGAGAGCGTCTAGGGTATGGGATCCGGTTGTGGAGAGAGCTAGAATGAGAGTGGGATCCAATTCTGGGGTTTCGGGCTCTGTGGAAAAAAGTAGGGTGTTGATGAATTTTCGTCGGAAAAGTGTTGGTGTTACAGGGTTGAGGGCCGCCTGAATAATATGTGAGGTTGGTGTGTACAGGGCGAGCGCAAGAAGTGTTGGCTGTGGAAGACACAACAGTGAGTTTTGAATCAATGTTGATGGTGGTCCAGGAATTGCAAGCAAACTCTGAGCAAGAAGTGAGCCGTGGGTTTGCTGAGGTGTTGTCTTCATTCCCTGATCTATGGGCTTTTTTGCTCTCTTTAGGATCGTACCGGTCTTCTCAGGCTGTTCAGGTGCCTCCGGTGCCTCCTCTTCCGGTTTCGCGGCAATAGTAGCTTTGATGAGGGCATCTACATCAGTAACACAAGCCATCTTCAAGACTAAAGTATTCGGATCTGAGCCATACGAAGAAGCAATTGCGTTCGTCAAAGCATCCACAGACGCAACCGCCTTTCTTGCGTGGCACCTCTCCATCAAAGTCTTGATGATAACAGTTCGTGATCGCTCAACCAAACCCATAATTTGAGGTGCTATCTGCTCAACGGCATCCACCAGATCTTCTTTGCTAAGTCGCTCCAACACTTTCATAACAACATAACTTGAGATCTCGTTCCTTGCCAATCCCGCGATACGCTCTTTGAAAGTGGTTTTGTATATTTGCTTGAACAGCTTTCCTGGAGCATGCGTGCAGATTGTTTCGAGGAGACGTGACCCAATTGCATCGTAAATAATACCGTTGATAAATATAGACGCTGAGCTTCCCTCCGTGCCTAGTTCGTCTGGCAGGAGAGCCGAGATGATGGTTTTCTGGTCGGAGTTTTTGCCCTTCTTCGAATTTGGATTCGTCAGTTCGAGTTCAAGGAGGAGTTGTAAAGTAGGGTTGCCAGTAGGATGTGTGGCGAGAACTTGAATAAAGGTAGGATCCATTGTCGCAATCGTGTCTGAAATTATCTTCTCAACTGCAAATTGGAAGGACTCTGGAACAGCGCGCTTGTTCAAAGATAATTCTGTTGGTGCCGCAGCCATATTCGCAACCACTACCTTCTCCTTTTTCTTGCTTTTCAGTAGAGAATTTGTCGAGCTCTTTTCCAGTGATCTGCCAGACAAAATGACCATCAACACTCTCAGCGTATGCGACGCAAATCGGTCCGTCAACAAGAATGCCATCTGGCCCTCCAGCTCATCCAAGGTTGCCAGGAATAAGCTCTCCATTGACAAGCTCTCGGGATCCTCTGTATCGTCTGCATCCCCTTCAACCTTCTCCTTCTTCTCCGCCACTACCTCATCTCCAGTCAATTCCCTTGTGACCACCGGGGCACTCTGGATAAACAGCATCTCAGCGCAATGACTTGCAAATCGATGCTGCACCAAATGCGAGAAATTCCCCGCAAATACCCCAAACAGCTTCTTCTTCTGCGCACTTGTACTCAACAGTATCAATCGCTCCATCAGTCGGGAACAACTCTGACTGCAAGCAATCTTCAATTCCTTGCCCTCAGCTTCCCTATACACACTCTCGAGAAATAGTGTTCGTTCTTCGTCGGAAGGGAAATCGTTCAGCTCGAGAAGTTCGTCTGCGCGTCGGAAATATTCTTGCTCCTCATCTTCAAGCATACCATAGAAAGGTCTTTCGGTAGCTGGCGCCTTCTCGTCATCTTGTGGCAGGATTGAGTTGTCGAGTCCTATAAATTCGACTTCTTCGGAAGGGTTTTCTGGGTCTTGGGACTTTTGGCGTTTGGGGAGGACAATTTCTTCGTCGCCGGTGTCCCGTTTGCGCTTTTTGTCCTTCTCCTCCTTCCGCCGACCTCGACTGTGTTTGTTTTCTTTAGGCATTGTGTTGGTCCTGCTGCGCGGTGGGTGTCTGGGGATTCCTTAGGATTCCTTATCGTCTCAAAATCTCAAGAAACTTTTTTGATCGCGATCGGTGAAAATCCGGGCGATGGATCTTAAGCCAATCAGTTTTGGGTTACACAGACCCACCCTCATCCCCTCGCTACTCCTTTCTAGGTCTACTCCTTCAACACCAATTTAGCGCCCACAACCGGCGAGTTGAATGTTTCAAGACCACTATTAGGACAAATGTTTGTACAACAAAATCTCCCCAATGGTCGCCTGGGGTGGTCAAGGTCTCATATTTCGACTTGTGAGGAATTGTTTGCACCACTGGAGCCTGGCCTAACCCGCGGCTTCCAGATTATCGACAGACCTACCACTCGCCCCTCGGGGCGGGATTCGACGGCGGTCCCCGTCGCCAATTCGCAAAAAATCCCAGTGCCTACGAAGCTGGGATTTCTTTACTACAACTAAAGTTTTGCCATTTTTTCCTATTGTTTTGGGGGTTTTACTCTTACTTAATCTGAATTATTTTTTGCACTTTTTGCTTTCAAGTTAAGCGAATCTTCGCCGTCTGCGACGCCAGCCCGACGCTACGATGGCCACTAGAGTTGGAAAGATACCCAACCCAACGTTGCTTCTGGCTGCCTCAGTGTTAACGAATTCTTCATCAGGACCACTGCCAATGTCAATAATAAACCACACGGGTCTCAAGTTATCTCGTCCCAACACCTAATCATAATTTTGCAGAAATAAGAAGGGATTCTGTTTTCCATCAATATTATTGATTCCGCAATGGATCTTTAGAATGCTTCAATTTTCGATCATACTCTCTTGTAAGCGGTCATCTTGCAACGAATAATAAAAGTTTCCTTAAAGAGCGCGGTGTTGTCCATTTTGCGGCTCTGTAGTATAGAACAGTTCAATTTCCCATTAAATTTAGCTCGTTTTTCTGCTTTTCGGTGACTGAGTTGGGACTGGCTAATAAAACATGCTTCAACTGACATGGCCTTATCAGCATTTTTGATTGCTCTTCAACTCTGGCTTCTTTTTCGCGCGTTTTAATTGAGAACTTCATGTTCTCTTTGGTTTCCCCTGGTGTTACATCTTGGATTTCTTCATGCTTGCGTTTCAACTTTAAGACTCCGGAAGAAAGGGGGTTGGACTAGAGAGCAGGCCCAGAGAAAGAAAGAAATCTAGCAAAAAGATAACCTACGAGATTCATTGTCCCAATCACCACTTCTACCCCGCCTAGATATATGGAAAATTGCGATGAATTCATCATGGGAGGCTTTCTGTAATAGTGTTCGGGAAATTATTGGAAGTTTTATTTCCCAAATTGTAATAATTCGCCAAGACCAACGGTACCTAGTCTCGCGATGGACATTAAAAGTGGTAGTAAATAATTCAGGTTTCGCACCTGCCCTGCCTACGAGTACCTAGCTCTCGTTGTTCCAGCCTTTTAGGGCAATTCAAGGAAATTATTCTAAACACTTGGAACAATTCGAAATATTGACCTATGTATTTCAGAACACTCAAGTACAATTGTCCCAAAGTATTGCTACTGTCACTTTTAATGTCCACTGCGAGTCTAGTTTAGAATCAATATAAACTTGGAAGTATATTTTAAGCAACCGAAAGCTCCAAAAAATGTTTTGGCTTTAAGCACTGAATATTCCCATTATATATAAATTACATGACAAGTGCTTTCAAGAGTGAAACCGAGAGATGAAAGTCGCATGGAGTCCGGGTTCAAATTCTCAATCTCTCTTCTGGTATGATAATCCTTTTTTGGGGGGGGGGGGGGGGGGGTCTATACATGATTTGAACTTCGAAAACGTCGATGAGGACTTTTCAGAGATACATAAATTTTTGTAAGAGAAAATCGCAAGAATTCCCCAAGTTCAAGTCTCTAATCCCAATTTAAAATTTACCTCTAAGTTCTAAACTCTCTCATCTCCATCTATCTCCTCCCAAACCTCCCAAACCGCCATATCATGTTTACAAACTCCCACCAACCTTCTCAATTGCTTTGACCAGTCCATCAACAGTCTCCCGTCTAGTCTGAACATTAACCACAACCCGAAACATTTCTCCCTTCTCACCGGGCGCATAATCAATCATAAATCCCCTCCCAATAAGTCCCTTCACAGTCCTACTAGTAACCCTCCCATTCTCCTTTTCATCCCCCAATTTCCCATCTTTCTTATAGTAAAAACAAACTTGTAAACAAGGCGGTGGATTTTCAGAAACGAGTTCGAAATCCGATTTTGTCGCTAGTAAAGAGGTGAAGTATGAAGCGATAGAAAAAGCATGATCGATTTGTGAGGAAATGCCGGAGGTGCCGTAGTATATCCAGTGCAAAGCCATTTTCAGCGAATCTCCTCGTCGTCCACATTGCAGTGTCAAATCTGCCAAGTCCCAGACTTCTTCTTCCTCCCCATTTTGTGCCTCCTCCTCATCATCATTGGAATGAAAAAGATATCCCGCAGGTAGCGTATTCGCTTTATGAAAAATCCTCATATCGGGCCCCAAAAGAAACGAACAAGTCATCGGCACACCTAACATCTTGTGAGGATTCACCGCTACCGAATCCGCCTTCTCAACACCCTTCAACTTGTGCTTTTGTGAAGGAGAGAAGATGACGGAACCACCCCATGAACCATCAACATGCATCCACAACCCCTCCCTCTTACACACCTCCCCTATCCCCTTAAAATCATCAAACGAACCGAGAACGGTAGTGCCCGCAGTAGCATTAACATAAAAAGGCGTCTTTCCCTCCTCCCTACTCTTCCTCACCAAGCGTTCTAACTCACTAACTATCATTCTTCCTGTAGCATCGACAGGGACGGGTATCACAGCCGAAGTGCCGAGACCACACATTTGAGCTGCTTTTTCGAGGGAGTAATGTCCGTGGGAGGAGGTAAAGAGGACGAACTTGTGGGACCCGTTTCCTTCTAGCTTGGTGGAGGGATAGAGGGTGTTGCGGGCGAGGATTAGGGATGTGGTGTTTGAGGCTGAACCTCCTTGGGTTGAGATTCCTCCTGCTTGGGGAGCTGTGAAGCCGAACTTTTGGGCAAGGGTTTTGGTGGTGGTTTTTTCGAGGAGGGTTAGGGCTGGGGAGACGGCGTAGACGCTAGTGGTATGTTAGTTGAAGTTGGCTGGGGGATTGAAGGATGGCTTACTGAACCTAGATGAGTTGTCAGCGAGTGAAGCGAGGAAAAAGGGGGAGGTAACTTACATTTGTGTTTAGAGTTGCTAACAATAATTCGGAAACCAAGCCGACCTATTTCTTTGTCAATTCAAAGTTCTCCATCCAACAAGTGAGGTTGACTTACAGCATTGGTGCTAGCATACAACTTATCCACTGTCCAAAAATTAGCACCCTTTCTTCTAAATCCTCAACCCTCTTACAACTTCATCCCCTCAACGACACTTTTTTTTTCTCGAAAAGCACAAACATGAAGAACTTAAGGAGTAAATAACTCACGAAATCCTTGATCCCAAGTATTAACACTAAACCTCAAAACCTTCTCCACAACCTCCAATATGCCCTCCTTCCCTCTACCCGCCTCTTTTCCCTCGACACTCTGACCATCAGGCAACACAAACCCAAATAACTCTTTCAACTCCCTAGGAGTATGATACTCAACTAAAGCAGTTCTCCCTTTCTGTCCATTCTCTTTTGCTTCATTGCTTCCACCACCCGAAGATTTAGCGAGAGAAGCAATATCAGCTTCTCGAATAAAAGGGAGTATGAGGGCTTGGATGGAAGTGAGTAACTATTTACAAAGTTATCAAGTGTTTTTAATAGATGAAAGAGAAGGGCGTGCGACTCAAGTAAGATTGGGGAAATAGTAACTAAGAAATGAGAGTGGGGAGAAAAACAAACATCCTCAACCTCATCAGCGCGATTTAATGGTTTGACCGAGTCATTTCCATTGACCTCGGGTAATTTCGAAGCCATGAATGCTGTGGTACTGCAACAAGCTATTTCAAGGACTTTTACTCGAAATGAACAAAATAATCTATATGTCAACTCAAGTTGATACAGAAAATACACGAAGTCGTGGAAGTCATATGGTAGGTGGTTTCAAAGATGAAAATACCAAAATCATGACGTGCTGAGTTTTCCCTCCACGTGAAACACGTGCGGTTAAAAGCGGGGAGATTTAGGTAATTGATACGTCCGTAATGGAAGTTAGATAATTGGATGAGAAGGATTCAAGGGATTTTTTTGGTTTAGACGTTTTGTTTGGGAAGGATTCGGAACGTTACGATATGAACAAAAGTGGTCTGGGATATCTCAGCTATTGTTTAAATTAGGACATTGTGGCAAAGTGCAGAAATAGTTCGCCTACTTTTGTCGGTGGAGAAATTAAATGGTCTCTCTTTTTGGAAATATGGTTCAGTCGAGGAGAGTTGATCTCGAATATGTTACTGTGCCGCTTACCCACCAAGACCTAGTTAACTTATTTGCTGATTCGTATACTTACTAATTTTTTAACGTTTCTGTTTGACTCGCCAAAATACGCTGGATGAAAATCAGTTTTTGGTAATGGCATGAAATTCGCTGCTCTATTGTGGCGAAAACCCACAACTGAGAAACCTAGAAGAAGAGTATTGCGTAGAATTGTACGCTGGGTATTCTTCAATGGAAAAATAAGAAAGATGAAGGCGAATGAATGAGTACATTATGCCAACCACAACCGAAAGCCAAAGGATGAAAATCGTAAAGACAATGCAGAAGAGATATGCACACAAGACAAGAAGAAGAAGATTACTTCTTCGATTTGCCTTTACCCTTTGACGGGCCCATGGCAGCTTCTCTCCGCTTGGCTTCCCGAGCTTCAATATCAGCCTTCTTTCCCTTCTCTGCTTCCTCACGCTCCTCCTTCTCGGCAGTCTTTCGTGCAGCCTCTTGTTCTCGCTTCTCGCGAATCAGCTTGAGTCTGGCAAGATCCGCCTTGGCCTCATCAGTCTTTCCGGCCTCGTGAAGTTTCTGATATCTCTCCTTGGCTTGCTGTGCTTGTACTGCCTCTCGCTCACGTCGACTCAACTCTGCCACTGGCTTCTTTCCCTTTCCTCCTACGCTCATCTCCTTGACACCCTCAGCTGCTTCGTCCACGCTGACGGGAGCAGCTTTAGCCTGATTGCGTGCAGCCTTTGAGTGATTGGGATTGGCAGGCATATCTTCATCCTCGCTCTCTTCCTCTGATGAGCTGGATGGCATATCGCCCGGTTGTGGAACCCCCTTCTTCTTGGCTATCGCGGCTTCCTTCTTCGCCTTTGCGGCGGCTCGACGCTCCTCACGAGTCATGGATTGTTGGTTTGTCTCCTCTTCTGATGATGATTCCTCCTCGGAACTGTCTTCTTCTTCGGATGATGAGGCATTTGGGTCGCGTTCTTGGACTTCGTTTCCGTTGGCATCGAGGGGTCGAAGGTTCTTGGAGAAATGCTTGCCACCTGTGGGAAATAGGTTATTAGATAGGATATCATTTGATGAATTTGAGTACAGACTTACCACCACGAGTAAATTTCTTGAATTTGCCCCCACGTCCGCGTCCTCCTCCACCTGGTGGTCCTCCTGGTGCCATTTTGTATTGAGATTTGTCTGTGACTCGGTTGTTTGTCGTACGAGTGACAAGAGGTTGTTTGCTTATGAAGAATTTGCAGATGAAGATTGATTGCAGAAGTGGGTGGTGCAATCGAGTGTGGAGTGGAGGTAATAAGCAGCAGAGAAGTGGTGGTTTCGCTGCAGTGTTGCTATTCTTTCCAAGGTTTCGAGGGGCAGTTTTATCCAAGGAGGGGTCGATTTCGTGCTGACCAGGCACGTGCCTTTGGTGGTGAATTTGGACTGTAAAAGCGGCAGTAAATACTTCAGGTCGCACCTGCCTCCTTATCACATTATTGGAATTCTTTAGGATAATTTAAGGTAACTAACCTAAAAACTTGAGACAATTCGAAATACTAACCCAGGTCTCTTGGAACAATCAAGTCCAATTGTTCCGAAGTAAGCAAGAGCGATTTACTGCCGCTTTTGCTGTCAACCGCAAAAACGTTGATCCGAGAGAAGGTCCGTGCACCATAAAATTTGCCTACTTGATTTCGTCGCGCTAGCCAACTTCCTCTTTTCTTCCTTTCTCTCCATACATAAAACTACACGCCTCCGGAAATATCCAATCATTTCTTCACTCAATGATGTACATCGATGGGAATCTGGAGGCAAGAGGAGAATTACAATCGCTGAACTCATTCTGCCACCTGACGCATGAGAATGCATGGGCTGGGAGAAACAATTTGGCGGGACACGACACCCATCCATCCTTCTGTTGATGAAGAATTGGCGGAGAAGGCCTCTCCTTTGCCGGAGATGGGCTGGCTGGCTGGCTAGCTTCCATGCTACCTACGTTGACTTGGGCAACACAGCTCGAAAGCGCTTGCTCGCGGCTCCACTGTTGAGTTGGCTGCCCAAAGGAGATTCCGATGTTCGTTCAGCTCCAACCTGACCTCATTCCGAGCTGAGGACCACGATGGCTAGTATCCCCACAAAGCATACAATATGACGGTAGATGCCATGGCATTCACTATGCTGCCATTATTTTGGTGGCGACATTCAGTCAACTGATTGCAGCGGCTTTGTTTGAAGTTCCACATGGCTTCTTTATTCACATCACCATCGTCATGGTCTGTTCGGTTTTACTTGTTTGACTCGAATCAGTTCTTTTGTCGAGTATACAAGTACACGCTTATGTTGACTTCCGACCATCTCTCT
Source organism: Calycina herbarum (assembly GCA_001414485.1). Taxonomy (NCBI): domain Eukaryota; kingdom Fungi; phylum Ascomycota; class Leotiomycetes; order Helotiales; family Pezizellaceae; genus Calycina; species Calycina herbarum. The sequence continues at coordinate 172,592 of LLEY01000042.1, read as the reverse complement.
ACTCGTCCTCTCATCATCTTCATCTTCGTCTTCATCTTCATCTCAAAAACATGACTACCATCCAAGGAAACCCACCATGTCCGCACTGCAGAGGCAGTCTCTCCACTCCCATCTGTACCAAAACCACAGCATGCCGTCACTGTCGATCTTTCACAATGCCCATCCCATCCGTCTCCTTCCTACTCAAACACTTCTCAGATGTCACACCAAACATGAGTATTGAGCGAGGCACTAATCAAAACCCCGTCCTATCATGCAAGCTCTGCGCACTCGTCGACGCCAGTAGGAACGCAATGGACGCAGAGGCACATTCCAAAACCGCAGACAAAAGGAGAGATGTGGAAAGGAGGATTGCCAATCTGGAGAAGGATCTCATCACGCAAGTAGCTACAGATGACGATTATGCCGCTTTGGATATGCAAACGAAGTTGATGGAGATTCTTAAGAGGAAGTTGGCTGATCTTAAGGTGGAGATTGATCGGAATGTTGAAAAGGCGTGGATGGAGTATTGGGGAGTATGGGGAAAGGGAGAGTATGAGATTATTCAGGATGGAGGACCAGTTTTGGATCGTTTAACATATTAAGTCTTAATACATCAACATACACAAGTTTGGACTTTCAATCCCCACCACAATTAATACTAAAATGAATAATACAAATGACTTCAACCCTTCACAAAAATATACCAATTTCTTCCCAATTAATAACTTCAAATTCTATACTCCATGTTCTGAATCATTTACACGTGCCCTGGCTCAATCTATGGTTAGGCTAATGGTCATACCTACGTAACAGTGGCCCACCAGGCCGGGGAAATCCCGACTTGCACAGCCTTGTTGGTGAACCCCTCCTTGTGCCGATTGTTCCTTCATCGCTGTCAATCAAAGATGACCTTTCACTGGTGGACCAAGACCATACCAACCTCTATCAAGAACTCAAAACTTCTTACTCGACATCAATAAAGAACCCTTATTCATCGCACAGAAAACCCCCCGGAAACTCAACAAACCATGGCAGGCTTTCTGCGGGGCAAACAGGCGGGCATCCAGAATGATCTATCCGCTGGTATATTGCCAGGTATCTTCTCTCCAGATGATCGAGCGAGGTTTGGAATAAATTCGCAGATTGGGTATGCCTTCCTAGCACCCAAAGAGCGCGTGGGAATCATATACTAACTCTGCTTGTGTTACCAGGACGTTAGCCTACGACCCCATCCAATCCCTACTAGCAGTAGGCACTACTGAAAGCGCCTTTGGCAGCGGAACGATCTACGTATTCGGCCAAGCACGAATACAATATATCTTCACCCTCCCTCGACGAGCTTCCGTCAAGCAACTCTATTTCGTCGCCGACCGCCTCATAAGTCTAGACTCCAAAAACGAAATCATAGTATGGGATCTCCAATCCAAGCAGAAGCTAGCAAGCTTCAACCCACCAGGTGTAGTGACCGCCATGGTCACGGATCCGATGTTGGATTGGATCTTTGTGGGGATGCAGAATGGAGAGGTGGTTGCTTTTGATTTGGCGTCTGAGAAGATCTCGCCTTTGCGACTGCCGAATTATTGGAAGGAGAGGAGTCCGAAATCGAGGGTTTTGTCGGTGGTTTCTATGCAGTTGCATCCCAGGGATATTGGACAGCTTTTGATTGGGTATACGGAGGGGATTGTTACTTATTCTTTTAAGAGGGCGCAACCGCTTTCGTATTTTCAGTATGAGGGGAAGTTGCGGCAGGTTTTTTGGCATCCGTAAGTTGGGGGTTGTTTCGCTCCCTTCCCTCGCCCTCTCTATTTCTCTTGTTCTTCTTATTCTTGACTTACTTCTCCGCGAATATGTCATGTCTATTTGCTTTTGGGGGTTTTCTTAAATTGGCGGAGACTGACTCCTTCAACTTAGAACTGGAACCTTCATTGGATCAATCTGGGACCATTCCACGATGGTGTTTTTCGATCCTAAAGATGGTCGTATTGTGATGAAAAAGACATTGAAAGATGCTGAGGTCGACGCATCAGGAGCTCCCGAGTCCCCCTTGGAGATTATTAAAGACGTGAAATGGTGCTGTAAAGAAAACCCGGATGATACTGGAATCCTCTATGCTGGTGCCCAAGGGATGACCTTTCTGGAATTAGGCCCTACTCCTGTCTATGCTACATCATCAGTAAGTATTTCAGTCTTATTTTTCTACTCCATGTCTAATTTTGCATATGTCCCTGATACTTTGAACTGTTCCCGTTTGTATTCCAATCATTAGACCAAAGCTAACTCATCAACCTTCAGTGGGACATTCTTGAAACTCATCTAAAAGGAAAGAAATCAATTTCCTTGGCCACACCCCCAGGCGCCGAAGTCAAAAGTTTCTGCCTGATACCTCGTACCTCCCCTCACTTCGCTGGAGCACAAGATCCTATAGCTATTCTTGCTGTAAGTATATTTATTCCCTTAAACCTCGGAATTTATCAAATGGTTCTCAGAAAACCTTCTTGAATCTCTTAAGACAAAAGCTAACATCGAAATCTACAGATTCTCACATCTGGAGAGCTAATTACTATGAGTTTCCCAAGCGGATATACTATACCGCCCAAAGCACTGCATCCCTCCTTATTCTTCGTTCACCCGTTTGCGTTATCGTTCCAAATAACTCCCGTGGACCGTGGTAGGTAAGTCAACCGCATCTTCTTCACTCCATCTTACTCCTTTGCCATGGACTTTGATCCCCGAAAAGACACGAAAACTGACTATATATTATAGATGGCTAGGGATGGTTGAGAGCCGACAAGAAGGCCCTAGATTTCTCAAAGGCGGCGCTGAAGGCACCAAACCCTTGAGACGATACGAATCCCGAAATGTTGTGCAAACAGCACATGGTGACGGAACTATCCGAATCTTTGATGTTGGCCACGGCGATGAGCTGGAAAACAACACTACTTTACAGGTCGACATCTGCAGAGCTCTTGATCGGTATGAGGATGTTAACATCACGAGTATGAGTATGGGAATTCATACCGGAGAGTTTGGAGTTGGTCTAGCGACTGGTGAGGTTGTGCTCTATCGCTGGGGTTCTAACAAGCTGTTTGGTCAGGAGTTGGGCACTGATACGGTCCCTGGGGGAATCACAGATATTTCAACCAGAGCAGAGTCAACACTAAAGAAGGGGCTGCAACCTTTTGTACTCTACGATATGGCTTCGGGTCCTATTCGTGCTCTCAAGTTATCAGAAGTAGGTTTTGTTGGTGTTGGCTCTGAGAGCGGAGGATTCTCTCTTATAGACCTTCGGGGTCCTACTGTCTTCTTCAAGGGATCTACCAGCGAATTCAGTAAACCTGAGAAGAGAAGCAGTTTTATGAGAAAAGGTAGTAAGGAAACTTCGGCAAGACCCGATTGGCCGGTTGTCATTGAATTTGGTGTTATGACACTGGAGGGCGACAATTATTCCTCCATTGCCTGCTTCGTAGGTACCAACCAAGGAAAGGTAGCAACTTTCAAGATATTGCCCCAGGCGAATGGTGGTTACACTGCTCAGTTTGCTGGTGTCACTTCACTGGATGGCAAGATCGTTTCCATCACACCCATCGTTTCAAGTACTGGAGAATTGGCATCGGCTACAGGACCGGCTGTTGCGGCACTTCGAAATGGCCAGCAGACTCATGGCACTTTGGTAGTTGGTAAGTAAAAAAAACCCCCCTTTCTTCATTTCCGTCAACCTCCTCATACTAACAACACCCAGCTACCCAAACAGAAGCCAGAATTTTCAAACCCGCCACCGCAAAAGGCGCTCACAAATGCTGGGACGACATCTTCTGCGAATCAGCCACCGTCACGGAATTCGAAGGCCACGGCTTCTCCCTCGTCGGAGTATTTAGCGACAAAACAACTCGCGCCTACTCCATTCCCGCTTTGAAAGAAATTACCGTCGCACAACTAGATATGCTCGACAAAACCATGCTTTCAAGTTCCATAGTCACTGCTTCTGGTGGGATATTCGGTTGGACAGGCCCTTCAGAGATTGCTATGTTAAATGTTTGGGGAACGGGACAACCGCTCACGCAATCTACATTGGATAAACTATATAATCCTGATGCATTACCGCCTCCACGACCTACAATTTCGAATTTGCAGTGGATTTCGGGGACTCAGTATGTGAGTCCTACCGATCTTGATCTTCTTATTGGAGGTCCGGATAGACCGCCTAGCAAGAGGATGATGGCGCTTGCTGCGGAGGAGGATAGGCTTGCGAGGGGTGGTGGTGGGAGTGGATCGGGGAGAGCGCCGGGGACGCAGAGTACGGAGGGTTGGGGCGATTATATGACGCGACAGTTGAATGAGAGGACCCAGAAGTTGGGTATTGTGGAGGATAGTACGGATAAGATGTTGGATAGCAGTCAAGGGTGGGCGGAGGATGTTAATAAGTTTGTGAGTAAGCAGAAGAGGAATATGTTGATTGGGGGGATTACTGGGAAGTTCTTCTAGATGGATGGTGGGAAATGGGTTGGGGAATGGAAGGCGTTTGGATGGGGTTGCATGAGAATGGTGCGATGCTTGGGAGGATTTGGGTAAGGTCTCAATATGTTAGGTAGGAGTCTCAAAAATACCAATTTTCATTTTTCTTGAGGGGATGGAGTAACCTGGACCATCTGTGGTGTGGCTACCTTGAGAGCTTTGGGAAGTCCCGAGCTGTCAAGCAAGCATTGCATGAGGTACGGAGTGACAATCTTTCTTCCACCAGTGTACTGTTGTACCATCGTTGAAAAAGCATACGAGGGGACTATGTCAGGATACCATTGCTTTTCATTTACCGTGGTTGGTACCCGTGTTTGCAGGAATAACATTATCTTGATTCCAGGCAACAAGATAGTTACATGTTAGTTTGTTTAATACGACCTACGAGCAACTTCCGACTTTAAAGATGGAATTGGCCTTTCTACCGTCTACTCGCTCACTCACCCCGCTCTCCTCTTCTCTCTTTTTTCTTCAGCTATTTACTTCCGTTCGACCATTTTTTATCTAGATTTTCAGTAATTAATTCTGATGAAAATACTACCCTGCCAGTGATCATGTATGGGCTTTTGTTGGGGTTCTTCAGGCGGGTAAGTTCCGAGTTTTAATCAATAGGCTTTAGCCTGATTTGCTCGACTTCTGGATTTGATGATACGCACTGCAAGATGGGAGGGTACTGGTATGTTGAGGAATCTAAATACGATATGAGAAAGCAGGCCTCGATCGGTTCGGGACATGTCAATTAATAGGTTTTAGGTTGACAGCTTGGAAACGGGCGGTGGTAGGCACGAGGTGAGGGGAGGTGGGTTGGGAGGGCAAGTTCTGGAGGAGAGAAAGTTCTATATTTGTATTTGGTAGTTGAGTGGTTGATTGGGGAATATATTAAGCACCCGAGACGGAATCCTTGGTACACGTGGGTTCTTTGAATGGATCTTGGATCTGGTGAGATGGGGTTTTAGGATAAAAGCTCAGCTTCCCCTGTTTACTTTATGGTTTTTTTTGGATCGTCCTTTACCTTATCGCCTTGCAGAAAATTATGAATATGAAATTTTTAAGCACTTTGTTTTCGACCGGCTGGTTGCTGGTGGCAGCGACCGCAGTTGACCTAACAGTTAATCCTCAAGGTCGAGCGGGTGGGAATTCTTATACTTCTGTAAGTCTACTACGCTCCTCTCCCTACAAAACATAAGAAGTCGGTACTAATTGGTCTTTGGAATAGATCAACGACGCCCTCAAAGCAGCAAAACCAGGCGATACACTAGTGCTCTTCCCAGGAACACATAAAGAACAAGTAGTCGTCGATAAAGACTCCATCACATTCCGGGGATTGCAAGGTCCAAGTGCGGATTTGAAGCCGGCGACCAATGATGTGAGTATTGAGTTTGGATCTTATGGTCAGAAGGAGGATGATGATTCAGGTTTGTTTCCCCTCTCCCCTCTTCCCTTCCCCCAAACTCGCCTACTGATACCCTAAACCTAGCGACTTTCCTCATAACAGCGTCAAACTTCCGCGCTTACAACATAAATATAACTAACACCTACACCGGACCCGACACTGCTTCTCCCGCTTTCTCCTCCCTAGGCAACAACAATGCCCTCTATACATGTGGTGTTCATGGTAGACAGGGGACCTTTTATGTTCATACTGGGAATCTTTTTGTGAGTAGGAGTTATATTGAGGGAACGGTGGATGTGATATATGGACGGACTGGGAATGCTTGGTTCCAAGGTGTGAAAGTGGGGGCTCTGAGGAAGGGGGGAACGCTCACGGCGCAGGGACGGCAGGATGGTGGGGATGGGTATTTTGTTTTTGAGAAGGGGTTAGTGGAATTCTCATATTTTGGTTTCTGGGGGTTGAGGTGGAGATTGGGGAAAGAGTAGAAGGAGGGGAATGCTAATTTGAAATAGGAAACTCGCTATCGCCAAGAAAGCAGATAGTGGCACGAAAGGAAGTGCTTACCTCGGTCGACCATGGGGGGATTACGCAAGAACTGTGTTTCAAAATAGTAATTTGGGGGATGTGGCTATTGAGGCCGGGTGGCAACGTTTGTTTTCCCTCTTCTCTTCTCCCTTCGGTTCTTTTTTCATCTCTTGTCGTCAAAACTATGCTAATGCGTCTTGGGAAGTTTACACCTCCTCTCAATCTACGAAAAATATTCTCTTTGGGGAATACTCGAATACCAACGCCGATGGACCAAGGGTCTCTTGGGCACAAACACTTAGTAGTGCTGTGAAGATTACGAGTTTATTGCCCAAGTATAAGGATTGGGTTGATGCGGCGTTTGTTGGTGTTAGTTACCCTGTTTGAGTGAAGTGTCGGGTTTATGGAATTGAGTGGGTCACGTGGTTTACCTAGTGATTTTAGGTTCAGGTTGACTGGTCGTGGAAAATTGGGAGAATGATTCGAGGTTGGAAAAGGCGGGTTGGCACATGTGTTATTCTCAAAGCGGGGTTTAGTCGAAGCCTTGTTATTATACCTTCGTGACGATAAGAAATGCATTGATGCTGGGGCTTCTCGGCTCCAATTGTTGCTCTAGAAGTTCTGGGACAATTACTATCATTCTCCGAGAGCTTATAGAAGAATCACGAATTAGGTCCCCCAATTGTTCTAAAGCTTGTAGGATAATAGCCTCCATAGTCCTTGTCACAATCTTTAAAAAACCTTGGTGTATGCGGAACAATGACATGAAGTTGAAGGTAGCAAGTGGTGATCAATTCATCAATTTGTTGTTCAACGTATATTTCGTATGCGTAAGGAGATAAAGAAGCCAAAAGAACGCGAGCGGGATCTGATACCCTCATACCTCAACGTGGGGCGACTGTCGATAAAATTATCCTCAATCATCCAGCGGCCGTTATCTAGTAAAAGTAAACATATAAAGCAGGTAGATGTGGATGGCTCTCAAAATACCATTCTTGGAGTTCCATCCAAAATCAACCTTGATTTTTGACACAAGGAAAATTATCTCCGTCATTGCTAAACGTAATGGAACCTTTAAAATGCTAGTCTCGCTCTCAGTCAAATCCCCCACCAATCACTATTCGAACTTGATCTTCTTGGTCCACTGCTCCTCGTAATAATGAGAAAATTGCTTTTGATGGTCTTTCGCAATGTGACCTATGAATCTGACGAGGAGATTGTGCTCCACTGTGTAAATTTTAGCAAAATTTACACGTGAAGCATTGTTCAGCTTGTCTTGCGGGGATTTAGGAATCATTTTGACAGCTCTTTTCCCGATTGCGCTCTCGCCGTCAAGCGATTCGGGGAACTCGGTGTATATGATGGCATGTTCATCATATTCGACACCAGGTTTTGTTAGGCCTCGTCGCCCATATGTGAGGATAGGGCTAGAAGTAATATTCTTTAGTCTTGAAGATAACTAGAGGCAATTGCAGCTAGGATATTTTACTTACACGCATGAAGAAAGTCCCTTTCCACTGGCGACGATTATGAATCGACGAATGGTAGTATATACGTTTTCTCCAGTTGTATCCTCGACTTCGTCCTGGGTGGCATCGGTCTGGCCCGAAGTTGTCTGGCCCATTGGCTCTGACCAGAGCACCTTGAATACATGTCCAGGCTTGAAATGCCTAGAATTACAAATCTGAAAGCCTCTCAAGTCAGGCTTGCTTTCGCCAGTGGCTTTAATTGTCCCACCGTGTACTGGATTAGGGCCTCCAGTGGTACTCCCCTGGCCTTCCTGGTAAGATGGCTGGTAAACCTGTTGTTTGGGTCGCTCGTAGCCTAAATAACAAATTAGCATCAATTATGCAAACTTAAGATGACGTTCGTAAGAAAAGCAGGCTTTCTTCAGAATACGCCTTCTATTAAAAAGTCCCTGAAAGTTTCTGGAATAATGATGATAAGAAAAGGTTTAGAAAATTGTTCTACAACAACTGAAGTAAGAATGTCCAACGGGGAAAGGCTCAAACTGCTCACCATTCGGCGGCTGAAAAGACGGCCGAGGTTCAGAGATTTGTCCAGCTGCAAAGGAAGCTGAAGCGGAACTTTTTAGAGGGTATGCTATTCATTGGTACCTGGTCAGTCTGAAAAATTCCTGGACGCAGCTACTTCGGGGGGATGTTTACCTGAACTAGAATTTGCTGAACCATACAAATCTTATTCCTCTCCACCTGCCGAGTCTTGGGTGCGTAAGAGGTTTGCGCTAGAAAGGCTACTGGTCAACTCATCGATACCGATGGTCGATCTGGGCTCATCGTTTACGGCGTAATTGTACTCAGCTGTGGGTTTTTAACTTAGTAAGTCATTAAGTCTACAGTTTGAAAACGATCTTACTTTGTCCATTTAGCCCTGTCCGCCAACGGTACCATCCTCTACCATCTGGGTCTTTAATCCATTCTGACCATGCAATTGGCAGACTTGGGGTTTGCCCCAGTTCGGTAACCTTATCTTTGGAACTCGCCTCTCCATGCCGCTCATCCTGAAATTTATCTACGTTTAGTTAGCGCTGGTCATATCAGAATCACAGCATTGAAAGCGACAATTACATACCACTTTTAATTTCCTTATCATTGGCTCTCTTGTTCTCCTTGTCAATTGAAGATCCTTCAGAAATATCGCGCCCCAAGGAACTAAGGTCTGATTCTGTTATCTTTTCACTGTGGGCTTTGCTTTCATCATCTTCACCACTATCATCGTCTAGCTCTAGACGTGGTAATGCAGCGAGGCTCATTTCTTGCTGATGTCTACCAACATGGCTAGCAAATCCTTTTTGTGTGGATGAGGGTACTTTGAGACAGAATAGACATTGCTCTTTTTCAGCATCTCTGGGGCGTAAATTTTTTGAAGATCTTACAAGTTCTTCAATTTGAGAAGGTTCAAAAGATCTGATATTGTGGACGTTCAAAGTTGTGATATGATCTCGGAAAGCTCTTTGTGTATGAAATTTCTCTTCACGAAGACCACAAGTCCATATTTCCTGGACACGGTGGACTTGGAATTCGTGGTCCATCCAATCTTTTCGGGACTCAAATGTATGCAGTCCTAAACTGCAGCCCAGAAAAAGGCATACGTATGGCTCAAGGTCTGCGTAACCATGTCTCCTATTACGTTTGTAAGCTTCAATGCTATCATATTCGAAAACCACATGCTCACTTCCAATCAGCTCTATTTTTCACATGTTTCTGAACCTCACCACAATACTGGCAGCTAAAATTTGTGCCATAATCATGACGATCTGGTAAGCTAGGAATACGACGTGTTCCACGATCGACTCCGTCGATTTGTGAAGGGGCGATGGAAGTAGCCGCCGACTGAACACTCTGCGCAAGAGATGCCGAGAATATATTGGATTCATCAAATGAAGTTTTAGTGTACCCAGATAGTGTCATACCGTCGTTTCCCAGCTGCTTACTAGCATTGCTGGGTTTGTTCTTGTTTTGGTCAAAACGGACAGAAGAACTCATGTTGAGTAAACGCTGGCTTCGTTTTAAATTCGCCTCCGCTAGTTTTGCGACTAGTGGCAGATTGTCGATCATGTCAAAACGGTCGTTGATATTGATCGCAAAGACACGAGCTGGCTCAGGGATGCCGGAAAGCTCATCCATTTGAGTAACACCTGGTTCTTCGACAGTTGCTGGATCATCTGCCGGATGCTCCAAGGAGGAAGAGAGATCCACTAGGCTCTCCATATAGCAGTCCAGATCCTCCAAAAGTTTCTCCAGTGTTTCATCGCCCGGGGAAGACACGGAGTCAGAGTTGAAGTCCGAATCATAACTATCGTCATCATAGTTTTCAGAGAACCTTGAATTCATATCCATCGCAGAAGATTTTGCCACTTGATCAAGCCTAAAAACAAGTTCTTGGAGCTCGTCAACTTTTACTTTGGTGCCCGTCCAGTCGTAATTCGGAAAGGCTGTGCAGACTTTGATATCGTGGGGAGTCAGAAATATCCAGTCGCTAGTTACTCTCGAGGATGAAACATTACCTTTCAACATTGTCATCACCCAATGTGTCATCAGTCCCAAAACATTAGCCTGCAAGCTCTTAGAACGGGAGAGTATGCGATCCAATTTTCCCGACTCTGAACAAAATCCCTCGTTCCACATGAAGAATTTGATAAATCTCTCTCGCCGTTCGTTGCCAAAACCTGCAGAAACATTGAGCAGGTTTTCGATGTGAGCTCAACAAACAGAGCAACTGTGCAACTTTCCGGAAAAGCATCTTCGTGTTGAAAGTTGTGTTGCCAGAGTGAAACTAACTGAGCCATTTTCGCAAAATGGCGAAAATTTCTTGACTTCGGCCGAAGTATCCTCTGGGGGAATTTGGTGAATGAAGGACCCCGCCCCAGCCTTGTGAAAACGAGAACTGCAACATGACGTGGCAGCCGGGCGATAAAATCAATCATATGTTAAGGAAACCATCCCTCAGAAGTCTCAAAAAATAAGCTCTCCAAATCCAAAGCCACCATCACCTTAAGAATCATCAGAGGGCATGGCACTCTTGAATTACTGAGGTTCTCATAATATTTGCTGCGCTGCTTGTACCACAAGGCTGTATCCCCAACAACGCATTTTCGTTAATTTGGTATGCCAATGAAACCTGTTTAGTTGTAGAGAGACTTGGATAAGAGGTTGTATCTAACATATACACTAGTCTTCAACAATGACAGAAGTTGTGGGTATAGCTCTCGGAACTTTGTCAATTATCATCTCCGCAGTCGAAAACTACGAAGTGGCGTATGAGCGATTTACTACCTTCTGCCGTTACAACAAGGAAATGACGATACTCAAATTTAAGCTGGAGACCCAACGAACCATATTCAAAAATCAATGCCAATTATTGTTCGGGAAAGTTGGTGGAAATCTGATTGAAATACTCGGAGACTCTATGCATCCCTGTAGGAATAACGAATTGCTTGGAAATCGGCTGAGGGAACTACTCGGGGCTTCATACGAAAGTTGCATTTCCACATTGAATCTAATCAGCAATACACTTGAGAAACTTTCAGACGAAACAAAGGGGTTTCGAGACATTTTACTAGAAGAGGTATGAGACATCTCCTAGTAATCCTAATTGCTTTCTTGGTTGATAGAACTGGGCTCTACTCTCATTTATTTAATGAAAGGCCACTAATCCTCTTTTTGACAGAAAGCAAAGGGAAGAAGTTCCTTGTCGAAATTTGGGCTGAGGCTTAAGCTTAGCTTCTCCAAACCCCAAATCAACAATATTCTTGGAGAACTGCGCCTATTCAATGAAGATTTTAAAACATTGACTTTCCAAGTATCTGAGTTGACGAGCTACCCATTAACCCAAGCAGCTGGATTTGAAATTGCGAACCTGACTACCTTCAAGATTACACAACAAGCGGCGAAGGGATTGTTTCATGACTTGGAATGCGAATGGTTATGCAGCAGCCAGATAGAACATCGTGCCAATATGTCACTAAGACTTGGGGACCGCTTTCACCACAAATCCTCGAAAGTCAGTTTCGACATGGCTGTCATATGTTCTCAGCCAGCAAGTGAACCCATCAGGGTTGTAATTGAGTCTGTATTGAATAAATCTCACGGAGAGACGCCACTCGAGAGGTCAGCCATAACTCTCCAGAGCTCCCTCAGGGATAAGGGTGAAGCAAAAGGCAAAACCGTTAGCTTTTCTCTGACCACGGAAGCCTCAGCGAATCCCAGAGCCACGCAAACAACACATCTCCTCAACCAAGAACAGCATCTCAAACTTTGCGAATACTTCCGAAATACGGGAGCGAGTAACAGTGGCGACTGTTGTGTTCTTGAAAAGTCCGAGCCATTCAAATACTTTGTTTACCCAAAATCTGTTCCAGCATCCTCAGTTGAGGACTTGAACACCGCGTCATTGAAGGAAGTGCTTCAAGGTGGAACAAGATTGCAAATGGAGGAAAACAGCGTTCAGAAACTTGAATTGGCAAAGTTACTTGCTTTGGCTGTTCTTCAATTCCACTCTACTCCATGGTTACTAGACTCATGGAGCAGCAGTGACATCAGAGTTTTACGAGATGGACGACTCCAAGATGCCAGTGTTGATGTCCGGCTTTCTAGCGATGCTTCACCTCGCATTGCCCCCACGGAACCAGGCACACAGATATTTCCTCCAAATAACTCTTTGTTCAGTCTAGGGGTAGTTCTAATGAAGTTGTTCCACAGCCAGCCTTTCGAATCTCTCCAAGGCAAAGCAATTGACAACTCCGGAGACCCGGAATTCCACGCCTCCCGAAATTTTGAGGAAGCTTGTAGAATCAGTGGCAACCTACACAAGCTACTCCCGACGACGAACATGAGGTATCAAACTATTGTAGAGAGATGTTGGTGGTGCAATTTCGGTCAGACGAGAAAGCTTGAAGATGCAGAGCTGCAGAGAGCTGTTTTTATTCAGGTGGTGAACGAATTGGATGAATGCTTGAAGACACAGGTTAGATTGAAGTCATTGTTCCCTTCTTACTCAAACCGGCAGCAGCAAGTATAACTTGCTCTATAGCAATATAACTTCTGTTTCTTCTGGAAGGCTTAAACTAGCTTTTACACTTTCATGAAATCCAGTACTGAAGCTGAAAGAGAGGAAACACACTTCGTCACCGTTCTGAAAACCTCAGAACTTATTACTCCCCTCTTCCAAGCGTATAGTTCTTCTTCCCGGGACGAGGAGAAAAAGGAAGTCTACTGCTATCTTACGTTTATATTACTCTATCCAGTAGTAAATTAGAATTTTGAATACATGTCGTGGGGAATTAATGCATATACCTCCCCGCCCATCAGAGGCAGCTCGCCCATCGGAGCTGCCTCGTTTTTGCGAACCAATACAAAATTGCGAACTACCGCAAGAAAGACGTCTTGCGCAACGCTGAAGTCTGCCTCAACCCTTTCGCCCGGTCTCATCCTTCATTTCAATTGACTACAAAGACGGTGAGTACGCTATCTGTGCAACAGACTCTCAACACTCTCATGCAAGAAGCAAACAACCCTACGCTGCGCTCATTTCACCTCAATATTATGTATGGAAATTGAGCCGCCCAATCCCAGGAGTGTGGGCATACGTACAACGAAAGCAAAAAAGAAGATTGACAACACTGTAACCGTAATCGCAACTTGCCATGCATATAAATCAGCAACATGCTGTACAAGTATGCTTACGGTCTTACCACTGTATCAGTCAAGCCACTATCAAAAGAAAACTCCCGCAACGCGCTGTCACCCAACACCCAAGAAAAAGAAAGCAACGAAACAAAAATCCCAAAATATTCACGGACATCCCAGTGGCTTTTTTCCCAGACCCACTCAGCATCCGACAAGTTGTCACATCTCACATCGCGAACGAGAGATCCATCTACCGGTCCGGAATTGAGAATGTGACACATCACATAAACCAATCACACCACCAATCACCAAAATAATCCATGTCATTCAATGCATGGTAGAAGTTGAGCGCTCAATTCGCAACCGCCCCGTGTCCATGCCACATGTTGCAACCACATCATGCAGATGAGAGGTCTTCTGACCACCATTTCTCAGCTTTTTGAGCCGCAGAGCCTCAAAGTCGGACCAAGGTTGCAAAGTTGAGCTCACTGTGCCTTCCTTTACTTAGCGAAGTGTGGTTACACAAACCGATCATTGGTGGGCAAGATTGCTTGCTTATTCTTGACGCGTCTCGTATGCCCTGTCGCTTCGAACTCAACACCCACACGCGAATCAGGATTCGTTGTAGGAGTTGGAGCATCCTTCTTTAGAAGTGATATTGCATACGATTAGGCTGAATGATAATATTGTGGAAATAAACTGGTTTGCGTGGGATGATCCTGGATGCGCGACGGCCCGGTACAATTGGTAACCATGAGTCAACTTGTGCCACAGCGCTCGCTGTTTTAACGATGCAGAATTTCACATCAGACATGTTGGAACTCAAAGACATTCCAATCAAATGCTTTAGGCAGTGATGTTCTGAGACATGGGTGTTGGATCGAGAAAGGAGAGATTTGGAGAGATTTGGAGAGTAACCGAGTAGTCCACGACAATTGGAACCATAACATATAGCGCACGAATAAAGGTACGGAAGGAAAATCACATCGCAAACAAAACAGATAAAGGCTAGGACAATACGACAATCCATGATCCAAACGCCACGCTAACCTTCTATATTTCCACTTAATTTCAACTTCCTATTCATATAGTTTCCCCGAACACAAATCGTTACACATGCTAAAATGCTTTTCAAAAATCCATTCAAAATAGCAAAACCGCAAACCCCATTCCTAAAGTAATAGATGGCAACCTTGGGGCTTTTAGGAGTTCCTTAGGGATAGGACCGAGGTAGTATTGGAAGATTGTGTACGTCCTTGCTCGAAGGTCCCAGGGGGCATATTGGCACCATCTGTATACCAAGTGGACAAATAACTGAAGCCAGGAAGATCATTTTGGAGTTTACTCAAGACAAAAAAGCCAAGGAAATCCACTGAGTACTGTGCAAAACGACAGGCGTCCAATGTGGACGTTCGAAGTCCATACAGAAGCCAACGATTGATACGGTCGCTCTTATTTTTTTCGTCAAACTCAGTGATCAAATCTTGGAGGGGATATGTTTTCTCAACGTTTTTCTCAGCATCCAGGATAGGTAAGACTAGAGTGAACATACTATGACTGCAATCCAAGTACTCAATTTCCGGCCCCTGAAATTCCCGAAGAAGACTCTTCACATCACCTGTATCCTTATTTATATCAGGGGTCTGGCTAGCTGAACTACCCGCAATGCTCGGTTCGAGATCAATACCAGCTTCAAGACATTGGACACGTAATTGTTCGACATCAATCTGAATGTTAGCGATCTCAGCCTTGAGAATAGCCTGCTTCGACGGTAGACCATCTAAGAATGTTTCCAAGCCTTTGTCAAATTCAAATCCAAGGCGGGCATTGGTCTCCTGTTCATTGTGAAGCGTATCAAACTCTTGGTTCATGTGGGCAAGTTTTTCCAAAGCAAGATCAAGATCCCCAAGCCGAGAGAGGTAATCGATATGGAGGGGGGCGTATGGTTCTTGGTCTGACAGCGACAATCCCAAAACCGAGTTGCTATCCGATGGGGAAAACTCTGAGGATGAAGAGGAATCCAAGGTCGTGGGTTTGGGAGTTTTGCGATTGTATACCCGACCCTCTGTGCGCTCCAATTGATATTCCAAATCTTCAAAGGATCTGAGCAACTGATTGTATTCGTCTTCCAAGGGTCCGTATTCATCTCGGGCCTTTTGCATCTCTTGGAAATATTGATCTAAGTCTTGACGCAATGTTTCGGAATGTTGAAGGGGGTCCTCTGACAGCATGAGCGGCTTCGCGATGTTTTGCCTCACGAACTTCATAAACGATTTATCCGCACCCACTTTGGCCAATTCTTTCTGTCTCAGCTCATATTGTTTGACGCGGAGGCGTGAATGAAGTTTGACAAGTTTTACGCGTGATCTCCTCAGCGTCCTCCTCTCTTCTTGGAGACGCGCCGGATCCGGCTCATCGTCGCTCGACTGTTCCAGGAAACCCTCGACAGGGTCCATCAAAGGCTGGAGGCTCGATATACCGGCCAGGTTTTGTTCCTGCATTGCCTGGAAATGGAGTCTTGGGGACTCAGATTGGGATTTGCGCTTCGAGTGGGTTGGAATGGCTGTTGGGGTCTTCGGTCGCGAGAAGTCTCTCTCCGGAGCCTCGCCCAGCGAGCATTTCCCTTCATCCTGCTTTTCTCCTCCTTCTCCCCATCCGATACCTCCCCGTCCGATACCTCCTCCTCCCCCTCCCCCTCTCAATTCTTCCAAACCACCTGCAAGATATCCTGGGTGGACATTGAATCGCCCAAGGTCGGGGCTATGACACATGCCTCCTAAATCTATCTCGATTCGTGTTGAGTCTTCGGTCAGGGGCAACCAGTTGTGGCAATCCCTAGGTTCTTCGTTGTGCGTCGCCGCAGACGAGCGACGAGTGGGCGCGGAACTGGCGTTGGTAGATGGCGACCGGGAGGAGCGATGGCTCCTCGCCTTATGTGTTCTATCGTGTCCCCATTCCTCCGGGGGCTCCCAATTTCTGGCAGCTGTGTCTTTCCCATGTTCATATCCGCGCAGCGTGTGTTGTTCTCCTGTCGTCGCCCGCGAATGCTGAGACGACCCATCCAAGAAGAATTGTGGAGACCGCACGCCACGTGGTGTATTGGGCATCACGGGACTTCCAATGAGGTCGTTCGATTAAGGTTGCTCCCGTTTCGTTTGTCTTCTTCGTTGTTCGAGCAAAGTTGTGTTAGACACCCATTGGGGATGTCGGAATCTGCTCTTAGGCTGGCTTGCGTTGGGTAATTCAGGTTGGGAGCGGGAGCGAGGAAGAGAAACACGGGCACTGGCACTGCCCTACATAAGGGAAGGGAGAAAGGGGAGGCTCAAGGGCTTAAGGGCTCAAGGGCTTAAGGCTTAAGAGCTCAAGGCTCAAGGGCTCAAGGCTTAAGGGCTTAAGGGAGAATCAGGCAAGCCTAACATGTGTGGGGGTGATTTCAGAGTCATCCATTCACCAATGGATTTCGTTGACACCCCCCTATTTGGGGCACATTCCGGCTGGGGGCATTCCCTCGTTCTCGTTCCACCAACCAACGCAGGGAGGCAGGCCCCGAAGCCCCGAAGCCCCGAAGCCACCTATATCTCGTCTCTAGATTCCCGATTTCAGGCTCAGGGAATTCTCTCGCTAATGCTCGCTAACCTTAGGGCGGCCAGCACGCCGGGTTTGCAGGGGTCTCCCTGTACACAAAACCACACAATCCGTCCCTTCGCCCACCCATTCAAAGCACACACAAGCACACACAATAGAACACTGCATTCGTGCAGTTATACATGGTTTATTATTCAGTGGACCCAATAAGGTTGATATAGCACTCAGCGTTGTTACGCTAATCCAACTGAGGAAGGGATGGGGAAGCGGTTGCTTTCCCTCCCCCACACCCGGTCGACGCGAGTGTATCAAAGAAACCAAGTGGATTCCAAAAGAGCCGCATACTTGGTCTATTTATGCCCGGCGCAATTGCCCCCGGAATGTGTCGCTTAGTTTGAGAGCTGATTTTTTAAGCCATCCATCATTTCTTTTCCATCCCTCTCAACAATGGGACCAAAACACCATCACAAGTCCAAGGACAAGGAAAGGGCTAGCTCCAGCGGACAGAGTCATAGCCAATTACCTACTGCTTGGTCTGAATGGGTCAAATATCCAAACAATGACGGGAGATACTATCGTTGGAGGACAGGCACAAACGGCCAAAGTAAGTCAACGGAACCCCGCTACTATATTTCACCCTTAACTTTATACTGATTCGTCCTAGCCGAGTATGATGACTATAATGGTGAAACGCCACGATTCATACCGGCAGAAAGCTCATCCTCTGCCACGGAAAACTATACACAAAACACTACCTATGACTATCGTGCGCCAGCAGATGGATATGACACAAGACAAGAGCAACCGCAGGTGGATACTTTGACAAGTACTTTAGCAGGCACCAGTCTGGGCCATTCAAGTGGTTAGCCCTCAAGCAGTTCTTCGTGGTTTCTTCTGTCTAACTTTCCTTCGTTAAAGGATATTCTACATCGAGAACGGCTTCAACAGACTATGCTGCACCAATTACGGCTTCATCGGGCTCCGGAACCAACACTATCGGAACTTCCCATAGCAGCTACAGTACACCCTCTTATTCAACAAATACCAGTGGGTACAGACAACAAGTTGGACAAAGTGGATATGCTCAATTCCCAACACCGGCCGCCGCGCAAAACACTCCTTACTTTCCCACCCCTATTCATAATACATCGACCACCTCACCTTACTACCCTAATCCCATGAGCACATCATTTGCCGGGCCATCAGGTCCCTATCCCTCTGACAACGGTGAACTCAATAGCCTTCTCTTTTGATCAGGACTAACATCCTTCAGACAACTTCCAAAATTCGAATGCCTATCACGGCGGTGCAAGTGAGAATGTCACACCGCGTTTGATCACAGGCACGGGTAAGAAGAATGAATTTGAGAGTCGTGATCCAAGTAGGTCGAATCTCCTTCACAATATAGTGATTCTAACTTGCCCAAAGAATTCAAAACCCATAAATCCCAAGATTTCAAGCGTGGAACAGTGTTTAAAGTCTTGTGGACTGAACCCAGAGGCGAGAACTCATACTCGGGCGACACGACCAAGACGTTTGTCACCGAACAACCTCACGAGATAGGTAGAGATACATTCTATACCAAGATAAGGCGGTTCGTCGTGATAAGGGTCGGCCAAGGCTACAGCCATTGCGTGTTAGTACTGCTTCTCTCAATCTTCTAACCCCAGGTCATTGACAAAAGTATTACAGTCCGATTCTCACCTATCAACATCAAGCCACCCTGAAAACAGGCGTGAAAGCGGGCGAGCACGCGGTGGTATACGTCAGGGGCACATCTGTACCTCACGTTGACGGCGAACAGCAGCTCCCCAACACGCCCATCGAAATCACGGTGAACACTGCTCGAGAAAAACTGGACAAGGCATCCAGAATCCATTACGCAAAAACCTATACCGTTGAACATAATGTGAAGGTCAATATCATCGGAAATGTCTCCTCCAATTCAAGATCGGCCTTCAGCAGAGACCTCGAAAGAATCCAGAACACCCTCAGAGATAATTTCGAATGATTTTCACCGGCCCAAACTCCATGAGAGCAGCATTCGAGTCTACAAATGAGTACAAGTTTCAATTTTGCGATTCTTGGACCAAGGGGGGTTATTTTGATTACGTTCAGTTCGAACTTAGGAATTATTATACGTTGGCAGCTATCTGTCGACGGATCTAAACGTTAACTTTTCTTTAAGTATACGCCGCATCAATGCAATTTTCCTTCGCGTTTTCCTACCGAGTTATTTGATTTCGGATGTTGAGGGCGAGCAGGATAGGCAACGGAATTGCTCGGGGAGAACGATGCTTTGTTACGAATTTCCTTCTGGGCTTATCAAATTACGTTTGAGGATCGGACATGACCATTTACCATGGATCTATGATGCAAACATCTATTACGACAGATCTGTTAGTTCTTTGCTTTATAGTACTTTCAATTGACAGCGTATTTATCTTGCATTCAACCATTTTGCACTTCTGCTGTCTCCTTGTGAATTAACTTGCAGAAATAAACCCTGCAGAACTTCCAAATAAATTCTATTTTAGACTTGCTCCACGTATCATAGTGTGAATTTAAATTTGTGCCCATGGTAGCATGCGCAACCGCGTGGGAGGACAGGACTTAGACAGATACAATTAGATCTTACTTACTCCGAATTCCGAAATCTGAACCTCCTAGATTAAAATATCGTTCTTCAATTTGCTCCAGTAAGAAGTTTGGCCATTGCTCTCTCGCCCCCTTTATCTTATTATGAGACAAGCTCGCTTCACTATACCCATTACTCGAGAAGGCTATAACAATTAAGGAAAGTGGTTTTTAAATATTGTAAACTTTCTCGAACAATACTCCTTATTATTCTAAACTATTTCGTACAAGGGTAAATTGGGTGACTGAGATCAACTAACTCTTTCATACACCACCATACCTACGAAATCACAGCCTCCATAAACAACAATAAACCTGTTCTAAACAGCTCTTAATTTCATATGTGAACATGGAAGTGTCCACTTGATCAAACCACGATTTTCAAACTAATTTTTTAACTGGGCAGGTTACCCCTAATTTAAGCGAAAGTCACCCTCACGATGCCCGTCCCGTCGGCATATAAATCGTAATAGGACATTCTTCTCATGAGTACTATATTCGTTGATTCAATAGAAGAGCAACTAAACGTAAAATCCGTAGAGGGAGTATAAAGATACAGCACCCCTTCTCTCGGTGATGGAATTCAATTTCCCGCCCAAAACAAGAACGCCCCAAAGCAATCCCAAACGGACCCTTGCTATCCCATATTCCTCCAGACTTGAACCTCAACAGCCCTCAACCCCTAACATCTCCTCCTAGCCTTTAAAACGTCCAAACCCCACTTGATACCAAAAAACACAAAGACCCCCGCGAAGAAACACCCAACAATTTTATCCAATTCCGAATCCCTAAATGCAAACGCATAGTTCGGGATTCCCAAAGGTATAATACCATCAACCGATTGTGCCTCGACAAAATGAAAGCCCGAGAAGGCGGAGTGGTGAGTAGCATTACCACTTGTCATATTCGTTCCGTTGAGAAGATTAACTGGATAGGTGAGGTTTGTATTCTTCGAAGAAATGTCGTGAAGAGCAAAATGAGCGAATTCCGTAATATTAGAGGGATCACTGGTGATAGATTGAGGTGCGTCAAAGTTTTGGGTCACTTCGACGCCCTTTTCCCTCTTCCAATTGACGGCAACATCTCCCGGCTCATACTCCGGCTTCCAAGACTGAACCCAATCATTGATCTTGTGCCAATCCTTTTCAATCCATCTGAAACCGTAGTGTTTCGTCTTCTTGTCTGCTTTAACAATTGGTGTTGTGGTACTTCCATTCTTTAAATCCCTGATACGCCTCTTCCAATTGACGGCAACAGTTCCCGGCTCCGGCTTTGAAGATTGAATCCATTCCACCATCTTGTGGTAGGTATTTTTAATCCATTCTCCGAAATGGCGTTCGTTCGAATGCTTCTCCCCTTCAACAGCTGGTGCTGTGCCATTTCCATTCACTAAATTACCAGCTCCCCTCTTCGAATTTATCTCGCCCTTAGAGCCTGAATGATGAAAAAACTCTTTAGACTGGTGCCAATGATGGGCCCACCATTCTTTCCATGTGCGTGTAAATGTTAATCTCTTTCCTAGTCCGCCAGCTTGCGTTACATTTCTCTTCCCAAAAGTACCAGTACCAGAGCCAGAATTGTGCACACAAATGGTAGCACGATCCTGAAGAAGTTTGTCCCGGCAAGCGTTGGTTGGCGTAACGCCAATGCTGCGTGGTTGTTCTCTGTGTTCGGCAGGCGCGTGAGAGGTTCCTTCCGTATCGGGATGAATGACATGAAGCCAATCGGCATAATCGTAGTTGGAAATTGATCTGATGGGGATGGGCGCCATCTTTACTTTCGGATTTGGAAGGATTCGGAAGGAGCTTTTGTGTTTTTGGAAACTCGAGAGAGAAGGCGCAGACAGGCAGCTGTGAGCTTGAAGTCGACGACGTTGAACATGGATATATATCGATATACAGCGAACAAACGATATGCGAAATACTTGGACGAAGAGAAGAGAAGAAATACGAGAAAGTCGGGAAAGTATTTGATTTTAACAAACGCTAGCAAAAAGGCTTCCATTCAGGCATCATAAACGACGTTGGACGCTCCAAGACTCTGGTCGAAGAAGCCGTCTCTTTTTTGGCAGCGGACGGTCCAAAACTAAGCGCATAAATAGCCCTACAAAAGAGCCTCGAACCTAACTAATAATCTAGCGTAATGTCTAGTGCCATATTTTTGGCATCACTTCCTTTGAAGTGACCTCAAAAATACTGGAAATGCACGCCATAATGAATTTGGAAGGAAATTGAAAGAACCAGGAAATGAAGAATCAAGAGGTAGAATTATGAGACAGCTATTCTAGCAAATCCCCACTTCAATAATCTCATCATCTCATCATGTATAATATCATACATACCATACAGAAGAACACACCCCCACCCACCCAATCATTCGTCACAAATTTATGATCTTTTTGGGCTTCAGATGGTACGTTTCTCCCAATTCATTATTCCCCTAAAATTTTCTTCCTCTCCACCCTCTTCACCGTCTTGGCATTCCCCGGCCTCTACCTCTAATTGCCCTCTGCGCTGCTCCAGGCGGTAAACCTCGCTGAGGAGCTTGAGGCGCCGCGCTCTCCTCATTTCGGATCGTCTCATCGACACTCAAAATCAAACAACTGGCTTCTGTTGCAGCCTGGATTGCATTAACCTTTACCAACGCTGGCTCCCACACGAAAGCCTCGAGATTGTCTCGAACACCTTCGTTAACAAAATCCACACCTGCCCAAATATTTCCCTTTCTGTGCTCAACGCGTAACTTGTTGAGGATGTCGGTTGCGTCAAATCCAGCATTGTCGCAAAGTTGGCGAGGGATAACCTCTAAAGCTTTGGCGAAGGACTTGATGATGGCTTGTTGTTTATGTGGTACGTTCTTATCGGCATAACGGTGGAGGTATGCTGAGACTTCCATTTCACATGCACCGCCTCCAGCAACGATGGTGTTGTTCTTGATAGCACGCTTGACAATCATGATAGCATCGTGAAGAGAACGCTCAACTTCAGCAATGAATTGCTCGGCACCACCACGTAGCACAAGCGTACATGTTTGTGCTTCTGGGCAATCCTCGAAGAAATTGAAACGCTCCCCACCGATTTGACGCTCATCGAAAGTACCGCAAGTTCCGAGATGCTCAGGGTGGATATCAGAACAGGTGGATTGTATGGATCCTCCAGTTGCTTGGATAACACGCTCAAGATCACCAGCCGACACCCGTCCTGCGCAGAAAATATCACGGTCTGCAAAGTACTGTGTTGCTAAATCACCAATAGGGAGTTTAGAAAGCACAACCTTGGCACCAGTCTTGTATAGAGCCTCCATCTTGTTGTAAATAATCTGCCATTCTGCATCGACAATAGCTTGGTATTCGGAAACTTGTTCGACTCGGACTTCGGCGTTGTCTTTCTCAGATTTGAGCTCGAGCTCGACGTTTAGGCAGACGATTTTTGGGTTCTTGAAGGTTTTTGGTTGTTGTTCGAAACCAGCGTATGAGAACGTCTTCTTGAATGCGACACCGTTGACGAAGAGAGAATCGGTCAATGAACCACCGGGGATTTTCTTAATTCCGATAAGATTTTCGTTGAGGTCCTCCTGGTCAAGGGAAAGAACGGCATCAACGACCACTGTGAAATGTTAGCCAATTTCCTCTTCCAAATATACAATCTGAAGCCTTACTCTTGGTGAAGAATGGGGTATTTCTCTTGATCAATTTACTGCTCATTGCTGTAGCAGCCAATTTACTTAAGGTCTCCCTTTTGTTGCCCTCACTAGTGTTGACAGCAATTTCCTTGATTTTATTAACCGCCATGGTCGATGCTCTCCGCAGGCCCTTGATGATGGTTTGCGAGCTGATTCCTTGTTCAACATGTTCCTTTATCTCCTTCAAAATCTCTCCTGCAAGGACAACCACGGATGTTGTGCCATCTCCAACCTCGGCGTCCTGCGATCTCGCGATGTCTGTGAGGATTCGGGCTGCGGGGTGTACGATATCCAGGAGCTATCTCTCATCAGTTCCCAAGTCCTGGAATGATGCCGCCTTGTTCGCATACCTTCATAACAGTTGCGCCATCGTTTGTGATGGTTTGTCTGCCATTCTCATCCACAAGTAACAAATCTCCACCATAAGGCCCCAGAGTACTTCGGATCGTAGCTTGCACAGCTAAACAAGCATTGATATTCGAGATGATTTGACCTTTTCCCTGGGATGAATCCGTGCCTGTGGACAATGAAAATGTCAGTTTTAAAAGCTCTATAAATATTTTCGAGCTGTTGACTGACTAACCCTCTTTCAGCACAATAATAGTTGGTGTCTGGCCACCGAAAGACATGATTGTGGTATAGGTGAAGCTATCCCGAGGATGATACTCGATGTGCGGATGCTTTATTTATTATGCGGAAGACGAAGAGTTGGCTAAAGAGATTCGTCGGGGGTTTGGCAGAGCTCGATGTTATCAGGTTGCTGCTGGCTATGAATTTCAAGCGAGAAAGATTTCGCGGTCGCGATTGCGTCAATGCAACGTTCCGACTACCGTATTGCACGTGATTACTCTCCTCATCTTAATTTGTTTACTGTTCGCTTAATTGTAGAAGCAATGTGACAGCAGATATTTGCATTTACGTGTTAAACAAATGTCTATTTGTGAGGGTTTATAATTGGACGATACACTCCATTCGCTTAGGGCTT
The DNA here is from genome assembly GCA_001414485.1 of Calycina herbarum. Taxonomy (NCBI): domain Eukaryota; kingdom Fungi; phylum Ascomycota; class Leotiomycetes; order Helotiales; family Pezizellaceae; genus Calycina; species Calycina herbarum. The sequence continues at coordinate 148,144 of LLEY01000042.1, read as the reverse complement.
GCACAACGGAAAATGACAAGAATTAAAAATGAGAAAATGAAATGAGAGTTTTAGGACAGTTGAACGCTTGTTCTTGAACCACTGGGATAATCTCTCGAACTATGCAATAACTAGCACGCCGAGATTTATTAATAACCGTTTTCATTGTGAATTGTGTGGTGAATGAGGCTGACGCAACATCTGAAAATTAAGGTATCTTTTTTACTGGCGTTTCACCGAAATCTGACATTAGCACCGAGAACAAATCAGACATATGGGACCGGGCTTAGCTGGCGCGTAGCCGCCTTTGAACCCAGCCTAAGGTATGCTCACTAAAGGAAGGCCTGGTATTTCTATCCCGATGGGCGCCACGCCAGATTTCGTTCTCCTCTGCCTTCAAGAACCCTTTTTTCGGTAACCGATATCCCTAGTCAGTGCACGTCCCTGGCAAAAGCCCACTTCAAAACCCCCCTTTTTTACTCCACCATCACCACTTTAACCATGACTAGAGCAGACAAATCACACCAGATCAACTTAGCAGTGGCTGCATATGAAAGAGGGGAGTTTAAGAATTATTCTGACGCTGCTAAGAAGTATGGCTGTGACCGTACTGCTGTCTCACGGAGGATTAGAGGCTTGACTAAGACACGTAGGGAGGCAACCGCTTTTTACCACCAAGCACTCACTATAGAGCAAGAGGAAGTCCTGATTCGGCAGATCAATAAGCTTACAGACCGAGGAATACCACCGACTTCTTCTATCGTCAAGAACCTTGCAGAAGAGATACGTAGAAGCAGAGTAGGGAAGAACTAGACTAGCTACTTTATCCGGAGGTATAAGGACAGGTTACGCAGCAGTTATCTAAAGAATATTAAGAACCTTAGGGTTACTACTAAGTATATACCTATGTTTACGCTCTTCTTCTATTTAGTATTTACTCTTATTTCCCCTCTTATTCTTACTTTACGTCTAGAAAGCTAATATTATCTTATTTCTCTAGCTTATATAAGTTATCAAGAAATATAATATAACTGCCGACAACATCTACAACTTTAACGAGAAGGGGTTTCTTATAGGGTTCAGCCGATCTATAAAGCGTATTATAAGTCTTATAGTATACGAAACAGGTCGCGTTACTAAGAATAAGTAGAACGGTTCTCGGGAGTTTATCTTACTACTAGTATATGTCTCAGCTATCGAATAAGCGATCCTACTACTTCTTATTTATAAGGGCGGTTCAGGAGACTTACAGAGCTCCTAGGTCAAGGATGTCGAAGAACACACAGGAGTATATTTCGGCTTATCAGAGAACGGCTAGTCGTCTAATACCTTTGGCCTAAAGTGGCTAGAAAGGGTCTTTAAACCACATATAAAACCGAAGAGCGTAAGAGCTCACCGACTTCTCCTTATAGACGGTCACTCCTTATATGTTAATATAAAGTTTATCAACTTCGCAGACTAACATCGTATTATTATTATAATACTGCCGCCTTATATAACATACCGATTATAACCTCTCGACATCGGTCTTTTCCAACCCCTCGCGTCGTACTATAGCAACGAGCTTAAAAAGCTTATATAGAAGTCTAGTAGATTAGTCTCTATATCAAAGCGGTTTTTCTATATAATGTTTAAGGTAGCGTAGGACCTTATATTTATAGAATAAAATATTATACATGCCTTTAAGAAGGCTAGGATCTAGCTAATACAGGGCGAAAAGATAATAACATAAGTAACAAAGCCTACTTCACCGATCCACGAGACTACTAAAGACGTTACAACACCTCTTACTACGAAAGCGATATAACATACCTACCTAAACTACGAACAATCACTGTCCAAGCTCAAAGTAAGTAAGGTCTTCTCTTCGATACGAACTCTGTCTAGTAAAGTCTCTATTCTAGAGCACGAGAACCGAGGGCTACGGATAGCTATTATACTTAAGAACCAGAAGAGAAAGAAGAGCAAGAAACATAATCTTTGTAGTAATATTAGTAAGAGAGTAGAGGTATACTCCCCTAGGAGGGTTATACGTGCTCGAGAGTATTAGAATAAGATAGATAAGGAGAAAGAGGCTGAAGATAAGGTAAAGGAGGAGAGAAGAGTAGAAAGGAAGGCTAATACTCTTATAAGACAACGAAAGAAGGCAGAATTAGCTGATAAGAGAGCAGAAACTCAGTTATAAAAGGAGCTAGCTGTCACGAATCACGTGCTAGCACGTGAATAAGTGAAGTCTAGGCGACGCTCTAATAGAATAAATACTATTATAACCCTGAAAGGAAGGAGGGATTTAATATAAAAGGATATACAATCCTAGGGATCTTATTATAGTTATATCACGTGACTCGGTTAGGGGCAGTTAGGTAATAGAGTCTAGTTTTAAGAAGCCTTAGAAATAAAGTCGGACTCTATCTTCGGGACTCCTGCTAAGTAGGACTCTAATATAAACGAAGGTTCTATATAAGACTAGTACGTCTGCTATTAGATAGAAGCTTCGTACTTAACTTTAGTTATTAATCTTATTATCTTATTTAATATCTTTAATATAAGTAACGAGTTCACTTCTAAGTAAACAACCCGGCGCACCTGTACTTCTTACCTGTATACTAACCTACGAGACTTAGTTATCTTTATTTAGTTTATTTAAGTTTTATTATACTTTGAGCACCTACTTAGAAGTTCAGTTACTATAGCTCTAGTAACCTCTGTTACAGCAGCTAGCTTAAATACTAGTCGAGTCAACGTCGTAGGAATATCTAGAAGTACGATCAGAAGAATACCTACTAGTATATAATTAACTAGGAACGACGACAATATTAGTATACTAGACGCCTCTAAGCTTTATAAGGTTAAAGTACTTAAATCTATTAAAGTTAAGATACTAGATACGTATTATAGGAAGTAAAAGGAACTTAACTTATTCCTTCTCTAAATAGACATCTACTTTAACTTTAATTCTAATAAATTCAAAGATAATTATAATTTATAAACTATCTTTATTATCTCCTACTTTAGAAGATTAGTGTTAGAATAGGCTTAGCTATATTTAGAAGACTTCTTTAAGAATAAGAATAAAGATAGAAAGATAGAATTAACTAAGATTATATTTAAATCTTAGAGAAGATTTAAGATAACTATTAGAAAAGTCTTTAAAGACTTTAACGTAATCTAAACTGTTATATATAAGCTTTTAGAATTATACTAAACTAGATTAGTAATAGATTATACTAATAAATTTTAATATTATAGAACGAAGTTAGAATAGAATACTATCGCTCTTATAGAACTCTTATAGAAGACTAAAGGTATATATTTATAAGGAAATAGCTAAATAGAATATATAATTCTTAACTATTATAGGTATAATTAAAGAAGTTGTTTAGTTAGATAACTACTTATATAAATTTAGAAAGAGTAACTCTAGGTACGAGGAAAAGAGTAAGAGATTAGAAAAGTAGAAGTACTCTTATACTAAACATAGTAAGAAGGTAAACGCTATATAGAAGAAAACCTTTTTAAAGAAAGAAGGACTTTTCTAAGAAGAGTGAAATCATCGACGTAAGTAGAACTTATATTATAACTGTAGCCTCTCTAGCTATATATCACGAATCACGTTTTATATAATAAGTAGTCTAGACGGCGTTCTGACAGGACAAGGCACAACGTCTAGGAAATAGAAGGTAACACAGGAGGGAATCTGTAATATAGAAGAGCATTTAGGAATTCTAGGATCTCACTGTTGGAAGTTGGTTGTAATCACGTGACCAGGAAAGGTAAGCGACATGGCCGACGAGTCGACCATGTCGACTATGGTCGGGCAGATCGACCATGGCGGCCAAGGGATACGAAGGTTCTATATAGGACTGGCATGTCTGCTATTAGATAGGAGCTTTGTACTCAACTTTAGTTATTAATCATATCATCTTATTTAACATCTTTGATATAAGTAACGAGTTCACTTCCAAGTGAACAATCTATCGCGTCTATACTTCTTACCTGCATACTAACCTTCGAGACTTAGTTATCTTTGTTTAGTTCGTTTGAGTTTCGTTACACTATAGAGTAAACAAGTATAATAAGAAGAAAGACTCTAAGAGAAAGAAATAAATTAATACTACTATTTAATAATAGGTAGCCTTAACTAATTATATTAAACTTATAGATAAGGAACTCGAAGTATAAGAATATAGAACCTAGATTAAAAACAACGAAGAATTTAGTAGTATATAAGATACTAATAATAATAGAGATTTACTTCTTAAAGAAAATTATAATATATAATTAGTAGAGATATCTAAGTAATATCTTTAAATAAAATATAAATTACTATTATTAACTAGTTTATTAGAAATATTAGACTTATCTTCTAGCTTAGAAGAAGAAGTTATTACGATTCATAACTAAAGGCAAAGGTATAAGAGTATATATATATATATTCGAGAATTTAAAGCTATAGTTCTAAGAACGAGAGAATACGGAATATATACCCTACGAAAAAGAGGTATTCCTACTAACTATAAAGAGTCTTTAATCTCGTTATAAATCCGTCTAAGCGTTACGGCTCTGACAGTCACGTATAGGACCGAGAATCACGTGTTACAGACCAGCGCTATAATATTACCTCTCTCTTTTAGAAAAAGCTTATCCGTAAGCTTTGTATTACAACTGAATCGTCTATTAGATAATCGTAATCTTCTATTCCGTCTTCTTACGCTCGTATCTAGCTTTATAAAGCCCTTAGCAGACTAGTATAGGCTAGATTAGCAAGGTGAAAATCGTATAATTTATATAGATAATACTTAAAATTCAAAGCTAGATACTACTATAGATTAGGGTTATAGCCTAACTATTAAACCCTATATTAGAGCTTTCTACGAACTGTCTTTATAGCTAAGACTTCTTCTACTTCCTACTCTTCCTAATCTATAACCTATATTAGTAGGGGTAGTTCGTTTACCTATCTAGGTAACGGATCTATAGCAGCCTTATAGAGCAGTAACAGGTGGAATACAGGGTGTATACGAAAGTGGTCTAGCAGTTCGAGCTAGAAAGAGTATCCTTCGCAGGCTATAATCTAGAACAGACCCTCGTTTTATCTATCTAGCTTATAGCTCAGCTAGTCTGTCTTCTAATTACGAGTCGATACTTAAACAAAGTCGTCTATGTCAAAGTCTACCGCTCTTCGAATCCGGTTTACAGACCTTATATAGCAGTCTTATACTTTACTAACTAATTCCTTTACTACAGTCTAAGTGTCGTATATTCTCTATACAAGTGCCTCTACATTAGTTCGGTTAAGCTATTTATAGACTATTACAGATTTATCTAGATAGTTCTAATCAAAGGACGTAGTAGCTACGTATCTGTTAATTACTTTAAAGAGCGAGAGCCTACCTAGACTCTTATATAGAAGCGTAAGCTAAGCGTAGTCTAGAATAGGGATAAGTTCGCTCTAGTTATTCTAATAGTAACTAATAAAAGGCTATAAGCGTTAATTAATCTATTAGTTTATAAGTAGAAAGTAGTAAATAGCTTAAGCTTTATACTAAGGATTCCGTAGAATTTAGACTAGAAAGAAGAAATAAACTATAGTCTATAGTCTAAAATAATACTTTATAGATAGCTATAAGTTCAATAGATCTATATAACGTATATTCGAGCTATATCTTAAGCTATAACTATCTTTAGATAGAGGATTAAGACTAATTACTTAGTTAGGCGATCTATAACTACTTATAAGGTATTATAACCTTGTTTATTAGTAGGGAAAGACTTATAGTCTATAGTAATATACTACTAGAGACGTTCTAGAACTAGTAACAGGTATAAAAACCTAGGTTTATAGTCGTAGAGAACCGTAGTACGTCGACAGTCTCCATAGTTACTAATATAGGTTTCTACAGACGTCTGTAAACCTTTCTACTAGTATCTACGGGCGAGGATAGCTACTGTCTTTGTCCGTCTAGGGTGAGCCGTAGATACTTATACGTAAGCCTCACGGATTAGGTCCGTTCGTAAGATGTCTTAATCAGGAACCACGAGTCTCTTTTACTAAAGAAGTAAGCTATTCTCTATTATCTAGTTTTAGTACTCGTAGGTAGCTTTCGTTCGGTCGTCTTCTAAGTATAAAGAGTTACAGTTAGTAGTAAGTAACTAGTTAACAAGGTTAAGCAAGGGTTCTAAGGTAACTAGGGCTAACGTTATAGGAGGTTCTAATCGAGTAGTAATACGTAGATCTAACTAATTAGACGTAAGTAAGGTTTATTATCTTATAGACGCTTTTAGGTCGTTTTATAGGTTAATGTCTTAGTCTTAGCATATTAGCGTGTCTGTTTTCTCGTTCTACTTACTAGATTAAAACGTAATTATAAAATAGAACTTTAATAGAAACTCTACCTATCTCGCTTACTACTAGTTCAAGGTTTTAGAGGTTATAAAGTACTCTAAAGCCTTATAATCAGTGAAGACCTTAATCTAGGAGCTAGTTCGAGTAAGATCTACTTACTATTGTTTAAAAGAGCGTATAATAGCTAACATCTCCTTATCGTAGATTTAGTAGTTTAGCTCGGCAAGGTTCATCGTCTTCGAGAAGTAGTCTATAGGTCTCTACAGTTCGGTTTCGGATATACGTTATAATATTATAGCTATAACTACTCTGTTAGAAGCGTCAGTCTTAACTATAGTCTCTAAATCGGCTATAAAGTAGTATAAGAGAGAGGCGGTAACTAAGGCTTCTTTTAACATGTTAAAAGCCTTCTTATATTCTAAGTTAAACTTAAATAGCACTTCCTTACTTATAAGATAGTTTAACAGATAAGTAATCCGTCTATAATCTTAAATAAAACGTTAGTAGAAGTTATAAAAACCTAGGAAGGACTAGATACTCTTAATAGTACTAGGATATTTCTAGAAAACGATTACTAAGATCTTCTCTAGGTCGACTTCGATTCTATCTATAGAGATAATAAAACTAAGGTACTTCGTATAAGTAATATAGAACTCTATCTTCTTAATATCTACTTATAGCTTAGCTTTACAGAGCTGTTCTAAGACCTTATAAACGTGTTTAACGTATTCGAGCTTATTATTAGAGTATATAAGAATATCGTTAAGGTAAGCTATATAAAAGTTATTAAGATATTCTATAAGAACGCTATTTATATACCTCTAGTACGTAGTAGGACTATTAGTTAAGCTAAAAGGTAACACCTTATATTTAAACGTGTTATAATAGGTTTGAAAGGTTATAAGTTCTTCTAACTCTAGTTCTATACGTATACGGTTAAAAGCTTAACGAATGTCGAGCTTTATAAGGATTTTAGTACTAGTAATTTATATAAGAGTTTCGTCGATTAGCGGAAGAGGGTGCTGGTTCTTATAAGTAAGGTTATTAAGTTTCTAGTAGTCGATATAGAGCTGTAAGCTTCTGTTAGGCTTCTTTATAAACAGTACTAGAGAGGCGAAAGAGGCGTGGCTAGGAATAATAAACCCTTTATCGAGGTTATCGAGGATATACTACTTTATAGCTAGAAGTTCCTTAGTTGTTATCCTATATAATAGGCTATGCGATAGAGTATTTAGACCTATAAGTTCGATCCGGTAGTCGACTTAGTTTCGTAGTAGAGGAAGCTCGTCTAAAGCTCTCTTTAAAAAGACATTCTTAAAGTCTATATATTCCTAGTAAACGTTCTATTCTACTAGTTGTTCGTCTAAAGCGTAATCTACTAAAGAGAGCTCTATACGTAACCTATCTATAAGAGTATAGTTGATCTCTTATAAGCTAGTAGAGAAGACTTCGTTATTACGCTTTTAAAGGTTAAGTTTAAAAGTAGTAGCTCTAATATAATAGATATTAATAGCGAAGTCTTCCGTAGGTTTACAGATGTCCGTAAGCGAGCTCATAGCCGCTTTATAGTCTATAATTAAACGTTTTCCTAAGAAGGATCGACGATATTATTAGTAGTTAAGAATAAGGACCTATATTCTATTCTAGGCAGAGACGAGGTCTTACTAAAAGCTTTTATCTAGAATTTCCTCGAGAGTAACTAGTAGCGGGGTTTAGCGCTAGCTTTAAAGCAGTATCGAATAGATTAATATAGGTTCCTCTATAGTATTTTAGCAGAGGTCGCGGTTCTCTATATCCTCCTAAGCCTAGAGATCTAGTAGGGAGATAGTTATCGATTCCCTAGTAATAGGTACTAAGTAATTAAATTAATAAACTAGAGAGAGGGATTCTAGCTACTTAATCTTACAGCTATGGACTACTAACTTTACGTTTACGTCTGTAAGCTATTAACAGCTAATAATAATATCGTATCCGTTGATATTAGTAATTAGGAAGGGCGTATTAGTAAACTATCGTCTGTCGATACTTAACGTTAAGTAAATAACATAAGTAATCGCTAGTCCTTTATATCTATTAAACCCTGTAATTAATATTACGTATAATAGCTTTTCTATAGCCTATCTGTAATATTAACTTAACTGGTTAGCCAAAGCTGTGTTAATAAATAGCTATCTATTTACTCTAGTATTAATAAGTCTAGTAGTATTAAAAGTATATCTATTCTTAATTAAAGTATATATAGTTATAAAAGCCTTTCTACCTATTATACGACTTAGATTAAGAGGTTGAGATCTAAGTTTATTTTACTCTAAAGAGGAGACTTACTTTAGAGCTGTTCTTTTCCCGAGTTCTTATAGACGAGTTCCTCGTCAGCTGATTCTTCTCTAGACGCTTATAGTCCGTAGGAGTTCGTAAGCGAGTTTTCAGCGTCTTCTAATAGCTTAATAGCTATAAAGGGTTTTCGAGGAAGAGGGCATTTACTAGCGTAGTACCTAGGTTTATCGTAATTATAATAGATAACGTCTGCTATATCTTAGACAGGAGTCGTACTCTTATAAGTAGGTAAAGAAGTCTTATAGTTTATAACTAGGGAGTAACGGACCGGGCTTTGGGTTAGCGGATAACTAATAGTAGTATATAGAGCCGGAAGTTAGTAAATTAATCCGTAGCTGGTAGGGAAACCTCTTATAGGTAGGCGGCGGTTGTAGCGAGCTGTGAGGCGTTTCTTAATAGTTACCTTATCTTAATAGATAGAGTAACAGCGGTTATATAACTGGTTAAAGGTTGCTAGGGTGATTTAGACTAGCGAGATACTTACTTAGAGAGCTAGCGTAAGCTTCTGGTATAAATCTTTAGACTACTTACTTAATAGGATATAAGCCTTAGTTATAAGGCTTAAGAAGGTTGCTTTAAATATAGTAAAAGTCTCGTCCTCTTATATTAAGAGTTTATAGAAGACCTTATAGGCCTCTATAGCTTCGTTACTGTCTATGAACAAGGTATCTAAATATATAAGTATATCTATAACGTTTATAAATGAGGTAGGGGAACCGAAATCTATCTATGGTTCTAGGTGCTCTTATACTACGCTGGAAGTAGCTATAAAGACGAAGGTAAGTTTGTCTTATTCGTCCTCGAAGAGGTTCTTTCTTATTTTACTAGCTAGGATAATCTGCTAGGCCTTATATAACGGGGAGATGCTGTCCTTGAGTTTCTCGCTATCTTAGAACTTACGAGTAGAATTGTTAGAACTAAATCGGGAACGGGAGGAGTCGGTAGTAGCCTCTCGGAGGGCTTGTGTATACTCGCGGCTTAAGAGAGGGTTGTTAGGGTGGTTTATAGGCAACGGGGTTTGGTGGAGTTGCGTATGTAAAGAGAGGATTTTAGCCTATAAACGAACGTTTTCGTCTGTAGGAGGCTCGCTTATCGCAGGGGAGGCAGGCGAGGGAGGGGCGACTCTAGGGGTGTTATCCGGTTATTAAGGCTCGGTTCGAGATAAGCCAGTAGGTGTCTTCCCTTTTCTACCACGACCACTTCGAGTGTCGGCTATTATATTGTCGGAAAGGAAGGAGGAGAAGGTAGGGAGAGGTTGTAAAAAAGGTTATACAGGCTGTTACAGGCGTGTCTTTCGAGGAGGTAAGTCGTTACAGACGCAGAGATGCTCGAGGGATAGTCGTAGTTACACTGTTACGAGTGTAAGATCTTCTAGCCGTTACGAGCGTAGAATCCGGTCGATATTATAGTCCTTCGCAGGGAGTTGGGTTGTGATAGCTTTAAATAATGTCACGATCTATAACTGAAGGCAAAGGCATAAGAGTATATGTGTGTATATTCGAGAATTTAAAGCTACAGTTCTAAGAACGAGGGAATGCGGAATATATACCCTACGAAAAAGGGGTATTCCTGCTAACTGTAAAGAGCCTTTAATCTCGTTATAAATCCGTCCAAGCGTTGCGGCTCTGACGGTCACGTGTAGGACCGAGAATCACGTGTTACGGACCAGCGCCGTAACAGAAGTCAGAAATAAAGACTCTAAAGTTAGAGAAACTTAGGCCTTTCTTAGAACCTTTAAATAAGGAAATTAATAGATATATATTAATAACTAGAAGCTAGATGTCACGAATCACGGTATACGTGGTAAGTAGTCCAGACGGCGTTCTGACAGGATAAGGCATAATATCCGGGAAAGGAAAGTAACACAGGAGGAAATCAGTAATGCGGAAGGACATTAGGGATTTCAGGATCTCACTGTTGTGGTAATGTTGGAAGTCACGTGAGGTCATGTGACGTGATCGCCTACATCGCTCTGATCGCCTTGATCGCGAGCGATGTGAGCGACGTACTTGGGAAACGAAGGTTCTATATAAGACTGGCACGTCTGCTATTAGATAGGAGCTTCGTGCTCAACTTTAGTTATCAATCTTATCATCTTGTTTGACATCTTTAATACAAGTAACGAGTTCACTTCCAAGTGAACAACCCGGCGCATTCATACTTCTTACTGCATACCAACCTTCGAGACTTAGTCATCTTTGTTTAGTTCGTTTGAGTTTCGTTACACTAGACTTCTAGAGTCCTTATACTATATAAGGAGTTAATCTAACTATCTTAACAACGTATATAGTTATAAGAAATAACTTTAAAATAATAACTCTAGTTAGCTTAATTACTAGATAAGAAACTATTAAGAGAAAAGAACTAGAATACGAATAATAACTAATTAAGAAACCTAGCTACTCTAAAATAGAGGACGTATAAAAGATATATAATATTTTAGATAAAATTAGTATATAGACATAGTAAGTTCTAATAGGATTTAAGAGATAGATTAAAACCTCTTTTCTTAAAATACTATTTAAAGATATTATACTAAAAGAATTCAAATAATATATTATAGTTATATTAATTAGAAATAATAGACTAGTATTTAGAAAATATAGCTTATAATAGCTGTTTAGTATACTATTCTAGGAGCGAAGAGAGCTTAATATAACTAATTAAGCTAAAACAGAACTAGAAGAATTTTACTATCTATTAATAGAAGAACTATAGTTTATAGAAACAGTTTAGAAAACAATAGTATAATAGATATAATATAAACTAAGTCTAACTATAGACTAGTTATTATAGAAACGATTTAAAGGAATTTTACTAAAACCTACTAGAATAGTAGAATATTATTAGATATATAAGATAGCTTTATCTAATAAAGAAGGAGTAGTATTCTTTCCTTAGTCCTATTGTAAAAATACTTTTGAATTGTATCTTAACCTCTAAATCTAACTCTATTTTTATTTTCAGAGAGTTCTTTATATCTTTGTAAGAACGATTCTTAATTCTCGATTCGCGGATAGCGGCTAGTCTGTAGCCTTCTACCCGGGGAGGTATAATTCAAAAGCATTTTTATAACATAGTAGTAATACAGGTTCTATACAAAGTCCTTATAGACTGTATAGTAAGGGGGCTGTAAATACTATGTTCTCCCGCAGATTTGAATAAGACTAGAATAGCTAGGTAACCTACGTAATCAAAGCACCTGTACGTATAAGGAGTCGGTCTTCTTATAAAACAAAAACCGAAGGAGTCGGTCTTCTTATAAAATAAGAACCGGAGGAACATCCTATCTCTCTAAATACTCGGGTAAAAGACGTATAGTTTACTTATATACCTATGGTTTTCCTCTTCTATTAGAGGTCTATTAGAATTTAGAAAGAGAGTTTTTTACTCTAGAGTATCTATTCCTATATACTGATTCAGAGTGTATACTGATTTAGAGGGAGTGTTACTAGAATCGCTTAGAATCAGTAACACGTGATCTAGAATATTCTAGAATTGTAAATTTATATATAAATATATCCTTTCTCTTCCTCTATTTAAGAGGTTTAAGATATAATTCAAAAGCATTTTTATAATATAGTAGTAATACTTAGTTCTATACAAAGTCCTTATAAACTATATAGTAAGAGAGCTACAAATGCTATATTCTCTCGCAGATCTAGATAAGACTAGAATAGCTAGGTAACCTATGTAATTAAAGCACTTATACGTATAAGGAGTCGGTCTCCTTATAAAACAAAAACCGAAGAAGTCGGTCTCCTTATAAAATAAGAACTAGAGAAACATCCTACCTCTCTAAATACTCGGGTAAAAGACGTATAGTTTACTTATATACCTATGGTTTTCCTCTTCTATTAGAGGTCTACTAGAATTTAGAAAGAGGGTTTTTTACTCTAGAGTATCTATCTCTATATACTAATTCAGAGTATATACTGATTTAGAGAGAGTGTTACTAGAATCGCTTAGAATCAGTAACACGTGATCTAGAACATTCTAGAATTGTAAATTTGTATATAAATACATCCTTTCTCTTTCTCTATTTAAGAGATTTAAGATATAATTCAAAAGTATTTTTATAATAAGTCCTAGATTTAAGTAGTTAGAGAGAAGAATTTAAGAGACTATATATTTAAGGTTTAATATATAAAGCTAGAAATAAGTATACTTAAAGCTACTTTAGATTATCTATTTATAGAAGAACTATAGTCTATAGAAGCTATTTTAGAAACTAGTTATAAATAGATTTAATATAACTATAGATAATTACTAAAACGATTTATAAGAGGAATTTCTAAGATAATAGGAATCTTAGAATATAAATTAGTATATAAGATAGTATATACTAATAAAGAAAGAGTAAGATTCTTTCTATAGTATAAGAACGAAGAAAGAAAGAATAATAATTAAGAAAATTAATCTTTTAAAGTCTAATATATTAAAGCAAAGTTAAATACTACTTTAGAAGAAAGATAGTTAGTAATAACTATAGAAATATAAGAGAAGAAGTTATAAGTTATAATAGACTTAGTAGTAATAGGTAACTTTATTTCTCTAATAGCTTAAGAGAAGCTAAACGTTCTAATTAAAGGAATAAGACTATATTACTTAGGAGTAGTCGATAGAATAGATATTATATACTAAAATAGAATTATTAATTAATAAACTATTCTAGTAAGAATTAATATTATTAAAATAGAGAGTAAGAAAGTAATACTTAATATACTATAGATTTAAGAACATAATCTAGAAATCGATTAAAAGGCTGGAACGATAACCTTTAGTTAATATAAATACATAGGTTCGCGTTTATAACTTTAAAGCTAGAACAAGGTTAGCGCTACCTCTTCTAAAGCGCTAGAACATCTTATCTAGAGTCTTTTACAAGTTAGTAAGAAAGCTAATAACGAAATACCTATATAGTATAGAGAATTTATAAAATTATTTAAAGACTTAGAGGATATATATACTCTTCTTAAATATTAACTATAGGATTATAAGATTAAATTAATAGAGAGTTATAACCTTAGAAAGTAGAAGCTTTAACTATATAACTAGAATAACTTAGCTTTATTAGAAAGTTATATCTAATAAGAAATAAAGAAGAGATATATTTAAAAATCTAAATCGTCTATCTCTTTAAATATACTTATTATTTAGAAAAAGAATAACTTAAATAAACAAGTATATATTAATTAACGTAGTTTATTAGAACCTCGATTAATTTTCTTAAAATCCTACTCTCTAACTTTAACACGCGTTTTTTTAATCTTCTACTATGTCTATTATTACTAAAGAATCAAAAGTTATTCTAGCTATTAAGGTAATTCGAACATCTAAAAAGCTAAGTCGATAGAAAGCTATAAAGATCTACGGAATATCTTATTCTATACTTAATAATAGAATAAACAGCTACCTTCCTCTAGCCGACCGTCGACTAGTAAACCTTAAATTATCTAAGGTAGAAGAAGAAATAATTATTTAGAATATACTTAATATAGATTCTAGAGGCTTTATACTCTAGCTAGCTAGTATAGAAGATATAGCTAATTTTATTCTTAAGTTATAAGAAGGAAAACACGTCGATAAGCTCTAGGCTTATTAGTTTATATAATGATAACTAACTCTTAAGACGCGTTTTAATCGCGTTTATAATTTCTAAAAAGCCTTATACGAAGATCCTAAGCTAATTAGTATATAGTTTTAACTAGTTGTAAATATATAGGCGAAATATAGAGTTTTAGACTACGACTTCTATAACTTCGATAAAACTAGGTTTATAATAGACGTGATTTATCCTATAATAGTTGTTACTTATATAGATCGACGTAGTAGAGGTAAGATAGTTTAGCTAGGGAATCGAGAATAAGCTACTACTATTACCTATATTAATAGTAAAGGCTAGAGTATTTCTCTATTTTTAGTAGTTTAAGGAAAGAATTATCTCGTAACTTAGTATACTAATAGCGGTCTTCTATCTAACTAGGTTATTAAACCGATAATTAATAAATAGACGAATAATAAGATAGGTCTAGAATAGATAAAATATTTTAATTAATATACTACTGCTTATATAAGTTCTAACACTCTCTAGACCCTCTACTGCTAATACTCTTCTATAGGAATCTTAGACCTCTTCTAACCTAATAGAAGCTCTTTTATAGTTAACTCTTATACGAAATCGAATTACTCGCTATTAAGAAAGCTCGCTAACCTCTCTATTTAAGACAGTTACAGCGCTAGCTAAAGGTATAGAGCGAATAGCTTATAAGATAACTCTTCTGTCTACCGAGTGTCACGAATCACGTGCCAGCACGTGACGAAGTGAAGTCCAGGCGACGCTCTAATAGGACGAGCACTATTATAACCCTGAAAGGAGGAAAGGATTAAATATAGTAAGATATATAATCCTAGAATCTTATTACAGTTATATTACGTAACTCGGTTAAGAGTAGTTAGGTAATAGAGTCTAGTTTTAAGAAGCTCTAGAAATAGAGTTAGACTCTATCTTTAGAACTCCTGCTAAGCAGGACTCTAATATAAACGAAGGTTCTATATAAGACTAGTACGTCTACTATTAGATAGAAGCTTCGTACTTAACTTTAGTTATTAATCTTATTATCTTATTTAATATCTTTAATATAAGTAACGAGTTTACTTCTAAGTAAACAACCTAGTACACCTATACTTCTTATCTATATACTAATCTTCGAGACTTAGTTATCTTTGTTTAGTTTGTTTAAGTTTTATTATACTTTAAGCACTTGCTTAGAAGTTTAGTTACTATGGCTGTAGTAACCCTCGTAGCAGCTAGCCTAAATACTAGTCGAGTTAACGTTATAGGAACATCTAGAAGTGTGACTGGAAGAACGCCTACTAGTATATATTTAACTAGGAACGACGATAATATTAGTATACCGGACGCTTCTAAGCCTTATAAGGTTAAAGCACTTAAAACTATTAAAGTTAAGATACTAGATACGTATTATAAGAAGCGAAAGGAACTAGACTTATTCCTTCTTTAAATAGACATCTACTTTAATTTCAATTCTAATAAGTTTAAAGGTAATTATAATTTATAAACTATCTTTGTTATCTTCTATCTTAAGAGATTAGTATTAGAATAGGCTTAGCTATACTTAGAGAACTTCTTTAAGAATAAAGATAAAGATAAAAAGATAGAATTAACTAAGATTATATTTAAATCTTAGAGAGGATTTAAGATAACTATAGGAAAAGTCTTTAGAGATTTTAATATAATCTAAATAGCTATATATAAGCTTTTAGATTTATACTAATAAATTTTAACGTTATAGAACGAAATCGTAATAGGATACTATTACTCTTATAGAACTCTTTTATAGAGAATTAAAAGTATATATCTATAAGGAAATAGCTAAGTAGAATATATAATTCTTAACTATTATAAGTATAATTAAGAAAGTTATTTAGTTAGATAACCGCTTATACGAATTTAGAAAGAGTAACCCTAGATACGGGGAAAAGAGTTAAGAGTTAGGAAAGTAGAAGTACTCTTATATTAATAAACATAGTAAGGAGGTAAACGCTATATAGAAGAAAACCTTTTTAAAGAAAGAAGAACTTTCCTAAGAGAAGCGAAATCGTCGACGTAAGTAGAACTTATATTATAACTATAGTCTCTCTAGCTATAGAGTAAATAAGTATAGTAAGAATAAAAACTTTAATAGAAAGAGACGAATTAACGCTATAGTTTATAAGGAAGTAGTATTACTTAATAAAATTAAACTTATAGACGAAGAACTTAAAGCTAGAGAATATAGTATATAGATTGAAATAGACGCTGTAAATATAAATATAGGTGTTATATACCTATAGCTAGGTAATAGAATCGAGTTATAAGATAGTAAGGTATAAGACACTAATAATAATAGAGATCTATTACTTAAAGAATATTACGACATATAGTTAGAAATAGATTATAAATTACCTCTTTAAGTAGAATATAAATTACTACTATTAATAAGTTTATTAGAGTTATTAGAGTTAGAATCTAACTTATTAAAGGTAAATCCTAGAATGTATAAACCTAAAGAAGGAGAAACATAGGTATTTATTAGGATCTTTAAGAGAGGAAATAGATAGGTATATATAGAAGAATAGAAACCTGATTTCTAGAGCCTATATTCTACTTAAGGAATCAATCCTACTATCTTAACTACTTATAAGATAGTAAGGAATAATTAAGATTAAGTAACTATAGTTAGCTTTATTAATAGTAAAGAAACTATTAAGTTTAAGAAGCTAGAACTAGAATAGATAATACTAAATAACTATCTAGAGAAGGGAGATCTATAGATAGTTACTAATTTAAAGAATAAAACTACTAAATAGTAGTAGTATTACCTAGAAGGATTTAATAAATATAACGGATATCTAAAGTTAGATATAATTACCTACCTACTTAGTTAAAACTATAAGTTAGAAGTTAATAAGAAATATTAGGTATTAAGAGTAGAAAAAGGAGTTATAATAGTATTTAAAGAATTAGAAGATTAGCGAATATTTAGAGTTACTAAGGTAGACCCCTAGACTAACCTAATCTAGGAATTCTACTAACTTATAAGAGGTAAGTAGTAGACTACTAAAACATTATATAGAGCAACTATTAAATAGGTTTAGTATAAACTATGAGTATTATTAGACTAGTCTATAGAAAAACGTTTTATAAGAATACTTCTAGAATCTAAAGAAACTATAGAAGATAGTCTAGTATACGAAGTAACCTTTTCTAATAATAAAAAGGTACTATTCTTCCTAAGCTCTTAGAAAGGAGATAATAGTAAAAGAAGATTTAAGGTTTATTATATTAAACTAGAAAATTATACTACTATAAGAGAGTTAAACGCTATATCTAGAGAAAATCAACTTATAGTAATAGCGAGGATAAGAGGAAAGGAACTCTAAGTCTTAATTAATTCTAGAGTAATAAGTAATTTCCTTTCTCTAGTAGTTTAGAAGAAGCTAAACGTCTTAGTTAAAAGTATAAGGCTATACTACTTAGGAGTAGTTAATAGAATAGACGTTATATACTAGGATAGAATTATCGATTAGTAAACTATTCTAATAAAGATTACTATTAAAGAATACTACTTAGATATATAATTTAATATTATTAAAATAGGGAATAAGAAAGCGATACTTAGTATACTATAGATTTAAGAACATAATCTAGATATTAACTAGAAGGCTTAGAAAATAACTTTTAGTTAATATAATTACATAGGTTTATAATTATAACTATAAGGCTAGAACAAGGTTAGCGCTACCTCTTCTAAGACGCTAGGACACCTTACCTAGAGTCCTCTACAGGTTAGTAAGATAGCTGATAACGAAATACCTATATAGTATAGAGAATTTAAGGCTTTGTTTAAAAACCTAGAAGACTTGCAAGCCTTACTAGAACATTGCTTATAAGATTATAAGATTAAATTAAAAGAGAGTTATTATCTCTTAAAGTAGAAGCTTCAGTTATATAACTAGAAAAGCTTATAGAGAATAGAAAGTTATATAAAAGAAGGTATTAAGAAAAGATATATTAGAAAATCTAAGTTACTAATTATCTTAAACATACTTATTATTAAGAAGAAAGATAACCTAGATAAGAGAGTATATATTAATTACTAAGAAGTAAATCACGCTATAGTTAAGGACGCTTATCTACTACTACCTAGCTAATACTTATAGGATAAGTTAGGTAAGGTAGTACGATTTACGAAACTAGATCAACGAAACGCTTATAGACTTATATAAATAAAAGTCAGAGACGAATAAAAGATAGTATTTACCTTACTATTAAGCCTTTATAAATATACAGTTATACTATTTAAACTCTATAATATACTAGCTATATATTAGAGATAAAATAATAATATTTTAAGAGATCTTCTAGTAGTAATAGTAATCTATTACCTAGATAATATCTTAATCTTCTTAGAAAAAGAAGAAGAATATAAGAGATATATTAAAGAAGTTTTATAATAACTTATAAAGGTAAACTCTTAATAAAAACTCTCGAAGTACAAGTTTAGAGTAACTTAGATACTTTTCTTAGAATAGGTATTTAGCTTAGGAAAAATAGAAATAGATCTAGTAAAGATCTAAGATATCTTAAACTAGAAGTTACTAGAGAATATAAAAAATATATAGTCCTTTCTTAGATTTATAAACTTCTACTATCTGTTTATATAAGACTATACAAAGATTACTAAACTAATAACAGTACTAGTTAAGAAAGCTATTAAATTTATTTAGAATAAATAGGCTAAGAACGCTTTTTAAAGAATTAAAGTAAGGTTTATAGAAAAACCTATTCTATATAACTTCGATATAGAAAAACCAAGTACGATTAAAACAGACGTCTTAGATATATTAGTAGATATAATTCACTTATAACTAAATAGAAAAGAGAAGCTTATACCTATTATATATTATTCTAAAACCTTTAACCTAGTATAATAAAACTATAGCATCTTTAATAAAGAATTACTTACTATAGTATTAGCTTTAGAATACTAGAGAATATATTTATAGCTAGTAAAATACTAAGTTACGATTCTATCTAACTATAAGAACCTTAGAACGTTTACTATAACTAAAGAACTTATAACTAGACAGTTAGCTAGATAGTTAGAAATATTAGACAGATTTAATATTATTATTTAATATATAAAGAGAATGTTAAATACTTAAGCTAATACTCTAAGTAAGAAACCTAGATATAAAGGGAATAAGAAGTATAAAAAGATTATAATCTTAAAAACTCTTAAAAATAAAGATCTAGCTCTAATAGTTTATAAGGTTATAGTTCTAGGAGAAGTCGACCTCTAGAAGAATAAAATCTAGAGTGCTTAAGAAAGAGAATAACTATAAGTGCTTTAAGAAAAAAGAAATCCGGTATAGGAAACGAATATTAATATATACTATATAAAGGAAGAATAAAACTATAAAGACAGGTATAAGAAAGAGAAACTTTAGGTTCCTAAATTATATATAAAAGAATTTGTTTAGGAATACTATATAATACTAGTATATAGTTATTAGGGAATTCGTAGAACTCTTTAGAGAATAAGATAATACTACTATATTAATCGACTATCCGCGATAGTTAAGAAAGTAATAGTAGAATATAATACCTATACTAGGAATAAGGCTTCCTACTATACTCCTTATAGACAGATAAACACTACTCTAATACTATAAGTACCTTAGAAATTAATATCTTAGGATTTTATTATTAAGCTTCTAAAATCTAAAGATCTAATAATAGGAATTAAGTATAATTCGATCCTAGTTATTATAGAACGACTTATAAAATATATAATTTTAGTACTATATATAGAGTTAAGTACAGCTAAGGAATTAGTATTTATATTCCTTAAGAAAGTAGTCTTAAGATATAGACTACTAGAAGAAATACTCTCTAATAGAGATAAACTCTTTACTTCTAAGTTTTAGATCGCTTTTATAAAACGATTAGGTACGAAAAGAAAACTTTCTATAGCTTTTTACTCTTAAATAAATAGAGGAAACAAACGAATAAATTAAGTAGTTAAAACATACCTTCGTTATTATATAAACTACTAGTAAGACAACTAGGTAGAACTACTACTCTTAGTATAGTTTACTTATAATATTTTAGTAATAGAAATAATACTTATTACGCTATTCTATACTAACTTTAGATATAAATTATTAGTATATTAAGAACTACTGTCTATAACTATCGACAACTAACTTACTTATATTTAAGTCTTAAAAATTAAAAATCTATATAAGGAACTTATAAAGGATTTATAGTTTATAGCTAAAAGAAACTCGTACTACTATAACAAACGACGTAGTTAGAAGCTAATACTAAAAGAGGAGGATAAAGTCTACTTAGTACGAAAGAATATTAATATAAAAAGACTAAGTAATAAACTAGACTATAAAAAACTTAGACTATTTAAAATTAAACGAGTTAAGAGACTTTTGAATTATAAATTAGTATTACTAAAGATAATAAACATCTATCTAGTATTCTATATATCCTTACTTAAACTAGCACTACTAGGGGCACTACTAGTCTTATTTATAGAAATTCAACTAATAAACCTAAACGCTAAATATAAGGTTAAGAGGATTCTTAACTATAAGCTTATTAGAGAATAAGTTAAGTATTTAATTAAATAGTTAGATTATCTATACTTAAAGAATATATAGGAACTAAAGAGTAACCTTAACTATTACTTAAGAAAACTTCAGGAGTTCTACTAATAAAACCTAGGGCTGCCTAGAACTTAGGACTAGGGTTAGATAGAGATATATTATCGGAAAGTACTTATTTAACGAAAGAAGCTATCTTAAAAGTAGGAAACTAGGCAGAAGAGGACTTAAGAGGAGGACTTGAAGAAGGAGGACTCGAAGAAGAAGGACTTAGAGGAGTAATAGAGAATCGTTTATATATAGAGCTAAAGAAAAAACGATATATAGGTTTTCAAGGCCTAGAAGAAGGAACGTCGAGGTAACTAGAGCTATTATAGGACCTTTTTAATCGAATATACTTAGAATAATAAGAGGACTTAGAAAGCTCTAGAAAACATCGATAAGACTATTTATAATAAAAAGAATAGGTTATTACTAGACGTTATATAGATTTAATTTATATAGTAAGAGCTAGACGCTCTTTTCGTTTAGTATATAAAGAGGATATATTTATATAAGAAGGAAGGTTAATATCTTTTTAATAATATATTTTAGGTTTATATTCTAGTATAGAGACACGCTAGGCTAAGAAGGAGATAGTATTACGAATTACGTACTAGCACGTAACGAAGTGAAGTCTAGGCGACGCTCTAATAGGACAAGCACTATTATAACTCTAAAAGGAGGAAAGGATTAAATGTAGTAGAATATATAATCCTAGGATCTTATTATAGTTATATTATATAACTCGGTTAGGAGTAGTTAGGTAATAGAGTCTAGTTTTAAGAAGCCTTAGAAATAAAGTCGGACTCTATCTTCGGGACTCCTGCTAAGTAGGACTCTAATATAAACGAAGGTTCTATATAAGACTAGTACGTCTGCTATTAGATAGAAGCTTCGTACTTAACTTTAGTTATTAATCTTATTATCTTATTTAATATCTTTAATATAAGTAACGAGTTCACTTCTAAGTAAACAACCCGGCGCACCTGTACTTCTTACCTGTATACTAACCCACGAGACTTAGTTATCTTTGTTTAGTTCGTTTGAGTTTCGTTACACTAGCTACTATAACTTCTAAAGTCCTAAAACAGAAGAAGAGTATATAAGCTCTACCTATAGCAGCTGCTCCATACATATCTCAAGTTAAGAAGGGAGCTAAAAAGGGTCTAAAAGAGCTTAAAAAGCCAAGTTATATACTTATTCTCAAGGTTCCACGTCTAGCTTAAGTAGTTAGCCCTCTAGTATAGGAAACCAGGTCCGAGCGGCAGATTAGGTTACCACTTCGTGTCCGTATATAGTTTTTTATACTTATTATCTAATTAACTACCTTTCATTGACCTACATACTAAATTGCATATAAATCTAATGTGTGGTTGTTGTTTTATTTAACTTTTTACGTGGTGGGATAAAATATATAAGGGCGGGCTTTTGCCAGGGACGTGCACTGACTAGGGATATCGGTTACGGTTACACAATCCAGTTCGTCGCAGCCATGGCGACCGAGAACCTCCATAGCCTGGTGGTATATGAAGGTGTATGGGAGAAATACAATCGGCCATTATTCCAACGCTGGATTTTGACACTTCAAAACATACATGCAGTTTTAATACTTGCTTTCCTCGCAATCCCTTTCACCCTCGCTCAATCTCGCTCAATCTCGCTCATGGGTTCTTATTCGACTTGCCATTGGTGCTTGTAAAAAATACATACGCCTCGCGGGCGACGAAACTCCCGATCCTCTACAAAAGCTTTCACAGACCGATACCATTCTCAACATATTACCCAACCTCCAAAATTATATATCGAGGCTACGCATTCGACTTCGACGGTTTTTCAGATGAGAAATTTTGAAACCACCTTTGGTTTACGACAATTCCATTATATCTCCCTTGTTTGGGATATTCTGCATTATCAACATAATGTTGTTCCTTGCTCTCGGAACAATTGTTCCTTATATCATTTCAGAAGGTACACTTGGAGCTCCTGTTGTGAGGTCTCGCATGACTGAGACATGCGCGAAAAAAAAGACCCCCGTGGTGGGATGACTTGATGGAAGATCAGACTAAGCCTAAAATAAAAGGAATTTCTCAGACTTGCCAAAACGAATTAGAGAAAGGTTGCGGCTAAAACTATTTTCTGAGACAACCCCAGATCAGCAAGCGGAGACTGAATACATGTATGTTTCGCAATAGCATATGTCGCAACAAAACGAATCCTATTGAAATCACAAGGTCCAATATAACACCATACGACTTAGGTATCAACTCAAAATCGCGGCTACGGCTGAACCACCGTCTCACCTGTTCCCCGATAGTCCTTGACGAGTTTCTCGTCTCCGATCAAGGCGTTCAAAACTCAACTTGGATAACAGCTGCCCAGTGTAAGAAACCCGAGCTTTCATCTACATACATTCCCTCCCTCTGCTGCTCCAAATATTCCGGGACAATTGTATTCATTCTTTGAGACCGTTTGAGAAAGTCTAGGATTCGAGTTCAGGTTGTTCTAAACGGTTTTAGAGAATGCATGTCATTGTTCTTGACCTTTTACACATTACTTACAAGTGCAGGTGTACTTAGAGAGAAGCCCAACCCTGTCACTGGTGACTGGCCGCATACCCCTTGCTCAAAGCAGTTGACGGCTAGCAATCAGCATGCCCAACGTTCAAGCACAAAAAAAGGTCCAAATTAATTTTCCAAAGAATTTTCGGGCAGGAAAGTTTACTTGGAAGATGGTCCATACACACTTTTGGTCTTGCCAGGGGGGTCCAGAATATGAGGAATGGTTTACGGACAAAGATTTTTTTTCGGATGATGGAGATTTTATCATGCATCAAGACTTACTGAGGCACGATGGCCTATCTTTTCTGATTGTTCGCAAGCCCAGGACCTCGTATCATTTCCAGAAAATCGACGATCCTTTTTTCGCAGCGCATAGAATATGCCCCAAAAAAGCAAACGTTGTCTCAGTAACTTACACGTACTGTCCAAATTACGAAGCAACTGCCCTAGGTTGTGTTGAACAGTATGAGTATTGTTTGCGTTCACTTGAGTTCTGCACCCCGTGGCGACATCAGGAATCCCAGTTTGCAGAAATAAACGAACGGTTACTGAAGGAGAGCCATATGCCTTCACTAGAAGATCTTTGGATATTTGGTGTCGCCCGGATGCGCTCATCAGTACACAGTTCTCTAGCAAAAAACGATATCTATAACACAGTACAACTTACACACACACGGCCCAGAAAACCGAGTTCAACGCATGGAGCAAGTATCCATCCCAAAGAGCAATTGGTCAAAGAAGTTAAATTTTGGTTTACGAAAGGGATTGTTAATTCAATTCTCGCGGCCCAATTTGGAGCACAAAGCAAGCTTCGGCCATGGCTATAATATATTAAATAAGCTAGATACGGCTACTTTTAAAGAAGAGCTTTTATATCTACGCGAAAAAAAAAAATTCTGCTGGCAGAATCTATGTTTGCTAAAAAAAAAAAGTCCAATAACAAGTGTTGGTATGACTTGGTGGTCATTAGCATAATGCAAAAAGAGTCTATTATCGTTCGTATATGTCGAGTAAAGTTAGCTACTCTAACTACTTAAATAGACCTTAAGCGAGAAGGTCACGTGAAGTGCTATTCACTCTTGAATATACCGACAATAAGCTATAGAAACATTCATCTCTCGGATTTATATACCTCGTAATTATTTCGGAATTAACTACCCGGAAATATTTCTCTTTCTTTTAGCTTTACTTCTCGGAATTGTTTACTTGAATTTATATTCTCTTGGAATTATCCTAGAATTATCTACTCGGATTTATTTCTCGGGGTTGTAGTAACACTCGGAATTATATTTTTACGTGTAAATATTTACTCGGAATACATGCTCGGCAATATTTCTTAGATCTACTGCGTCGGAATTATTTCGGAAATATTATTTCAGAATTATTCTCTCGGAAATATTTGCTCAGGCATACTTATCTCTCGGAGTAAAATTTTTCTCAGACTTACTTGTTCGGGATAAATTACTCTAGTTGATCGAAATCGAAATTCTCTTTACATTTATTTTGCACTTCACAGAAAGCATCAAAGAAGTGGGTTGGGAGAAAAGTACAAATACTCTATGCTTTTCGTCCACTGAGCGCAAATGGAGTAAGAAACATGTGCTTTGCTTTGTTTACTTTGATTGTACGCACTAGTCTAGGAGAATTACTTATATTGTCTGAGAAGGCTTAGAAGAATAAGAAACTCCAACTTTCCATTCTTCTAAACGTTCTCGCATAATATCCTAAGTTGTCACGAAAATCCTGAGGTTAAGAAGGGTTAGTGTGTACTCAGAGCAAAGCTCAGGAGTCTTACGTTACTATGTACTTTTGGTCCACTTAGAGCAAATAGATTACCTCCACTAAACAGGAGTATGTTCACTAATTCCTCCCAAATAATTGAATGCTTCAAAATGTATATTATGACTCAAGACTACTATCACAAAAACCATGCACCAAACCATTCTCATGCTGAAGACCCAACTCCATGCAAAATGAACACCCAAACAATGCAAACCACAACCCCATCGACACCACGTCCGTACCAAAACAACCCCAAAAGGACCAAGTACTATACCAACACCATACCCCAGCCCCCAAAACAATCCCCCTTCACAACCCCCCCCAAACTCCTTCCACAACTCCCACAAGCATTCTCAGGCCGTAATAATTAGCCACAGTCCTATAAACCCTCAACCTCCTAACCACCTCCTCCCTTTTCAGACTAACACCCCATTCACCCGAGCATGCGCAGTGCTCCATGAAGTCGTTGACTCTGACGCCTTTGCACTTAACACACTTTAAGTCTTGTGTCTGCCATTCCACCACAAGCCCCTGCACAGCAGCAATCATCTTCTCCTCCAACTCCAAACGATTATACTCTGCATCACAGAAGCTGCATTTCCAAGGTCTCGCACTAGCATCCTGCCCCGAAACATCAGGAATCAGGTCCTCGTCACGACAGAAATCGAGGTCGCGGGCTAGGGTGCAGTTATCGCAAATTACTTGTTGCATCCTCAGACTCTCGGAGGGATTTTCGAAACGGGCTTCGTTGCTGAATTCCCGAATCTCGAAAAGGGCTAATAATTCTTTCCGAAGGAGACGGGCTTCGAAAGTGATATTTTTATCCAGAGATAAAACTTGCATGAGGGACTTGACGAGTTGTAAAATGGGATTCGAAAGTTTAAGATGTGAGCCCGGAAGAAGGGGGAATGCGTAGTCGGATGCTAATTCAGGATGTAACATCTCATCCTTCTGTCTCCTAATAAGCCCCGCGATCTGGCGCTTAAGAGGTTTCTCAAAGGACTTCCCTAGGATGATTTTATCCTCTTTGTCGTCGCTTAGAACACCCACTGGTAGCTGGGTAGCTCTCGGCGTCGACTCAACATCATTAATCGTTCTCGGCCGTTTAAGTTTATGCATCACCTCAATAAACTCGACAACCCAATCGTGAAAAATAGGCTGCAGACTCGTAGGCAAAAACTTATTAAGCTGCCAATGCATAACAGTATCAAGCGTCTGATTCTCCGCCTCAACAACTTCTTGACATGCCTTTCCGCCGTAGTTAAACTCATCGTACCAAACGAGGTAATCCCAATATTCCTTGATCTCAAGATCAATAAAATGGAATAAAGGTTTTGCTTTGATGGATTTGAGAATATATTGACTATAAGCATATGCGTTCCCAACCTCCGCTTTGGTAGTTTGGAGAAGAAGACGATTGGCGCTGGCGAATACTACGTGGGAACCTACGCGCCGGAAGTCGGTCATGAGTTGTTGGAAGGCTTTTCGAGACATCATTTGGACGTAGTAGTGTAATGAGCGATCGTAGAGGAAGGAAGCTGGGTTTTCGACCCATCGAACGAGGTGTTGGACCATTACGTCGGCCATGCTGCTTCCTCGTGTTGCTTCTACCCACCAGGCCTTGACCATCTCACGGAGGACATTGACGCCTGCTGTTGCGAAAGCGTTGTCTGCGTAGAGGACATTCGTTCCATCTCCTGACCCGTCATTTGCCGGTGCAGCCGGGTTGAAGGATATCGAGTCGCTACCCTCAAGCTCATTGATCAGAGAGGAAGTCAAGATCGTATTGATCGCCAAGTTCTTGATATCAAGCTCGATACAAACCGATGGGTAAGTACCAGGGTTATTAACAGAAGGCATCTGCACGGTGTCCAAAGGCCCTAAAACATCATCCTGCTCATACCCAGCATGATCTGGTCTCGGTCCTCCAGACCACCACAGCACAACATTGTTCTTCTGGAGACGTCTGGCATAGGCGATATCTATGAGAAATCGGGGGTCATCGCGCTCGAGATTGCAAAGAGGTATATCACCATATCTCGCCAACTCAGTGAGATGCATGATCCAAGATCCAAGACTAAGATAATGGTTGACCAGTCTTTTCGCGACGAAGGATTGCCAGCCAATTGGTGGCATATTGCTATCGGCAACTTCATACTTGAGAGGCAACACTGGAAACTCTTGGAGCATTGGGACATCATGTAGGAGCATTTTTCGTTGTGGCGATTGAATGATGAGCATGAGTGGTTTACTTTCGTCATTTCGCATCTTCTTGATGAGATCTCCTACTTCAAGTAGGGCCTTGCGTCGCGTGGTGACTTGCTTAGTATTAAACTGAAGTCTCTCTTGGTATTCAAAACAAGTTTGCCATGGTTGACCTTCTGCTTCCTGTTCTCTTCGAGCCAAGAGATCTGCATAGATCTTGGTGATGTTGGGTAGATCCTGAGCCGAGTCCTTGGATCTTTGCAGAGTGATAACATGAGCTTGCTCGCCTGTTGTCGAAAACAGCGCGAATACCTGTCGATCACCAGCTACGACATGGTAGAGGTAGAGATAAGCCATTGGCGAATTCGACAGGTATGGATTCTTGGAAGTGGCGGGACGAAGACCTGAAAGGTCAAAACCGGATTCCAAGCCTTTACCCAAAACGCCCGATTGTGTCTCATCAAACGTACACAAGCTACCAAGTTGAAGAACTGCTCTTACACTCAGTGGCACCTGCTTTTCATACACACCCTCAACACTAGGGTGATTGAACAAAAGCGACAGCTTCTGCGCATCATTAACATAAACATCCTCCGACATAGTAAGCTTGAAGAGATGCACGGATGGATGACCATTCGGTAAAGTATGATTGACCTTCTGAGCTTCACACCCATCAACCTCAATATCCGGGAGCTCCTTCCCCTTCAGATTGAGGAAAAGCTGTCTAGGAACTTTGACCTTAATAGTATGAACTTTCGAGTCAATGAGTATAAAAGCCATAACAATCCCAGGGCTCTCAGTAGCTCTCAATTGGAGAACCTGCCAAGTACTCTTGAAAGTCAACTCGGCTTGCTGACGGAAAGTCGCACCGATATTGTTCTGGGCGCTAGCTCTCGTTTCACCAAACAAGTGACGACGTCGAATACGTGCTTGTTTCTGGATCTTCCATTTCTGCTTCTGATACTCCAGGAATCCAACATAATCTTTGGTTGGTGATGGCATCTTGTCTGGGAGCGCAGCATATGGATTGACAGACACAGCAACAGCAGGTTCAGGAGATTTTCTCTTGGTGGAAGATTTTTGAGCTGCTTCCGTAAGTTGCGAGCCAATAGTTTTTGGTTTGAGAAGCTTGGTGCCGAAGTCCTCCATGTCTCCTATTCTTGGGTCTTGAAGGTTGGTGATTTCCTCTAATGGAGCCCCTTTGAACATGTCGGTCATTTTCTTCTGCTTCATTCGATCGTCCTTGATATTGATTCTTCGCTGCAGCCAATCTGGGTGAGCGACTCTGGGAACTGGATTTCGCACTTTTTGCAATGCAGCCGGGATAGTGATGAGTTTCTGGATGACGGAACCGAGACGCTCCAAATAGTAGTCCCAGTCAAGCAAAGCTCTAGGATCCATATTCGTTGGGTCTTCTTTGAGCCATTTCCGAAGGAAATATCTCTTTACTGATGTCTCAGCCGAGAAAATAGCAACAGGAATAGCACGTTCAGTGACAGGGGCGTTCTTCGGTCTCGAGCAAATAATATACTTGCAATTCAGTCCCTTATCCTTCACCATTTGCTCTCCCAAGAAGTCAGCCAGACGTTTGGCAGTCGTAATCGAGGTCGATTTCTGGGTTCCGTATTCCTCCAAAGATTTGGACATACTTCTGTTCTCGCAAATTAGATCAATGAGCTCCTCATCAGCAAGAGTGGCTCCTTTTGAATGCAGTACGTCAAGCCATTGATTTGCAACTTTTGCGACTGCGGCATATGTATCTGCCAATGTCTCCCCTTGCAAGAAGAACTTGAAAAGTTGCGTCTGGAAAATCTTGATGAGCTTCAACTCTCCTCTTCGCTTGACTTCGAAACCTTTCAGTTCAGCAAGACTACCATCGTCGTTGAATACAGCATAACGTTTCTTCAAATTCTTGTCGGCTTCCTTCGAGGTAGGCAATATCATAGCTCGGTAAGGACCATCGACTTCGAAAAAAATGGAGTTATCGCTGTGGGTCTCATACTTGAAAGTCTTCTTGTCAACCAAGGTCTGGTATTGGTGGTTGGTGAATTTATCGTGAACAAGATGATTCAACATGACACAAGGATATGAGATGGTGAGTTTCTTCCCATTCTTGAGCTTAAAACCATAGTTCTCGGGAAATGTAGCGGGAAGCATACACCAAATACCATCAGTATCGAGTTCCAAAGGGCGTCCAATCCGCTCAACAAGTTGTCGTGCCATTTGAATGATGTGCGCTCCGGTCAAGCAAGTAACGCCAGCCATTTCCATAGAATACCAACGAGAACCCTTTCTCATGACATATCCGTAGAAAGAATTCAAAATGACCTTGTGAGCTAATTGCAGCGAATCGAACAGAACAATCATCTTCTTAGCATTTTCGACCTCCGCATTGCTAGCACCAGCAGCTTTCAACTCCTCAGTCTTGCCTTTCCAGACCTTCTGCTTTCCCTTGTAATCGTATCGTCTGTCTCGGAAATCTTTGACTGTATCGATATAAAATGGATTCTCTCTCTGGCAAATAATTGCTTCTCGTTCTACAGTCTTCGATTCGTGAATTTTGTGGTAAACCTTCTGACTGTAAATTTGGAGACGCTTTCGAATAAGTCCGACTTGCTCATCAGCCGGGAGATCCTGGAACGTCCGGGCTGGGCTATTTGGCCATTTCCCTGGGAATTTCTCATTTTCGAGGGCATGTCGAATCATGAGATAATCACCACGTTCAGCAGGAAGATACTCTGCTCTCCAAGCCCAAGGCATCCGCCTATCGCAGGTTTTCCCGGGTCGATTGAAATCGCATGCCGCACAGTCCGCTTCCTCAATCATAGAATCTGGTTGTAATCGATTGGTTGTCATGATATTTGGGTACATGGATGCTACATCCAAATGGTAAATTAGAGGCCGTTCGCTTCGATTTGCTGTTGTCTTCAAGCTGAGCAGCTGATCGGTAATTTGTTGCTTGACTTCGTCATAATTAGTGACATCGTCAAGCGATTTCTTCTCTTCGACGGTTATACTAAACTTCAGAGCCGAATCCAGATCCGCTAGAAGCTCATCGATAGCCGTGGTATCAACTGCGAAGTTGACAGGTATATCAGCGCGGAAAACTCCAGCTTCGATACTTTCAACGTGACCACCAACGTATGTCTCGGATTCTAGAAGGTGCCCTTCCCAGAACGATTCCTTCGGTGAAACATGCTTATTCGGAAGAACAATTTCCTTCTTATAAGCTTCCACCATAAGCAACATCTCACACAGCGTTCCAGTTCCTTTTCGTAACACCGCATCCGGACCCAGGGGAATAATCGTACACAGTGAGAAAATAAAAGGATGCACATATTTCATGTACAAATAATATGTCGCCACCGCATCGGAAACCGAATACTCAGCAAGAGTTTGAGGTCGCTCACTGGCAAAACGAAGCATGAGCTCAGGATCCAGCTCGTCCGGATCATATCCCAGTTTTGCCGTAGTCACAGCTTTCAAACCACGACTTCCCTGTGGTAAATAACTGTCTCGATTGACCCAGTGGAAACAATCCATATGTGCACTGTAATCGCAACAATATTGATCGTCTGCTCCCTTCCTCCAGCCGATTTCTTGGTACATGTCAATTCCATTGACACTTGATCTTGCATCCACGAATGGCCAATCGAAGAAATCTCCGTTGTAAGTCGCTATTACAGTCGGTCTGGCTTCCTTGATATGTAAAAAGAATCGTTCAATAACAGCTTTTTCATCTGGTTCATTGAAGATCATAAAAGGTCCATCGTACTCCGGTTTTGGCGTGTACTCGAAATCCTCAATGTCTTCCGAGACAATTTCTCGGTTGGTGATTAAAAATCCTTGACCATCGATCATATACGATATCATCATAATCTGATCAATAGCCGCATCTGGAAACTTGAGTGGTAATTTTGTCGTCTCGATATCGTAGGCCATTATCACGGGATCTGCACGTTGCAAACGCTCTTCTAAACATTTGAACGTCGTAGTACCGTGTTTTGCTTCGACTGAGTACCACTTTCCCGTCCGTATATCTATTTTCGTTAGCCCAATTCCAAGTTTCAAACTTACGCATAAAACCTCATACCCATGTCTATCATTACTCGCACATGGTATAGTACATCCCATTCCCTTATATCCACAATAAAATCGCTAGCATCCGTAACAGAAACATTAAGTCGTTTATCATCATCTTCGTCAAAAAGGTCAAAACCAGCATTTGCGCTACGCCATCCATTAGCCAAAATCCCATCCCCTCCAAACCAAAAACCAAAAAATTACATACCTAGCAACCTCAGCATATGTATCCATAGCATTCATATTCTTCTTATTCTTCTCCGCAATCGGCATAATATCCCTCCTCGCCGCCAGCAAATCATTAACGTTATTAAACCTCAACTCAAAAAACGTCCTCCTGTACCCCAAAAGATGATTAGGCATCTGCAAATCCTCCTTCTCAATCTTCCTCAGACTCTTCACCACCCCACCCCCCGGTGCCCTCTTCAACCACTCCTCAGCCTCCGCCTCATGTCCCCTCTTGACCGCAACGAGAAAATAAGGATCATACTCCAACGTAGCTTTGAACGTCCCCCCATCCTCTTCAATAAAATAACAATCCAGTCCCGCTCGTCCCTCGGGGATTTTATCGTCTTCTATTGATGTGGCCTTTAAGTTGACAAGCCAGCCGATTTTCTTTTTTCCGGCGTCGTAGCGGGGGAAGCCTTGGGCTTCGTCTATGGAGTCGGCGAGTTTTACGGCTTCGCGCTTTTCGTCGTTTGAGGTTGCTTCGTTGCGATTCGAGGATGCGGTAAAGGTTTTGGATTTCTTGGGACCATGGTAGGCTTGTTTTCCGCCTTTTCTGTAGCCATTTTTGGGGAGCCGTAAACCCGGCATCGTGGTTCGTATGTGAGGAAGTTGTGTGGTGTTTGGAGAAACCCAATAGGGGGTACGAAAGTGATCGCAGGCCTAATTAAAGAATTGCGATTTTAGCACTGCATTGAGTCTTTTTATTCGAGAAAGGGATTTGGTTCTTTGTGGTAGGAAGGAATTGGTGTGTGGATTGTAGTTGTTCAGCGCATTGAGACAGATTTTTGAAGTTGGGTTCTG
The DNA here is from genome assembly GCA_001414485.1 of Calycina herbarum. Taxonomy (NCBI): domain Eukaryota; kingdom Fungi; phylum Ascomycota; class Leotiomycetes; order Helotiales; family Pezizellaceae; genus Calycina; species Calycina herbarum. The sequence continues at coordinate 115,600 of LLEY01000042.1, read as the reverse complement.
CTAACCTACGCGTCGAGGAGAAAGTCAAGAGCGCGTCGCACCGCGTAAAGCTTTTTCTTACCCCTGTCTTCCCTCCGGCACTATGGCACCCCACAAGTACAGCAGCCGCATCAATACCTCAACATCTGATCCAGCTTCAACCCCTCCCCTCTCCATCACCAACCCCAAAACATGGCAGGCGACACAAGAGACTCCAATCCCCCTCCCTCCTCCAAGGCTACCCCTCGGGGTCCTCCCCCAGGCGAAACCTCACCACCAACCCACGTCCAAACACCTCCCAAAATCTACGAGGTCTTCTCCGCACCCAAAAGCGCAAATGCCCTTCCGGAGGGTTCAGGCCAGAACACCGCAGGCAGTACACCGGAAATACCGAAGATAAGAGATGCGGTGAAGACGGTGCATTTACAGGATTTCAAGCAGGTGCATATGTATCCCTGTGTGCGGGAGAGTTTGTTGACCGGCATGGGTGGTGCTTTTGGGATTGGGGGGGTGAGAGCTATTTGGGGGTGTATGTTCTCCTTCTAACTCCGGTTTACTCGGGGGCATAGTGGAGTGCTTTTTGTTGAAAAGGGAATGCTAATGAATTTACAGCACCCGTATCCAAAATCGCCAATTGGGCAGTCGGAACATTCGTCTTTGTCTCGCTAGGGAGTTACGAATTCTGTCAATACCGACGAATGTTAGAGAAAGCACATATGAAGCGAGCAGTCGAGATCATCGATCGAAAAAAGAACGAAAAAGAAGCGGAGGCAAAATTAAAAAGGGACGAGAGGAGGAGGTTAAAGGAGGAGTTGGATAAAAAAGCTGAAGAGGCGGCGAAGACGAAAAACAGTAGTTGGAAGTTTTGGTGATCAAAAAATATGGAAGGATGCTTGTATTATGATGTATTATTCTGGGTGGTGTAAATGATATGCCTTCTCAAGAGTGCTTGGGATGAAGTCCTGTTTTGGGCATTGCAAATATAGGTTTTCGTGCGGAAAAGTCTGGTTGAATGGAAGAAGCCGTCACGTCACGAATACTGGGGCCTTCACGAGCTTTCAATGTTATATTTTATCCACGGCCCTCAGAGAGGAAGTGGATTCCCATCTCCTAGCCTACTTGTTCCAGAGGTTGTCCAGAAATATTTAGTAGGAGAACTTCCCCTCACATCTCCCAGAGCAAATTCATAGGGATTCATATATGTGCATGGTATTTGAACTTTATGATATTGTCTTGGAAAAGAAGAAATGTACAACGAACCACTGAAATTGAAGATCCTCAGATAATTCATTCCCAATGGTCTATCAAAATAGTGTAAACTCCATGCCGACTCCTAAACCAGTACATCTGCTGCAAAGCATGGGGAATATCCCGATAATAAATCCTAACGCCAGCGCTATGCCAAGAAAACCACTCTCCCATCCAGAGTATAGTGACCGTAAAGACACTGTTGTATCACCTCCATGTACCCCTATTAACTAAACCTGGAACGTCACAACACCATTATTCTCAGCCTCCATGAACCTGACCCTCCTGGCTCGTTCCTGGGCCTCTTCACGCTCGGCCTTCTCACTTCCCCTTCGTCTCTCATTTCGACGCGCTCTTGCTTCTCTCGCCTCACGACTCTTGTATTCAGCCATCTGCGCCTTCCGTTTCTGCGCTCTGGCATGTGCCTCCTGTGCCGTGGGCTTGAATCCAATTCCATTGATTCCCTCCCCGTCGTCTTCTGGATCTGAGGGGTCGTGGCCAGTAATTTCGTCGTCATGCCAAGTCAGAGCTGCGCGTTCTGGATCGACAATCGTAGGTAAATCCTCTGGATCCGCGTTCTTTGAGCCCTGAAGGGGAGGCGTTCCTGATCGTACTTTTCGACCTCTGGATTTAGAATCGGATAATCGGTTGATACTTGGATATGCCCTTTTCAATCCTGCCCCTTTCAATTTGCCCATTGGACTTCCTGATTTGAAAATTACGGGGTCCAAGTCGGTACGGCGTTCCTTTGTCTCACTATTGGGTATGACCACTTGGGAATTCGACGTGGTATCCTTAGGTAGTGTAAAGGGACGTATCTCGAGTTTCGATTTCTGTGCCTTGATCGTTTGCATATCAGGAGTTTCCGGTATCTCCGTCTTTGGTCGCTTTCGCATGCCCATCTCGTCGTCTTCTCCTTCGCCGGCAATTGTGAACGTGCTTTTTAGTAGAGTTGTATGTTTGCCTTCCAGATCCAACTTCGACATGGCACCGTCTCCAATTTGCAGACTTTGGAATTGATTTGAAACCCTGGTGCGTGGACTCCCTCCTCGATCTTCGTTCGTGTCGTCAATTTCGTTGACTTTCGTTGCGGGTGCGGCACGAAGCCTTGGGGAGGAAAAGGGCGGCGTAGGAGGTTTTGGGGGACTCCGCTTTCGTTTGGGGGATATAATATCGAGGTGGGTGTCTGGGACGGGTAGTGACGAGGAGTCCATATTTTATCTTTGAATGGCACAAAGGAGGTGTTGAGATTAAGAGGCTAAAAGTAAAGGCTGGCGAAAGTGAAAGATGATTCGCTCCAGATTGCAAAGCTACCCGTGCTGCAGCACTGCCCTGGAAGTTACCAGCCTTCTCGTTCAATATCTTGGACTATTAAAGAAACATACCAAGGCTGTTTCCATGTGCCGAGTTGCACTTTGTGAGGTGTATGGTTGGGGCAAGGTGGAAATGAGGGGGAAAGCGAGAGGTTGGGGATTTATTTCCTGGCGTAACGAAGGGGTTTGAAGGTTTCTGTAACAAGGTACAGTGCAGCTTGCAGAGGGCGAATGCAGGATGCAGGTAATCAGTTGAGGAAGTCTTCACTGTTCAAGTTTGTGTCGTTGCAGGTGGTAGTGGGACAACATCTACGTGGGCTTTTGGCGGGGTTGGGAACCTTGAAGGGTGGAGTGTGGAGTTGAGGCTGAAAATCCACTGAAGCCGATTGGAGTGAATATCCTTGGCGACACGTGATCCAACATTTAAAACCAATAACATCTATCTCACTACTTTTGTTGCACCTCGCAATCACAGTTATTTCGCTTAAGACAGGCGCATTTGTTTGCCAGAAACTGACAAGTTCCTCGATTACTCTCGTTATACACGTTTACTACCCCTGGTATAATTCTTTCCAAAATTTGATTCTAGGCTAAATTCGTTCCTCTAGGTTCCCTTCGTAGTTTTTGCGATTTATGTACAGGCTCTCGATGGACATTAAAAGTGGCAGTAAATAGCTCGCTGTTCTAACTATCCACAAAATACTTTGAAGCAATGAACGCAGTTGTTCTAGAACACATAGGGTAATATTTTAAATTGTTCCAGGTGTTTAGGGCAATGTACTTGAAGTACCCTAAAAAGTTGGAACAACGGGAGTTAGGTCGAACAAGGTGTATTTACTGCCTTCGATTATCGGAAATGCCTAAGAACACTAGTTCGAGTCTCGATAATAACAGGCAGAAAATACTCCCGTCAGAATATTATGACAACGCTATTTGTACCAAGAGCTTTCATGGCTAACGAACATAGATAACCACGTCAGAAAACTGACAATTGTGATGTCGTCAATATTTCTAGCGTGTGTTTAGGATAGAAGTATCACCAGAAATCCCCCTCTTTTCCAAAATAACTCTCTCCAACTCCAAACAAGAAAGAAATTATTCTTCCAACGAACCGGATATCTGACTTTCCATCAATCTACCAAACGCACCTCCCTCAAAATGGTTATCTGCCCAGTGAGCTTCAATCTTCGCAACATCCAACTGACGAAGTCACGAGACACCAACCTCCTCGAACACTTGAACCACTTTTGGCTTCTCTTTGTCACTATCCAATACGATGCATCACTCGACTTGCCACTCGCCCATGGACTCTTTTATTTCCTTCCCCTTATTCTCATACTCGCCTACGCGCTAGTCTTCCTCGCTAGTCGCACCCATAACCTCAAATATCCAAACAACCAAATTCAACTCTTCTGCACCCCTCAGAACGCCAAATGCTGCGAGGCATGGTACATGGAAACCAGGGTCGACTCAGCACTCTGGATTCTCGGATTTGATGCTGTGACAGCTCTACACAAATACACATTTCAGAATACCGGCCCTTATGTGCAATGTGCTCGCTATATCTACGAGGAGGAGATGATATTATGGTTTCTTTCCCACTTTCTGATTGGCTTCATTATTCTCAGGGGCTTGTCCTATATTATCTCCCCCTTGCTTTTGAGGATTCCGTATATGGAGTGGGTTGAGCAGAATAAACGCATTAGAGCTTTGAAGCTTGATGCGGAGAATGGAGAAGTCGTTCATGAGAAGACGCCATTTTTAGGCAGTGGTGGTGGATGTGGTGAAATCTGTCAGTGTCGGGCAAGAAATGTTCCTGAGAATGATTCCTTCTTCACTTACTTGTGTAAATGAGTTGGTAAGATGGTCTTGGTAGAGGTGCACTAGATTTCTATTTTCGTTAGAACGGAACTTGAGGCGAAATGGGGGGGAAAGGGGGAAGAAATTAGCAAAATTGTAAATAAAATATAAAAAGAAAAATCAGAATTCCTGGTACGGAGATACCACAGTCTACAGACATTTTCTCACCAACCCACATCAACCCCTCTGATTGGCCAGCTCGTTTAATCCTCTTCGAAGGCACCAAGGCCAAAATCTCACGCAGCATTTCTCACCACTTCCAGCTCTCCAGCGTCATAAAACGCTTCGATCAGCCCTATTTTTGGCTCGTTGATTTCCGGATCCGAACACGGTATACCTTAAAGTCCTACTTTCCCTCTTCAAAATCCTCCATCCCACGTTTCGTTCCAGTCATTTGAGTAAGAACCACGTGATCGACCCCAAACCGACTTTGTCCAGCGTAGAGAACCCATAGAAAGTATTGTGGGCGGGAAAAGAGGAGAAATGGAGGAAACACCGAATACAACAGAAATTCAAAGACGAAAACGGGCATTCAAACCTAAATCCCGAAATGGATGTAAAACATGCAAGTGAGTCCTGACCCCTCTTCTTCCCAGCACCTCAGCACTCCCAATTTCTCGCGGATCTCCTATTTGGGAATCTGCAACAGTATCATATCATACCAGTCGTATCTGCACAACACACCAAAGTAACCCCACCTAACCAACCAACCAACCGCAAAAGAGTCCGACGAATAAAATGCGACGAGCAGAAACCCTCTTGCGCACGCTGTCTCCTCACAGGCCGAAAATGCGACGGCTACGCACCAACTCGTCTCTCCCCCTTGCAAGTTCCTTGCATAGTTCTCGAACCTGTCATCGGTAGAAACGCGAGTACATCCACCGCTCACCATAAAGAAGAAGTTAAGACTTTATTACCATACCACCTCTTCCACAACCCCCAAGAAAGGAGATCCTTCGATTTCTTCCTCAAATGCACAATTCCTCAACTATCAATCGTGGTGACCAGTGAGTTTTGGACGAGGAATGTGTTACAAGCCGCACATCACGAAGTTGCGATAAAATATGCCATTGTAGCTTTGGGCTCGCTGCATGAGGGATGTGTGAGAGGTGATTCGAGAATTAGATGGGAGGGAGAGGAGGGAACGAGATTGAATTTTGCAACGAGTCAGTATGTGAAGGCGATTGGACATTTTTGTGATCCAGAGAGAAAGGAAAGGAAGAGGACGGATGTTGTGCTAATTACTTGCATCTTGTTTATTTGTTTTGAGGTGAGTGTTTCCACCTCCAAGAGGTGAGAGAGGAGAGAAGATGTTAGCTGACTTGTGGTCCTAGTTGTTGAGATGTCAACTTGGTTCGGCGCTTTCGCATATTAATGGTGGTGTGAGGATTTTAGAGGAATTCCAGAAGGAGGGACCTCTTACCATTCCAGCTATTCCTTATGTTTCAGCGTTGACACTTCGGAACATCTTCAACCGTCTCGATTCGCAAGCCAGTCAACTTACCTTTGGACGTCGTCGCCATCTTCTTTCCGGGTTATCCAAGACAACACTCACCACTCGCCAGCTAAAATTCTCAACGTTAGAAGATGCTCGTACAGCACTCGACGATATCTGGAGCTCGGTAACCTTAAACATCGCAACCGACCCATCATCAAGTGCTACACCCACCGAAGCAAAGAAGAGCCTGGAGAAAATGCAGAGTTCAATAAATCAAGAACTCGAGACATGGATCCAGAATTTCGGAGCGTTGGTGAACTCGCTTAAGAGCAAGGGAGATCTCGATGCCCCGATGCGAAATTCGATAAACACGATGAAATTGCAATGGACGACAATTCGATTGCTTCGACAGACGGACGCGGCTTTGATGGTTGAGGATGAAATGTTTTGGGATGGGTTTAAGCATGAGTATGAAGTTATGTTAGCGATGGCGCAAACAATCATTGACTACTCAACACCAACACCACTTTCTACACCAAAATCTAGCAAAGACCCACTTTCCCCCGAGAAAACACCCAAAAAATCAGGAGAAGAGCTACTCTTCTATCTAGACAACTCCGTCCTATTCCCACTCTTCTTCATAGTAGCCAAGTCTCGAGACAGGAAGCTCCGACGCAAAGCTCTCACTCTCCTCGAACAAGCAAACAGACAGGAAGGGGTATGGAATTCGAATCTACTCGCAAGAGTAGCGAGAAGGATTATAGATATTGAAGAAGAGGGACTTGAAAATGAGGAGTTGGAAACGATACCTAGGGAGAGGAGGGTATGGCGTGCTAGTGGTTTATTTGGGTTGATGCCACGGAAGGCGAAGATCGTGTTTGTTAGAGTGGGAAAGTCTTCGGTTGAGGAATATATTGAGTGGTGATGAATATGGGAGATTTTCCTGGGCAGGGGGCGGGAACGTACAATTACTTATTTCGATTGTGCGGAATGGTCTAGGGTAATGGGGAGTATTGTGCGAGAGTATTACCCTAGGTGGTTTCGCACAACGCAGGGAAAGTTAAGTGTACGCAGAGCAATGCCCAGTTCTCTTACCACTCGCTTGATTGGATGAGACAAAAAAGAATAAAGAAATATGGAGGTTTTTGATGGGTGTAAAAATGGGGGGGGGGGGGGGGGGGTTAGAGTCGGAACACTTCACGATACTTCACTGAAAGCAATATATAAGGTTATAAGGTGTAGACTGTAGTTCTTGAATTTGATATCCAATTTTTAAGCCCTCGCATCGATCCCATGACTCTAATTCTCAAACACAAAATAAAAATAACAAGAATCATTCGTTCCTTGACACTTTTCGGAAATGATTATCCCATTGTCCCCTATCCTTGGCAAATAGTAATTGCCATGATCAATATCAAAGCTCCCAGACCCAGAAGAATCTCGCAAACGTATCCTTCACCGGCACATTTCTCGACTGGCATTGACATATTGAGTTAACATCCACCGAGACCATCTCTCCCTTCTCAGCAGCTCGAGCTCGTGATCTCATCCGCTCATTCTGATGAACCCACTCCAAGTATGGAACCCACATAAGTAAACGCCAAATGGCAATTGCGAGGAACATCACTGCAAGGTTGAAAAACGAGGCCAAAAATACAGACATGCCTCTATTCCCCCAAAAAGTGGCTCGTTCAGTATGGTTGTAAAGGTAAGCAACAAGAAAGACGAAGTCGAGTGCAAAGACCCATGCGCAGTAGGTTGCTCGTCGGGGGTTGTACCAAGAGTCGCATGAGTTGGGGTCGCTTGGTGTGGGGAAAAATCCAAGGCGAGCTTCAATGGAGGGGTATTTGAGGCGCATGAACCGGATTATGATGTAGGTGAGTGCGTAAACGGTGGTGAGCATGGTTGGGATGAGCCAGTGAATGGAGTGTTTGGTGGCATTGTCAGGGTCGTTTTGGATGTCTTGGCTGTACTGGTCTTTGAAGTCTCGAAAGTTTTGGAAGTCCTGGAAGTACTCAAGGTGAGGGGGGCGGTACCGTAATAATTGTCTCTCTTTCCGCTCATTGTCGTAATACCCGTTATAATGGCTGGCGAGAACTAAGAGCCAAATTGCGTTGAGGTACAAGACGAATCTGGTATCAAGACGATAGGAGATCTTGAAGGGGAAGAAAACGCAGGGTAGGTCCATTTTTACGGTATCGATGTGGAAGTAGAAGGTTGGAGGGGGTGAGAGATAAAGGGAGATGATTTTGCTTAAATACCCAACTTTGGCACGCTACGAATCTGACGGACTTCTGGCTAAGGAAGATTTCGGGAGAACTATACTAATTTTCATCGATCGTTTAACCGAACAGGGAAACTAAGTTGTAAAGTGGAATGCTCGTCGCAACCATAATTTTGACGTAAGTGGTTCCCTCCTATTATTACTTCACAAATACTCCAAAAATTGTTGCTTTTGTCTAAGAACGTTTGAGCGAAAGAAGAGATTAAGTTCTTGATTCTTCTAACCGTCTGAATTAAGGCTTTCAATTATCCTAGCTATTTCGAATAATACTTGGTAAAGCAAGTTTACAGAAAGAAATGACCGAAGTTCTTATGTAACCGGTTATATGATGGACAAAAATTGCAGCAGTAAAGTTCCTATAGTTCTAACTATCTAGTAAAGAATTGACCTGAATATTGAAAATGGGGTCATATCTTAAACCTGACATTATTTAGTAAATATTTGAGAAAAAGAGGCGGAACAAAAGTCATGTTAGTGTTACGTCATATAGGCCATTGATGCTCCAGCAGAGATAGTAGTAATTCTTGCGGGAAAAGGATCTCGAGGGTGAGGAGAAATAGGCTGGATTGTTCCCTATTTCAGGACTCCCAGGAATTGCAGGCGTCAAGGACTCGAAGGTGTTCCTCGCGAAGACAGCTCACGTTGTTCTAACATTATGGTACAGTTTGGCGTTACCCTAGACAGTTTGGGGCAATTGAGCGTGATTGTTCCAAAACATCTAGGTTAATATTACAAATTGTGTCAAATTTTTAGAAGAAAGAGAGTGTCGTTACTGCCGCTACTACTGTCCTTCGCGGCTGGCTCGGGCCAATCATGCAGGGATGATTATTACGTACATCGTGTGATTCATACATCCAAGTTAACAACTACAACCTTTTCCACCCAAACCTACCATGAACTAGTTTAAGGGTCAATAGAGGTGGCAGTGGCCAATAGTGGTCGCCGTCGTACATTGCGTCTCAATTCGTTCCGAGACTCTATAGTCTTGTCGTCCAATCCTTCCAGGATGACCCTCACCAACCTCCCGAAAGATCTTCTTTTCATACTTCCTCTTTACCTTCATAACATTGAGGACTTCAACAACCTCTCTTCTACGTGTCGAACATTACGCGAAAACTTCTCCTACACCAATCCGAATACCATTCTAAAACTTCTAGCTACATCAGCACCGACGTTTGTGCAACCGCATCCATTCTTTCTCATTATGGCCACAGCTCGTCAAATCAGCTCATGGGGACTACAAAACGAGCAAAATTCCCGGGATCTTCAACGGGCTTTTAGAGGCGGATTTGAGTCCCTGTTGGAACTGTGTATCTCGAAAGGAGGTATAACCATGCCTGAGATCCGTCGCCTACATCTATGTCGGTTTTCTGGCATCAATTCTTTGACGGATATGATTGATAGATGCGCGGGCCCAACTTGGGCAAATACCCCAAAGTTCTGGGAAGGGTGGGTGTCCGATGCTGCCAGTATGGTTGATTGTGAACCAGTTCGAGCCACTTACCAAATTCTCATCTACGGAGAACTGTTTGCAAATGATTTCGAAGCCTTTATATATCCATCCTTAAACTTACCTAGGCATAGCACAGAAATGCGCTTTGATTACCTCCGTTATTGTGTTCCGGGTTGGTGTATGGATATGGGATATTGGGGGGAACCACCTATGCCAGCACCGGAACGGGTGGGCCCGTATGAGCGACCTGACAGTATTCCGGGCGGGGAGAATAAGTTAGGTGATGCGGGGTCAATTGATCATATTCTCCAATCTCCCAAGTGGGAGAGGGCATGGAAGCCTGTTCGTCAAGCAATAGGGGAAGATTTCCAACATCCTGGTGGACTCACTCCACAAAGTGAAAACCAGGTACGCTTGCAATTTGATTCTCTGTGCACGTTCAAATTCGTTGTGTTTTGCAGCTTCAACAACCAAACTGACCTCGATATCTTGCAATTAAGCTTCACACACTCTCAGAGCAGGGTCGATGGAGGAATCACTTTTCCAGTCCTAGAATATATGGGCTGCAGTATGGACCTTATTGGGAGAAAGTCAAGCCGTATTGGCGACAAGATTTGTGGCAATCTGCGATCGAGTTCTCAGGCCTGAATGGGCTGGAAGTGATAAGAGAAGGGGGTGTTGATAAATCGAGAGACAGGCTTGAGCAGATGAGAGTTGCTATTGAGCAACTTGATGAGAAATATCCACCCAAGCAATACGAATGGGGGATGTTGCGTTTATTAAACTACGACTTCCCCCATATGGCTCGGGATATCTTCGTGCTCAGTGCTACTCGATGGATGAACGAGAATGAGATTATGGGCCCAGATGACTGGGATCCTGCTTGGGATTGAGTATGATGGCACAGGTTGGATTGTGGTTGTTTACCCAGATAGAGTCTATCGGGTATATAGCGGAAACCAGAAAAACGAATCCAATGAGGTGGTTGAAAGTACAAACCCAAACATCCAAGTTTCTCTTAGGACCAGAAAACATCTCATAGCAAGCCATATAAGATCGGAAGTAGATTCCGGGGGTATTCAAAGAAACCCCTGTTTCATTTCAGCAAGCAGTCGATATAATGGCAACAACTTACCTTCCATCATCCTCTGTGAGTACATCATGAAGCAGCATCAATTCAATCTCACAGGTTAACTTCCCAGCAAGTACACAAGGTTTTTCAAATCCGTCTCCTCAACAATTTCTTTCCGTCCTTCATGCCATCCTGCCATATCTATACCCAGCATACTTCTCCTCATAAGTCCTGTGTCTCCAGCAAAAATTCGGCTCAGGGTGTGCAATAACTGAACGATTCTGATCGATCTTGGTGGTTTGAGTTGTGGGTGCCGACGTACTAGTATTAGATGACAACGAGGGCGATGCAGTGCTTGAAAGTTGCTCAGTGGTTCCCAAGAAGTTGAAGAACTTCTGAAGAAGGACTTGGGCGAAACGTTTGTTGTAGCGAATGCACATCTTAGGCAGTTGGTTTAGTCGTGAGCTGAAGATGCAGATTGTAAGAAATTCAATTGACATCGGCACTCGAGTTGAGAAAATATAAGTTTCGATACGACGGTGGTAATGTTGTTTATAACTACCGGGAAGTAAGCTCACCGAAATTCGTTGGGATTCGCTAAGCTTCTCAGAGATTTTGTCATGATGAGAGATCAATAAAACGCGATTCGGAGTATTTGCTACAGCCTCACGGATGCCTGATCTTACCTTCCATCGCTCCAAGCCTCGGAGACTTTCTCTCTCTTTGGTGTCATATAGTGGCTTTGAAATTGCACAAGCGATCTCACTCTGCATAAACTGCTGCCTTGGTCAACATGCAGAATGAGAAATCACATTTCCAAAATCCGAGCAAAATTTTGAGGTGGTTGGCCTATCTTTCTTGAATCAATAGCAGTGTTGATTGATGGTTTCCCCAACCATAACGTGATTTAAGATACAGAGATGCTTTCACCGTTGAAAATGCTTTGAAGTGGAATGCCTCCTTTTAAGACCCATATTCAACAAAGGAAAGGAACTACTTGCTGCATTCTGATTCCTTATTGCTATAAGCCGATTGCAAAATTGGTTGGGTGTGAAAGTTGAGGCAATGTTTGCAGCCTTAGGTTGTGCTACTATTCCTCACCATTTTCATTAAGCCAGGAAAAAGGAGGACCTAGAGCTTGATACCCTGTTGCTTGCTCTCGAAATTCGCGTCGCACCTTCAGCCCTATATTAATTACACCGCTTACCTGCTGTGTAACTGTGAGTGAGGCACATGAAATGGACTTTCCGGTGACGTGGCACTGCGCTTTTGTGCAGCGATTCGACACATGTACTTGTACATGGAGGAAAGTCCGTCTCTCTTGCTTGCTCCGCATTAACACTTAATCAAAGCCAAAAAAAAAAACTCAACCAACAAGCGGGAACTACCCATTTCAATGGAATGAAGAACGAAAGGGAGAGGAGAGCAATTTTTGATATCCCAAGTAATCCATTCTAAAGGCGCCTTCCATGCAAGTATACACAAATATCATACATAAAACTTCTACATCTACAACTCACCCGGGATTTCTTCTCTGGTGATAGATTTTGGCGCCACAGGCTGCGCTGCTGGCGTAGGAGGGTTCAAGGATTTTCTAGGATCCAGAGTACCTCGAGGGTCAATCAAGCTGTTCATCTCTGAAGCTGCCTGTAGTGTGTCCTTGTCTGATTCCGGTGTGCCTAGTCCTTGTGGTGGTTCCCAAGTAACCTTTCCCTTTGCTGCTGCTTCGAGTCGTTTGGCTTGACCTGATTCACCCGCTCGTCCTAGAACGCCGGCAATGACTTGGATACATCGGAGACTATTTTCGGAGGTTAGCAAATGCAAAAGTAAAGAGATGGGAAAGACAAACCTGTCGTCATTCGCAGGAATAGGATATGTGACCCAAGTAGGATCAGCATCCGTATCAATAACCCCAATCGTCGGAATATTATTCAACCCACACTCATGCAGCATAATATAATTCTCCAACGGATTCAAACACACCACCAAATCCGGCTTCAACGCCTTCCACTCCTCAATCTTCTTCGTGAAGCCCGAAGAAATATCCACATCGTCCTTATCCACAACCTTAATATTACACTTCGCAAGAATCTGATCGCCATTCGTGATGCTCCCCGGAATCCACTTCTCAAACAAATGGCACCCCTTAGCCATCTGCGCAGCCTTCACCACACAAGATGTCTGACCTGCCCTCGTGCCAACGAAAAGGATTAATCCGCCATGATATGCCACACCCTCAACAACCTTCGCAGCCCGCCGCAGATGAGCAGCCGTCTCTTCCAAGGAAATGATATGCACACCCTGCCTTATGCCAAAAATATACCTCTGATTCGCCGGATTCCATAAACTAGTATCATGCCCCAAGTGACTCTGACTAGCCATCAACAGCTCCAAAGTGACATCCTGAGGTTTCGGCGGGTTGAGAACAAGTTGTTGTGGTTCGTAATGCTTTTCGATCACTGATCCCAGCTTGCCAGTTCGTTTCTTGAGATTGCGTTTGAATTCATGATTCGCCTTGACGGTTCCCGAAGATTCGCTCGCGAGGGATGGAGGGACGAAGGAATTGGTTATGTGCAATTGGTTGATATTCGCTTCGATTGAGTGTGTTTGCTTCAATTGGTTCTCAATTGAGTGCTCTATTGATTGGGTTTCGGACGAGAAGGTATCGTTGGCGAAGGTACGGAGGAACGATTTTCGAAGAGGGGCGGACAGAGCCCTGTGGCCTAGAATTGATCAGCTTTATGGACTCGGATCAATTGGAGGACTACTTACCATGCCGTATAGCTACATTTCTGAGGATCATGGTTGTTGCGGCGAGATTTGAATGTCGTCTCATCGCGTCAACTTTTCTGGAGCTGCAGTTCCTCCATTTCACGCTAGTAAATATCCACGTGATGAGATTTTGCCCCTGGACTTCCAGGTAGGTCAACTCAATGAGACAATAAAATAGTACATAATTCCTATAACAATTTGAAACACGAACCTAAAAATTCTCAAGCAACTGAAATCTTGTTTCAAAAGATCTGAGCTAACTTTTTTTGAGTCTTTAGGATACTTACCTCGGAGCAACGAGAGCCTGTGAACTTTTCCACCTCGAGGTCAGTCACAAATATGGGAACGATTGTTTAATAAATATGCAGATAAATCTTATTAAGTAAGTCACAGCGCAAAACGTGCCCTGGTGCGTTGTGTACAGATTTATAAATACAAAGAACAAAATCCCAACGCTCCAGCAAAAAGTCTATCGTGGTATCTCCCCCTTAATCAATTACGGCTCGTAACACGAGTCAAAGTAAACACACCAACAATAACAACCGCGAGAGTAACAATCGCACCAGGTAACAACAATTCGTTGGGAACACCGGCAATGACTTGTTCCTCAATTGGTTTGGAATGGGCCTTTCGCGACCGGGATCGGACTGGCACCTCATCCTCGCTCTCATCTTCGTCCTCGGAGACAACACGCTTTCGTTGACGAATAGTCTGCGATGCTGGTGGACTTGGCTCTTGATGCATAACCGGCTGAGGGTCGATTGTAGCACTGATGGCTGGCTTCTCAGGGTCATGAATGAAAAGATCTACCTTGTCACGGTGACCTTGACGTGCAAGGAGAATGGCTTCGAGAAGATCTTGATCAGTGGTGATCGATACGGTATCTCCATCATCGTCCAAATAGCTGAGAGCAAACCCGGAGCTTCCTAGTTTTCCATCCTCGAATGTTGCAGCACCTCCAACTGCCTCGACCTCCGAGCCGAGCTTTGCAATAACTGCAGCAATGAGCTCTGCCAATCCATTACTTCCAACAACTTGCATCCGATGGACACGGCCACTTGGAGCCTTGAATTTAAATGGGAAAGGGACCTCCTCAGGATGTACCTCTGGTTGGCGAGAAACAGTTGAGTGTTGTGGGGAGTCTCCTACATGCGAGGCCGAGTCGTTAGGTGCAACACTGGCATCTACAATACGCTCATGGCGAGACATATCGGGTGACATTAACGATCTACCTCCTACGGTATTAGTATGGTGGTGGCTTCCATCTCCAGACATAATGGATTCCGTTTCGTTATCCAGGGACATCCAGAATTTGTTCCAAGCAGGACCTTGGTTCTCTCCACCCTCGCCAGTTGACATTGTGTTGATTTGTTCAAGAGTGGCATAAGTCAATTTTAAGACATCAACCATGCCCACAATTTCACCACCCTCGTTCATAACCGGAAGATTCAGATAGTGTCCATCTAACACAAGTCAGTTAAGATTCTACAAACTCGGAGTTCATGACATACCATGCATCTTTCTCAGTGCTGCTTGAATGCTCATATCCATTGGCGCAAAATCGGGATGTGGAGTCATCACTCGAACAACACTGCAATTGGCGGGATCGAGACCAGGAGCAATGACTCGTAGTACAACATCTTTACTAGTAAAAATTCCCGTGATGGAATCTTGGTCCTGCACGAGAACGGCTGTGGTGTGGTGTTCCTTCATTTTTGCCGCGGCTTCCTTGACCGAAGTGCGCACACTCACTGTAACCGGGGGTCGGCCATCAAGAACGGATTCCAAAGTAGGTCCAGACATCTTCATTCGGAGTGCCTCCACATATTGGATAATTTGTTGTGGTTGACTTGATCCCAGCTCCGATTGAACGCCTTCAAGGGCATCGTATAACTTTCTTGAGGAACTATATGCTCTTTCTAATTTCTCCATGGCGTCGTAGAAGCACTTCGTGATATCCAAAATACCAGAAATATCTTGGTTTTCGTCCATGACAGGCAAATGGCGAAATCCCTTGCGAACCATAAGATCCAACGCATCAGTAGCACTCGTATCTGTTCGGGCACAGAGAGGATTCTTGGTCATAATATCGGCAATCATAACGTTGCTAGCTTTCAGACCAGCGCCCACCACTCGGAATGCAAGATCCTTTGCAGTAAAAATACCAGCAATTCGGTCGTCATCGTCGGTAACCAAAACACAATCCTCTCTTTTCGCTGCCATTAATTGTGCGGCCTCGGCGACAGTGGTATTTGGCTTGATTTGGAGGGCTTGACTCGGTCGAAGGGCGAGAACGGTTCCCGGGGGAGCTTTTCGTGTCTGGCGTGCTCGTCCAGTTGTATGCTTCTTTTTGCTGAGGTCCGTCTCGATCTTTCTCCGGATAGCCTAGAAGAAAATGCAAATTAGTCCAGAGTCGCAAATGGCTGGCACAGAAGGATTTGATAAGAGCTGCCGGAATCCTACCTCATCTCTCTTGGACTGTTTTTGCCTACTGGCGCTCATGGTTGATCCAGCTGCTTCGCTTTGGACTGTTGATATGGCGCTTTGGGTGTGTGCATCTAAAGCTGGCCGAGGAACTGGAATATTTGATGCTGGACTGTTGAATGCCGGCAAGTTTCCACGGTTACCCTGTCGACTAGGCGTACCTCGCATAGTGCCATTAGTAGCCATCTTAAGAGTCTGGATGTGGTGGACCTATGCCACTGCCACGTCGGTGGTAGTTTGAGGGGAGAGGTCGAGAGGACTCTAAGCGCGGGATGAAGGATGTGGAAGGTTTTGCCCAGAACACTGGGACTGGATTGCCTCGAGGTGTTTTTGGTGAAGCTTGGGCACAAGTTCGTTGGGTGGGAGACGTCACGGCCAATAAATACTCCGTTTTCCAGATGAGCGTGTAAAGGCGGCAGTGAATACTTCTGGTCGTACCTGCCTCCTCCTCTCATTATTCCAACCCCCTAGGGTAATTTGAAAAATCACCCTAAACACTTGGGACAATTATAGAATATTGCCCCAGGTCTTTGGAATAATCAAGTTCAATTGTCCCAAATATCTGAGGGAGGCAATACCAAATTGTACCCGAAAGCGGGTTATTCCAGATTCATGGTGGACAAAATATATAGGCCGAACTAAGACAGCACGCAATTGTTATAACTCAGCGCAACCAAACAAAAACTCTATAAACGTGATTCTATCGTTAATTAGAACCCTCCACATCTACTTGTATTTTTCTTACATTTTTGCGATTTTTATGCGTCAAGTTATTCGTACGGTCGCTAATTACTGCTTGTCCACGAGCCAGGTTATGGCCGCTTTTGTTGGCGCACGACGAGGGCCGGGGTCGTCACCTAGCAACCCAGTAGCAACCAGCCTCGGACGCTTTATTTACTTTTACGCATCCAAACCCTTCCCAAATCTCACGATTACCCCAAACCAAACCAAACCAAACCACATAACCATCTACAAACAAGCCACACTCCAAACCTTTACACACTTTACCTACCATCTATCCAACTCTCCTCTGGCCGCGAAGACAACCAATTAATCCACCTTTTCCGTCTCGCCCAAAGGCCTGAGGAGGGCCCTTTTCCAACCTAGAAAGACTCGATCCGAGTCTACCTGTACTGAGAGGACCAACGATCTCTCTTTGCCCGGCCTAACGGCTTGCGCTGCGTGAGGTACGCCAGATACTTCTTCTTCCCGACGAAACCCTTCAATGCCTCGAATTTTGCGATTGCGCCCATGGTGGAGAATGTACAATGGATCATCTGCTAACTTCTCCAAGTCTCGGAACCAACAGGTTTGCTTAATTGCAATACTTACAACGACGAACGACATTTCCGAACTCTTCAAGCATTCATAATGCTGTCCAATCCAACCAAAGCTCTTCACAACCGCCAACGACAACACCGACGACAAAATTCAACACCAACGGCATTCGAACCTGTGAAGGCAAACAACCTGCCAAATATACAGAGACATGGCACACATCGACGTGGCATGAGTCTCGATCAACGACGACGACCAACACCCCCGCAGGATGTAATGGTAAGTAATACTAACAACCAAGGATATCAAACGACACAACAACAGCATATTGTGCGAGAAACGCAGCAGCAGAGACTGGTACGCCCGGGTCACCACTTTGCCCTCGACAACAATGACGAGAATTATCTTAATTCCCCAGCCGTCACCCCACAAAGACACTCTTTTGATGCCGGATGTATCAATTACGGAAACCAAGGACAAGCTCAATATGGATACACCGGACCAATCAACCAATTAAATTATGTCGACCCCAATTCGTTTTCGGGGGCCAACGACTTCAGTATATTCGCTCCGGATGGTTCAATGACCCCTTCTGCATTTTTGGATTTCTCCGCCCAGTTTGACAACAGCAACAACCCTTCGAATGGCGGCAGCAGAAGATCATCAAGTGGACGGAGAATCAGTGGTGGTATTCTTGACAGAGTCGCTCAATTTGAGAACATGGCTACTCAACCACCCCACCATCAAAGACCAATTACACCACCAAATCAGAATGTAGCAGGTAAGTTTGGGCTGCTAACCATTAATACACGTTTACTTACAATTTTACCAGGTTATTTCCCACCTACTCCAATGGATACACCTCAGGATAGAATGATCAAGCAAGAACAAATGAACCAACGATTTCTGGATTCCTACGACACATCCATGGAGGAGACAATCAAACCAAAAAACAATCAAAGAGCCCGAGGAGTTTTCGAGGACATGCGAAGAGAAGCAGAAATGAACGCCATGCAGACCATTCCAAGCCCACCTAGAAATATGGTAGTTGCGACAAGTTTCGATTCTGCTCCAATGCCAACCGCAAACTTTATGAACATGTCCAATCTCGATCTTGAATTCATGAAGAATGAACCCCAGTATGAGACCCCGCAATTTTCGCCAGTCGTAGCAGACCCATCTCCAGCAGTTTCCTATAACTCGTCTCCCGAGATTTCTCAGCGAACTATCAAGGGAAATCCCTTCGCAAACACTCCGGCCATGAATGCATCTTCAATGTCATACGAGGAGCCACAATCAGCGACAAGCCAAGTTTTAGTTTCCCCCTCGCCTCAATCACAATCATCCCACCGACGCTCTGAATCCGTATGCAGTGTCAATGTTGACGAATCAATCACTGATACTGGTATCACTATCGACGATATTGCCAATTTCATTCAAGGACCCGATCCCCATGACGGAAAATGGGTTTGCCTGTTTCCAGAATGTGGTAAACGCTTTGGACGAAAGGAGAACATCAAATCCCACGTGCAAACTCATCTAGGTGACAGACAATTCCAGTGCCCTCACTGCAAGAAATGCTTCGTTCGCCAACATGATCTTAAGCGCCACGCCAAAATCCACAGCGGTGTTAAGCCATATCCTTGCCAGTGCGGCAACAGCTTTGCAAGACACGATGCATTAACTCGCCATAGACAAAGAGGAATGTGTATCGGAGCTTTTGAAGGTGTTGTGAAGAAGACAGTCAAGCGTGGACGTCCTCGCAAGACTCGCCCAGATGATGAGAAGCGCCTCAACAAATCCTCACGAACACGCAACAAGAACAAGGGAATGTCATCTGGCTCGTCAACAGGGAGCTCAGACAGCACTTCGGGCAACTCGCCGCGTAGCGATGTTGATATTCTTGACGACAAGCTATTCGGTGATTATCAATATCCGCAAAACTCCCAAGTTTCGGACAAGGCCACTTTCGAATACTTGCAGCCGCAGTCCCCAAATGCAGGAGAGTGTATTTCACCTCAAGAAGCTCAAAATGCCTCTTCTCCAGCCGCCAATAGCGTGCACTCAAGTTACCAGCGATACCAGACACCATCGGAACATTTGCCATCTTCGCCTCGCTCTCCCGCTGGTAGCCAACACAGCCAATATCATTCGCCACCTGGCCTTTGCGAGTCGTCTTCGTCTCCTGCTCCTAGCCATCACTACTACGATGTTGACAATGCTTCCAACCATGGCGAAGGAATGCCCAACTTATCATTGGCCAACATTTCAGAGCAGGATGATGAGATGTTCCTCGAGGCTTTTGCCGCCGCTGGTTCCAATGGATTGAGCCAATTGGAACAAGACCCGGATCTTCTCATGACCAAATTTGAGGATGGTTTCAACACTTCTGCTGGCGAAGACATGTTCAAGAACGAGGCGGATGTTTTCTTTGGAAGCCCATGATTGTTTCCCCTTCTCATGTATGCAACCAAGCCAACAAATTTCGAGAGTGCGTTCTTTTCGCAAGCATTTCTTGAACTGTATCAATATGTATTCTGGAGGGTGCGATCTTTTGCGGAGCGGGGATATGGATGGCGATGGAATATGGTGTTTTTGTGCTTTTTTTTAATTTGGCAAACAACGAATTCCCTTCCTTAGGCGTTCTTTTTTTTGCAAATGAGTCTATTATTTTTCAGTATTTTTATTGGCCTTTTTTCCTAGAAAGGAGCAGGACTGGTTTCTTGTTATGATAATGATGGAGCAAGTTTTTTGCCAGGGAATCAAAATGGGGTTTGTGCTAGGATATTATGTGTGCTAGTTGATTCATTGAATATGAGAGTCGCTCTTTATTGCAAGTAATAAGTGCCTTGAAAATGTGAAATGAAATGACTTGACTTGAACTATGAGTGCGACAATCTTAATAATACCGGTAGCTCTCGTTGTCCAGGAGTACGACTCAAGAGCAGTGGGGAGCCGCTCACGATCGCTCCTTCTCCAACTTTTGTCCCTGGAGTCGACAACCTCCCAAGGGCAGGTTGGAAGACGGGTCTCAAGGTCGCTCCTTCCTTCTTCTCTCTCCCTCGACCTGGTCGAACCACCACGGCGAGCAAGAAGAAGGGAAGGGAAGGCACGACCCCTGCACCCAGAGTCCCACCATCAGCCTTCCATGTGGTTTCTTGTTTTCCAAAACAAATGGCGTGGACGAGAAAAAGCTTGGGCTTTGGTGGGCAACTCAACACAATGCTCAAAGCGGAATATAAGGCAGTGAGGGAAAATATTGCAAACTAAGCAAATCGAATTTCTTGTTGGCAGTTGACTCTGGTATGACTCCTTCTATAAGAACTCCTCCAACTCTGCTGGGTTGAAGTTCGAGATCCTAGCAATGTTTTTGCTCATGTCCCATTTTGTTGCACTGCACGAGGGCATTCCCGCTACACCTTTCATTCCTGCTCCGGAAGAGACCTAGTCATTGTTAGTCTTGGTTCTTTTTGGTGGTGAAAATGAGGGAGAAGAAGTGCGTAGAAGACAGAAACAAAAATAACTTATGAACATTGCGATTTGAAACAAGGAGCGAAGCGAGATTTCTTACATTGACAATAGATCCTCCGGGACGTGTGATATGTTGGAGTTGGGCGCGCATGCAGTGCATTGTTCCAGTTAAGTTTACGGCCACTGTTATATCCCAGTCTAATTCTTTCTGTGTTCATTGTTAGCATATATTCTTTTGATTCATTGAATTGGAGAAAGTACAATATTGGCAGTAGTAGTATCGAGTTGTTATTTTTGAGAGACCAGCCACATTAGCCGCTCCATCGAGACGACCGAACGTTATTACCGCAGCTGCAATCCATTCGTCCACTTCTGATTCTTGCGCTATGTCGACTTTTGCGATTATCACCGTGCATTCTGGATATTTCTCTGAGCTGGGGGGAGCGTTAGTTTGGTCTTTTGGAGAGAAGAGAAGGTAATCTTACTTACACTAATTTTTTCGTCTCTTCTAAGCCTTCCAAATTCACATCGCATAGAGTGACTCCCCTGAGCCGAGCTCTGCACACCGAATTGCTGTTCCTCTTCCAATTCCGGAACCTGCTCCAGTAAATGGCAATGAATTTTCCCTCCATGTTTAAATTGTATGAATTTGGCTTGGTTGACTAAGATAAGAGGAAGAGAGAGATGAATAATAAAACTAAAATGACGGACTCCCAATTCTCAAATATATATGTCACACTTGTGATGCATAAAGAAGAGTTAACGTCCGAAGACGTCCCCCTAAGGAACATTACCCCGCCTGTGCGCGCTCGAGTACTTGTGGATGATGAGACGACGCCTCCGAATTAAAGTGAGCCTTGGAGAAAGCTTGTTCTCAGGGAAGCTTTCATCCGGTACTGTTCCCGCCATACCCCGCATCCACAGAAGAGTACGCCTCCGATTTGTGTCACCACTTGAATGCGTGGAGTCGTGTTCGGGTTCGCATCGGTTCGGAAAGTACGACGATTCAACCAATGGCATTACAATCTGTCCGAACTTAAAGAGCGAGTTATTGACACGGGACTCGATGCTCTGAGAGGGCTGGAAAGAACCACTTTAAAGTGTCCGCCCACCAATCAAAGCGTCTTGTCTTTGGGCCAAGAAACTCCCCCACCTGCCCCTTTTTGCGTTCTACACACAACACCTAGCTATCTTTCAGCCAATTCGTTCATCCGGAGACTTTCAGCGTGTAAAGAGGAGGCGATTTACGATCACACCCACTTCCTTTGCAGATCTTCGCAGTCGTATTTTCAGCATACAAGGAAAACAGGCTAGACCCCAGCAAAATGGTGGGTCAACTTGATACAATCATGGGAGATATAAACCCCAGGCGAGTCGAGATGATGTGTTCGGGGTCTTGGAGTGTCGTATCTATACCCCCTCTCTCTCATCTGTCCTTTCGAGAATTCTGAAAGCAGCTCTCCTTTCACTGCGACCCCCGCGAATTTACTAAGAGAACTTGCCCATCATGGCAGACATATTCAAAGACATCGACCTTCTTCCTAAATTATACCTTGGACTCGGACTCGGGGCCCTCACGATCATTGTTCCATATATTCTCAGCATCTTGAGCTCGATTAGACTCTCGAGGAGACTTTCCAAATTTCCATTTGTCAATAAGAAATGGGATGCAGCAGCCAAGAAACACTTCCAAACATCGGCGGAAGAAATCATCCAGGAAGGTGCTAGATTGGTAGGTGATAATGTGACGATTTTAAGGAGAATGGGAGCTGACTTGTGGAATTATAGGCAAAAGGAGGGGCGTTCCTTTTGAATGATAAGTCGAATCCAAGACTCGTGCTTCCAACGAAGTACACCGATGAATATAAGAATGACAAGAGGTTGGACTTTCAGGGTTTCATCGCCAAGGTAACATCCATCTCACTTCTCAGCGTGAGATCCATCCTGATGGCATGTACAGGAATTCTTTTCCACTTATCCCGGTTTCGATGCTTTCAGCGTTTCCGTGGATCAAACTATCTTCCAAGATGCTATCAGGACACAGCTCACGCAAGCTTTAAGTAAGAGTCCTGAGCCTTGCTCTGAGTACACCCCATCCCTCCATTGCCTCAGGAGTTTCGTGACAACTCAGAGTATTATGCGAGAACGTTTAGAAGAATGGGGAGTCAGAGTTTTTCTTTCTTCTAAACCTTCTCGGACAATATAAGTAATTATTCCAGACTAGTGCGCATGATCAAAGTAACGGAGGTGTACTCAGAACAAAGCCCGTGTTTCTTACATCTCATCATTTCCAATTTAATGCCAACGACTAACTAATGTAATAGCTCTCACTGTTGCACCTATGGCTAAGGAAGCACCCAATACACTTAACCTAGTTTACGGGGATGCGCCTGTTTGGAAAACCACTGTCCTCACACCAGCTCTCCTCAAAACAGTTGGAAGACTCACTGCGCTAGTTTTCCTCGGTGATAAATTCATGGACAACCCCCAATGGCAACAGATCTCCATCATGTACACCGTCGATGCTTTCATGGCCGCAAGAGCGCTAAATGAATGGCCCGCTTTCTCCCGTCCTTTCGTTCATTGGTTTTTACCGGAATGCAAAAAGATCCGCGCTGAAGTGAAAATCGCGAAAGATATGATACAACCAGAAGTTGATAAACGTCGTGCGGAACTAGCCGCTCACGGAGGAAAACCAAGACCAAAGGTTCTGGATAGTGTTGATTGGTTTTATGCTTCTGCTAAGGGAAAACATTTTGATTACGCGAATGCGGAGTTGAGTTTGGCAATGGCGAGTATTCATACCACGACCAGTGCTATTGGATTTGCGATTTTTGACTTGATTGAGAATCCTGAGTATATCGACATGCTCAGAAAGGAGATTAAGGAAGTCTATGAGGAGGAAGGAATATGGGAGAAGAGTACCCTTTTCAAGTTGAAGCTCATGGACAGTTGCTTGAAGGAGAGTATGAGATTACATCCTCACAGTCTTGGTAAGTCCAGCATCAAGTCCCACGGATTACAAAAATATGGCACTGATGAAAACAGTCAATATGCCACGCCAAGCAACAACAGACATCACCCTGAAAGACGGAACCGTAATTCCCAAAAATGCATACACATCCATCGGGCCAACCCCCATGCACGATCCTAACATCTACCCCTCACCCTTCGAGTTCAACGGTCGTCGATTCCTAGATCTCAGAGAAGCACCGGGTGCTGAGAATAAACACCAATTTGTCACTACATCCGTCCATATGACTGTTTTTGGTCACGGAAGTCATGCCTGTCCAGGTCGATTCTTCGCAAGTAACGAGATTAAGTTATTATTGGCACATATGTTGATGTACTATGATGTAGGTAATGGGAACACTGTTCTCCCGCTTTTTTTTCTCTTGAATCACTC
This sequence comes from Calycina herbarum, assembly GCA_001414485.1. Taxonomy (NCBI): domain Eukaryota; kingdom Fungi; phylum Ascomycota; class Leotiomycetes; order Helotiales; family Pezizellaceae; genus Calycina; species Calycina herbarum. The sequence goes on along the minus strand of LLEY01000042.1, from coordinate 91,542 downwards.
CTGAGTCACTCCTGAATCACTCCTAAGTCATTCCTGAACCCCAGCATTATCCTATGCCGAATCCCGAAACATTTTTTGATAGGCAAATACTGACCTCATCTTCTAGTGGAAATTGCCAGAGGGACAGGATAAGGTGCAACATACATTTAATGGATCAGGGAGAAGTCCAAATGCTAGACAGGCGGTCCAGTATAAGAGTCGAACACCGGAGGTACCCTTGTGATCTTGGTTGAGTTGGGATTGGCTCCTGTGTATTTGATATTTCTCCTAGTATTCGAAAATTTATGTTAAGTCTTTTTGTAAAACTGTTGACAAGCAATTTTCCTAGATGCTAATTTGCTAGAAAGATCGAGAGAGGTGAGTTAGGATACAGAACATAGACACCCCCATTCACCGTCTCGTCGCCCTTGTGCCAAATCGCTTGAAGCAATAGGAGAGGACACCCATCCCGACGCTAAAATTAACCTTAATCACCCCTGCCCGCCCTAGTATCGCACTAGTATCTCTCAATCCGCTGCTTTTGTATTCTCAAACTTCGACAAAGTCACTTCAAAATTTTTGTTAGCAACACCACTAAAAAGTCACCACCTTAGAAACCCTTGATTCTTGTAAATAAAGGTTGCCCCAAGTCTCATGGCTATTATGAGAATTTATTTTTAGATTAGAGGTTGAGGGCGCAAAGTTATTAAGAATGCGCCTCGACGCAATAAAAGCGGCTCTCGAAAACTTTTTGCGATGTGCAACAAACCGGGAGTACCCCGGTACTTAGCGGGTGCTAGCGGGAAGGTGGATTATTAGTGCGAGGACTAGTGTTGATTTGGCTTAGGGTTTGCAGCCACGATTCAATAACCGTACTACCACACGGAATCTAAACGAAGTGAATCCATTGTGTCATTGAGCACTGATTTTAGTTCTACCACTCGATTCTGCCATTCACCATTTTCATTGCTTCATACCATGCTTGAGCTATGAGGAGGTAAAATGTAAAATTTCTGACAGTTAGTCAGTGAAGAACCTCAAGTTATCAACCCTACTCATAAGGAAGTCATGGGAACAGTGATGGCCGAAAATATTGACGGCACCAACCATGAGCACATATGAACCACACCTCCGCCACATAGTAAAAGCTCAACCTACACTTTTGAAGCTATATGACAGTTTGGACAGTTAACCACTCCTCCCGCCAGCTGCCAGCCAATCGCTTATTTTGACTCATGACGTGTGCGGGGCTATGGGCTATGCATTGGGGAATACATTGGCAAAATCGTTTTAATCAAGCCAGAGGTTGGAAGAATAGGCTGTATTCACCCACTCTAAATTACTTGCTTGCCTACTAGTTAAAGCCTACGATCTACTCAGAACGCCACATGTACCGACCTTTCAACCCGGAGAGATTCCACCACCTTTACTTGCAACATTATCTGCAGCAATGACTCCCGAAGAGGATTGCTTTGGCACACAATATCTTTCATATGGGAGTTCGTGTCCAAGAAGCGATACTAAATTCACCGAAATGAGCAATTTCTACGAATGTGATGCATTTACACGCCCGAGATTTATTACCTTGCAAGCAGGTATGCGAATAGAAAACTAATTCTTTTTGGACCAAGTTGACATATTTATAGGTCCTCCGTACAGTGATATCCAAGGAAACATGATCTTTATGCTCAAAATTCTCGTTCCGACCGTCCTCATTGTCCTAGCTCTATGGTCGTATTTCGTTTAATTAGTCCGGAGTAGTTATTTTGATCTATTTGTTTTCTTTCCAAAAGCTGTAGCAGTAAACTCAGTAGCTATTTGTGTGTCTGGACTTTCTTTTTCCCTCGAGGTCTTCATTGGTTTTCGAACGGGTTTTGGGATTCCCCGCCACCGTCCAAAATAATGCCTGGGCGAAAGGAAAAAGTGACTGTCATTCTGAACTTAGATAAATTCAAGAACTTCTATTGCCAGATTCCACTGTCCTCTTTCTTCCCCCATGCCTCTGGCCTTGAAGCTGCTTCAGAAGAACAACCTATCATTCCAACTAGTTTGAAAAGCGCATCTCTTGCTTTCTCCCGAGAGAACTGCTGGAAGAGAAAGTGACCTTAGCAAGCTTCATAATACCAACGACAATAACTCTGAGAAATCAATAACCGGAATGGCCATGGGGTTTAGAAGTGGCTTTGCGCTTAATTTTGACCCCTGCCCTGTGGATACGAGGTAACCAATAACATAACCTTGAAAGCTCTTGAGCAGCGCATTAAAATCCATCTGATCAATCGTTCAAAAATTCCTCGTAATTCTTCCAGTTCTTTCGAATCAAGAATTTTGCTACAATTAATTAGGCCACAGAAAGGCCCAGGCGAAAAGGCGAATCGCACAACTGCTAGCAGCGCATCGGTCGTCTCTTGCCAGTCTGGTCGCCTGGTTTAAAGTCTCCGCATCCACGCCGCACGCTTAATTGGAGAGCGTGTTCTACTACCTTCCCAATCTGGAGCTAGTTCAGCGCCACCAGACTTGGTATTCTAAAAAGAGCGAGGTAAAAGATCTCCATCAATTAACAATTCAAAATAAGATAAGAGGAGAGTTATCGGAACGTCGTGCAGAGTCTTTCTCTTCTTCACTTTTAATTTATCTAGACTAAGAGCGAGTGACACAGGGAGATATCGACACGACGTACAGTTCCTAAATTTACCCGCCTACGCCTGCTTCAATCCACATAACCCAGCGTTTGTTTTCAGTAGAAATTGTTCTGTACACGGTATGAAGCAACTCAAACTCAAACTTTTGTGCTAGGAAAAGACCACTAACAAGCTTTGAGGAAGCCGTGACGTCGCGACACTAGTTATTACAAGTCGTAAGTTTGTTTGACCCCTCCTCGGACGTTCAAGCATTCTACTCAGCCGGAAACTCTCCATCATTGTATGTCAATCCCTACCAAACATCCATCCCCATAGTCTCATTCCTTCTACTTACACGTCCAGATTTCGGCATCAAATCTCTGTCAGAATGGTTTCTTCTACAACTGCACCTGAAGCTTCACCCACGGTGACACGGCTACCACATCGGGACCACTCGCAAAGAGGCTTACAAGCCGGAATCTGGGTCGCCTCTGCAGTTGGTACACTGCTCGTTGTGGGGATAATCGTTTGGGTCTATATTATTTTTCATCGCCGTAACAAAGCACGTAGAGCAAAGTTGGAAGACGATCAGAATGAGAATCAAGAGACAGGAACGCAATCACAGGAGACTCCGGAGCATCCAAAAGTATCGCAGTAGGTATTTGAGTTATGGTCTAAAAATATCTCGGTTCTTTTCAATCAATTGTCACGAAATATTTAGGTTCACTGGGACTTCTTCTGTGTACCACGAGCATGGCGCTTTTGTTTAAAAATTGGGGTAACTCGGGATGTGATCCGTTGCCTTGAGCGAGCAAGAGGGCGTGAAATCAGAGAAATAAGGAGATTCTGTAATTGTTTGGGTTCCAATGTTTCACATACAACTCACGTATGGAGTTATGTTGGGGTTTAAGTCAATCGGCGGTCGCTTTTCACGACTACTGACATTTGCAAGATCTAGAACGCGAAACTTCGTTGACTGTTCAAGAATACCTAGATGAATCGAAACTTAGAGTGTGGTTGATTAAGGAGGTTGGGCCTTCGTTGTCCCAATTTCGTCCGATAATCGGGGTTGATTATTCTAGGAGGTTGGGAGAATTGATATCCACACTTTCAAGTTTTCTAACTCTTATTGAGTAAGCTGTACTTTAGCAAGTAAGCCGTTCCAATTCGAGTAAGCTACTAAGTAAGCTACTAAGTAAGCTATGAGAAAGTTTCCACCACTCACGTGCTACCTACCCCTCAATTCCTCCTTTTGGATTGGGGTGCATATTTTGTGGCATAGGGATGAATACCTCCAGCCTTGTAGGTTAACTTCGAATTGTTCCAAGTGTTCAGCTGAGTTATTTCAGAAAGCTGGAACAACGGAGTAGGTAGGCGGGTATGAAATATCAAAGAGCTTCAATTTTTTCACCGTCACTAAAACTTTCTGTTTTGTCCGAGAATGAAAAGTAGGCAATGAATCCACGGGGGACTCGCGATGTACAGACTAAGCTGATCTCGACAATTTTTTCTTATTTTACTAAACTACTCCACTTATCTCTTCTTTTACTCCTGCCAAAGCGCTAATTGAGAAGTTGACACGTTTTCGTACTTCTGGTCAGAAAATTCATCAGTCAACCAACGACTGTCTTCCTTGTGATAATATCCATCCAGCATAAGCGCCAATGGGACAGCAATTGCCATGAAAACGCAGAAAATACATAATAGCGTGAGAACAATCAAGCTACAGCGATCTCGTCTAAACCCAATCACGGCAACTTTTACCTCATTCCTTAATTTTCCGTTGTCGTCTAGAGCCGACACTTTTCGGACGCCATGCTTCTCAACATCGGCGTCAAGATCAGTCTTGATACAAACCATGGTAGCTTCCTGGGTCAATCGATCTCTTTCCCTATATTCTAGATAAACAAAGTATATGAACCTCGTGCAATAAAAGACCATGAACGTTGGTGCGCATAGAATGTTTGAATAATACATGACTTTCCCATCGATAAAAACACGTGCTAGGGGAAAGTAGTTGAATAAGAGAGCCATAGTCGTCTGACGAGGGTTAGCGTTCTTAGAATTGTATGATCTACAAGAATTCACTAACCATTGACGTGCAAAACACAATTGGTACTATATATGCGACAGCAGAGACTATAAACAATATACCCCATATTGTCGTGGGATATGGCGGCACAAGAGTTCGAACCTCACCAGGAGAAAGTGGTGGAGATTCAATGAGTGGCTCCTCTTCTTGCTCGGCGGTTTCCGATGGGTCGTTGGCTTCGTATTCTTGCTTTATTTTTTCTAGGACACTGACATCTTCCTCATTCTCCGGCCGCTTCTTGACCAATAGAGGTATGGTCGTTTTACCATTCAAATTTGATTTTGTGACGCAGACTTCCAAGTCCAACTCGGATAACCCGCTGATGGGATTCGTAGCCAGGACTGTGTCATTTTCGACTTTTGAAAAATCTTCGACGGAACTGTGATCTGGTTTGGCTGCTGAAGTTGTATTCCCTTGGATTTCTTTCGCAATTGCCGAACGAACAACATTGGACATCTCTGGTTGTTGGGGGTTGAATGTTCCTGAGGAGGTGTTTGGTGGTCCAAACATGAATTGGCGAGACTTCCTAGGGAAAAGATGCATCTTTGGGATATTTTGTGAATTGAAATTTATGGGGTGGTGGTTGAGATAAGTTCTCAATGAATATAGAGTTAGGGACTTGCCCTGCGCTTGCATCACTAGATTATGTTTCCTAAAAAAAATCTCGTCATAAGTCGGTTAGGAGGTTTAGGGTTTCATTTGGGCCCGAAACTAACTAGCATACTAAGATCAACACCTTTATAATTGGGATAATCTACTCCTTTGAACGAAACTTTTGTAGACTTTTTCGGACTCCGAATGAGAGGAAATTACAACTTGTATGTGGGAGTCTTGACATTAGCTCGGGCGCTTTTAGGGAAATTGTTGGAAACTAGTTCAAGACTTGTTCGCCACTTATCGTCGCTTATTTTCGCGAAGACTCGCCACCAACCGTCAGCACACCTTTCACTTCGTTGGTTCAATATACTCACTTCCCAGCCTTGTCGCATTAGACGTAATTTTATTCCTAGAGCAAAGTTTGAATTCCTCACTTTTGCCCATCTCCCAACCTAAAGACAAACTACTCACACGCACACGCACACGCACACGCACACGCACGTATACACACACATCCCAAAAAAGCAAAACAACCTCTAAAATTCTTCCTCCATTACAACCCCACAAATAAATCCACCCCAACTCCCTACCCCCAACCCCAATAATTAACTCTAAAATGACACTAAAAGCTCTATAAATACAAAAGGGTGTAGGTATTCCCCCAATATCCATTCATTTTTTCCTTTGCCCAGCAAAATGATGCAACCAAATCCCAATGATAAAAAGGCTAATGCAAATGCAAAAATGCAGTTCCCCACTCTCTATAAGTACACCATTTCTGTCCCGTTTGTCCCAGTTCAGGTAAGTTCAAGCCAAAGTAAGCAAAACAGAGCAAATATCCCTTCAATCCTCCTCGCACCCTCTCTTCCTCTAACCCTCTCCATCACTCTCACATTCAATCAAATCATCATCTCAATCCCCACAACGACGCCCACTCATCTCCTCTCCGGCGTCCTAATCCCCAGTCCAACCCCCTTCCCATCCCTCAACCCACTCTCCCTCCGCTCAACCCAAGTCCTCTCCACCCGTTCCCGGGCACCTTCAATATCAACCTTCTCCGGGAAATCCCCAAACTCAATCACCCTCCCATGTCCAACATGCATTCCCCCACTTCCACTGCCACTCCCCCCACCACCCCTTTCCATCCCTGACCCCGAACCCATCCCATCCGGTTCCTCCAACGCAGTAAAACTTCTCGGAATCCCAGTAGGCACCATCCGAGGCGGCGAAACAGGCGGTTGATACTGCGCCGCCAACGGATGAGGCGGACTCGTTCTCTGCTGTGGTAGAGGGGGAGGCGCGAATTGCGAGTGGTGCAATGGATGGGGTGAGGTTCGTGTAGAGGTGTTGTAATTTGAATTCGTGATGGGCGAGTGGTGCGCAGAAGTAGTTTTAGATTGGGGTGCGCTGTAGGGTCCCTGGTGTTGGGTTGGGGAGTTGCGTTTTGGTAGGGCGGCTGTGGTTGAATGTGCTCTTGTAGAAAAGAGAGATGGTGGTTGGGAGATTGAGGGGGTGAAAGCTGGAGTTTTGGGGTTGAAGGCTCGTCTTGGTGGGGGGAGGCTGGAGGTATGTTAGTTTTGGGATTGTATAAAGTGGAGATGGGAGTTGGTTGATATGGAGATTGAGAGGTATGGAAGAACTTACTTCTCAGCACCTCCGTCCCACCGCTCTAGACTTTCCTGGCTCTCTTCTGGCACATGACTAGCATACCCAAGTCTTGGACTCTTCCTCACTGGATGTCCAGGAGACCTCTCGTATTCCTTTCTCATATGTATCAATTCCGGATCAGTCTTTTGTTGGTAAACCCGATAACTAGTTGGAGGGATCTTAGGACTGAACGTTGGAAGAGACGGCATGGGTTCCGTCTCAGCCACACTTGGTCTCCGACGACCTCGTCCCCTATCTGCACCAGACCTTGACCGATTCGATTGCGTGGACTGACCTGATGGATCGCGAGACATGGGTTGTGAAGTATAACCTCCATCAAAACGACCTGGCGTGCTTGAAAACGATAGCTCGGGCCTACCAGGATAGTAAGGAGAATCACTAGGTCGAATATTTGGAGATGAGAGAGACATTGACGATGGAACCTGTTCTGGATAACCCTGTGAGTGCCAGGACGAGTATTCGTGAGGAAGATCGCGCTTCAAAGGTCCAGAAGCTGATCGAGCACGAGTCTCCACTGGAATAGGACCTGTCATCCGAGGGTAAATTTTGGTTGGGTAAGCAGGCTTGAGAGTATCTTGACGATATCCAGCGTTTTGAGCAAAATTGTCATTCTCATCCTGCCGTGGTTGGGCATCACGCATTGGAATATCAAAATGGTCAGGGAAACTGAACAGATTAGGATCAGAATGTGCGAGCGGATCCTGACGTTCAACTCCTGGTGATGGTGGATATGGTGGCATGGGTGTATACTGCGAGCGAGGTGAGGACGGTTCAACTAAATCCACAGGAAATCTTTGCAACGAAGTTACCGCAGAGCCATAAACACTCTCTGTTGATGTGTCTCCCGTTGTCGGTCGTAGGATTTGTTGAAATCCCGGGATAGTATCATTTGTCGGGCCAATGACTGCAGAAGCGTATGATGCAATACCACTCCTCACACGGCGGGTTTCTGGTCTCTGTGACGACGATCTGTCTCGAATCTTGCCTCTACCTCTAGCAGGTGGTGGGCTTGTCTGGGAAATCTGAGTCAGTGCAACTTCGGCACTTGATTGACCGGAAATCCTCCCACGAGACTCTGCTCGTGACGAGCTGCTCTGGAAATGCCCATGAGCTGTCTCGTGACTAATCCGTGGATCAAGTGCGCTTACTGCTCGAAATGAACCTGCCCTGTCTCGATATCTTTGACTCTCCATCCTTTTGATTGTTCGATGCTGATGAAGATCTAGTCTCTCGGGCTTCCTTGGACGACGCTCAACTTTTGTCCACCCAGCACTCCCAGGGCTTATGGGTGACTCTGCTTGCTGGTGTATAGTTCGCTGGGATGGCTGCAAGGTCATTGCAAGTGATCCTTCCATGTCACTTTCATAACCTTCCTCGGATTGAGGTAATAGCAATTGGTTATGGTGTGAATTCTTTGGACCATCTGGCATCATCTCGTAGGGCCGTGTATCGTAGGATTGATGATGACGTTGATACTCTATGTCGTGTGTCAAGCTTGAAGGCGATTCAAGGTGACCTTGATCTAGCCAAGGGGGCTGCGGTCCTATCCTAAGATTACGGTCATTATGATCATGTTTTGGTGTTTCCGGTCCTGTGTCTGAGGAGCTGCTAGTTCTGTCGAAAATAGAAGTCTGAAAAGCATCAGGTCTACCCCCCGCGATCGTTTGTGACGATTCGGGTGTTCTCTGCTCGATTTCAATCTTGATCTTTCCAAGTGAGGTGTCGAGATAGCGATGTGCATCATCTAACATGTGATATCGCTTTTCATACCTAAGTATGTGTTGTTTCAGGCGATTCCCATGAATCTCGTACAATCTGTAATCTTCAACAAGTCCGGCGTTTGTTTTGCTAGCAATTCGAGAGCTTGCGCTATCGTATGAATAACAAAATACACCTACAGCTCGACAGAGCCAATGAGGCAAAGATTCGTCCCCGTTCATAGTGTCGATAAAAAACCCTTGAACAACACCATGAAGTCGTATAACGTCGACATTTTCGGCAAGCATGTTTCGGCTTTCTTTTGAGCTCTGGGATGAATGAATCGAATGTTCTCTTGTTTCATTGCGATCCACGAGGGCAAACATGTTCAAAAACCGGAAAGTGTTGTTGAGAGAGCGACCAGTAACCGGATCCGATGCTTTGACCGGGATGTCGAGTATTCGGAGACCTAAATCAATGAGTGAGTCAAAGTATATAAAGAATAGAAAAACAATATATATAAACTTACCGAGGGAGATCATTTCCACGGGGATATGCTGACTGAAAAACGCAAGAATGTGAATAAGATTTAGTGCCTCCCGAGCACCCATATCTTCAAGCTGCTCAACGACAGCTTTATAAGTACCCAAACCACTCAGTCGCGGTTCCGCTGCATAAGACCTAGCAAATTTCGACAACGGCTCGTCTGTCATTTTCAACCTCTGAGCTACGGTATGGATGACTATTGGTAAGAAACCCATCGCTTGTACCAGCTCCATCGAGTATTTTAGATCATCCTTTTGAAATGGCTCTCTCTTGGCAAGCTCGAGAAGTAACAATCGCTGTGCTTCTCTCGCGGAAAGAGCAGGGAGCCTAATAACTTGCGGGTTCATGAAATGATGATCTCCGCTGACTGCCTTTTCGGTTGATGTGTATATGATGCTTGTGTTTTGATTATCAGGGATAAATTGTGTTAACCCATCGATGTCACCAAAATGAATACCATCAAAGACCAGCAACCAGCCCTGGCGGTGATTCAGCCACTTCTTGACCATCTTGATGAATTGCTGTGGGTCATCTCGGGAGAAATCTTCCTTGTTTGCTGCTTCCTGGAAAACGGTCTTTTTTGCAATATCCCAGTATCCGAGAGCGAGTTCGTCCAAGCTCTTGGCGCGTAACCAGAAAATTCCACCGGGGTAGTCTTCTCTGTGCAGAAACACATATTCTCTGGCAAGGTGTGTCTTGCCACCACCAGGCAGTGACTGAATTAGAACCGCCGAAGTGCCGTCTGCTCGTCTCTTTTTGTCGAAGAGCATTTTGTGCATTTCTTCGAGTTCCGTCTGCCGACCGACGAAAATCGAATTAGGTCGAAAGATGGATGGCTTTATGAAAAGTTGGTCGGATACCTCTTGCTCAATTGGCTGTGGAGGAATATTGAAATTTGGTTTGATGATAATCGTTGAATTATCTACTGAGCCCGGATCTACATAGACAACAAATCAGCCCATTGCCACCAAGTAAAGAAAGTAAAAGCAATCTTCCGCGCAAAAAAACCACCCAAACGCCATCAATGAATATTCTGATAAACAATTTCAACGACTGCCAGCCATCTCAACATCCGCCTCCTCATACTCGGCAGCTTCAAATTCGAATCTCGGTCTCAATGAAGAAGGAGCTTCAATGAAACCAGGAGTTCGTTGAGCTTGTGCCGCCGGTGGTAAACTCTCGCGTGACGTACCGGGTGTATTTCCGCCCGTAGACGGTTGGTTCGTAGGTTGCTATGGAAGAGAGTTAGCAATTATTTCTGCAGAAAAAGCCCGTAAGGACACTTACGCGATACTGTGGAAACAATTCGGAGGCTTGTTGTTGCCTACTCCGAAGCCTATCTTCTCTTTCTTTCTGACGACGTGCCTCGATGACTGGAGGTGAAGCATCTACCCATTTCTTGACGCTACCAGCAACATTCGAGTAACCAGGAGAATTCTTGCTATCAAATTTGCACATTCCAGAGTGGGTTGCTTCGATACCAAAATAAGCGACTCCAGGAAGCATTGGACTTGCTGAAGTCTGATCGACAATGAAAGTTTTTGTACCCTTGAGGTCGGTTTCTAAACCTTCATGAGCCATACAGATCTGGAATTTAGGGTAAATTTCGAGGAATTTAAGGTTGATTTCCTGGAGGATCTCGTTGTTTGTTTGAAGTGTCTTGACCATCTGGTTTTCCGAGTGGAGAACTTTCTTTGGAATCAATGCGTTCACCATTCGTTGCAACATCAGACCCCATTTCGCAGAATCGGAACCGGTATGTGGTGTGCCGAGGAACATGATTCCATATGTTGAGATGTAGATAGATCTCCAATCATCAGCATTGTGGTTTTCCAAACTCTGAGAGAGATTCAGAGCTCTTTTGACGAGAATTCCACCCAAACTGTGTGCGATCCATATGATGGGATGATTTGTGGCGTCCTCCATACCTCTTTCCAAGGCAAGATTGACGAGAAGAGTTTGCGCATGTTGGTATATCATGTCCGAGCTAGGACCGCCTTTTCCAAAAGCATAAACATCCGCATTGTATCCATAAACCAATATTCTAGCCTTCACCCCCCTCAGTGTGACCGGCAGTAGGTCGGTTGGCCAGAATGTGTTGTTCTTTTTCGAGGTCCAGGTATTTCGAGGATCTCCATTTAGTCCGTGGACGAGGATGATGTCGACTTGCGCCTCAGGATGTGAATATACTTCGGTGAGCTCCACCCGCTTGATTTCTGCTGGGTCGATGGCGGTACCCTATTGCAAATGTTAGCATTGCGAAATGTTTTGGGGGATATCCAGCTGTTCAACACTTCATGCGGCGAGGAAGAAGGGATTTGAGGAGGAGTGCATCTGTCTGGAGTGAAGTTGGTCGACCAAGAACATGTCTTGAACAACAAAGCTTCTCTGTAAGAGTTTGATTCTCGAGACTTCAACCCCTCAAATGCTCCAAGGAGAGGCGGGGTATTTTAGACTTTTAAAAGTCCGGAGTCCCAAGCTCCCGTCTCTCGTCACCCCACTGAGGTGATATATGACAAACCAACCAATATGCAAAGAGTTGGCAAGAACTTACCATGCTTGTGATGTGTTGTCGAGAGCTGTGTCGAATGCGATGTGTGATGCGCTCTCCCCAGAGGACTTGGACTCGAGAAAACGGGATTTATATATGACCAACAGCCCCCGACCATGATCTTGTAACACACAAAAGTACTGTCTGTTACAAGGCGGCCGTTAGACTGAGTCTTTGAAAGCGCCCGAGAGTTTGCCTCTTTCTTGAAGCGATTTGTCTGCGAAACGAATGAAGAGGTCAAGTCTTCTAGGTAGTCGAGTCGCGGTCGAGGGGCACGCGCAAACGTTAGTCACACGGAGAACCCTCACAGTTCGATTGCGCCACGCGAACGAAAGCAGTCACGGCACTCGAGACGAGACATGAACCGGCAAGAGAAGAGAGACAATGACGACCGATATGTGTGGTCTTGATGCTGTTGGGGGCAGTCAGGTGTGCTGCCTACTGTACGAGTACCAAAATATCTCCACAACCGAAGCTTTGAGTTTAGGGGCTTTAGGGGATCTGTCAACTCCTCTTCCGGCCAACTTCAGGCGAAGCCCCGGGCTGTCTCAAACCTGACGTGGAGGCGGCAAGCAGGGTTCGCTCAGGGTCCCAGCTGGGAAATGCAAGGTTTATTCGCGGAGTGGCGCATCTAGCGCACATATACTGTACCAGTACGGAAGTTGTAAGGTTAAGGTTAGGGGGATCGCCTGGAGGTTTAAGGAAATCGGAAAAAATCACCGGGATCGGCTACTAAATGTCTGTGCACTCTACATTTTATTCAGGGGTAACGAGACTTGATTTTTGGTGTGAACTTTGGCGTAAAGGTGCACGGACCAGCAGCCTTGGGTGGAAATTTCTACTCCGTGGTGATAAGATATGAAGGGAAATAAATGGTCGTGACCTCGTTCGTACTTTGCCAAAAGTCACAGCGAGCTACAACCAGCAGGACTTGGGCCATGATCACTGACTACCAGTCATCGTGGAGCGAGCGTAAGATTTCTAACGGTACCTGCAGCTCCGGGCTTCTGATCGGTCCGTACCACAGAAGGGAAATCTGAGATGTGAGCGAGTATCGAGGACAACTACGGCGGCAGTGAGACGGTACCTACGGGCCTCTGTGAGGACCCCGTAAGACCAAAGAAAGCAAGGCAACAGCGTGACAAAGTGCGGGGGTCAGGACTCGGTATGACGACCTATGGCCTCGGTGAAACCTGTGGTATATACTTGGAAATCGCTATATTGGGAGGCGAAACGAGAAGAAAGAAAGACTGAGAATTGATTCCTTATGCAGTTCGAGGACAGGCATGAGCCTCACTTCATTGGCCTGCGCTCTGGTGATTCCTTCAGTGCCCGTCTCAATTCCAAAGAGGCATTAACTCTTCTCCTCGCCACTACTGCTGACGTGCTGCGGCTCTGTTTCCTTGAGCCTCAACCATTAACTGCTGCCTTCTCTGGGCGTATTGCTTCCGAAAATGTGCATTCCATTAGGTACAATCTTCCGCTATTCCGGGACATCTGTCACTCGGTGAGTAGCAATATAGACTATAAGACATTGCGTTGCTCTGGCGTACTTGTTTTTATTGAAGTGACAGCAGCCCTATCGTGTCCCTTTCGAACGGAATCAAACGTTCTTGTGTTTTCCTCGCAGTGTACCGATGACCACGATAGCGTTGAGGACATAGGGCTGTATAACCAAGGCGAACTATTCAAATACGAGCGACGCTTCCCCCAATGTGTCTAGTCGCGATTTGAAAAGTTTAGGACTAAGCCCTCGGGTGTAACGAACCAAACGCGATGTGAACATTGAAATTGAATCAAAAGAAGGGATTATTTCCGCAGTGTGGATCCACTTAGATTTTGGGAGATAGCATCAAGACATACTCCCTAGTGCTGTGCCCAAACTGAATCATGTCCTTGTCCCTCAACTCTAGGTATCGACTAGGAGGGATTTCCTCTTTGTTCAACGAAGTACCGTTTGCTGATTCAAGATCGATAAGATATGGCCTGACCTTGCCCAACCTATCCCCGTACTCGTTCGTCTTTTCAATGAATCGGAACTGTATGACAGCATGCTGCTTGCTGATACTTGGGTGTTCTGCTGCCATATCCACCACCGTCATTTCTCGACCGACTAACCAGCAGCTTCTTCTGCTAAGATCAATAGTCTCCAGGATATCTGCGCCTTTGAACACAAACAGCTTCCATTCGTCTTTCGCGGATGGCTTGCGTGCCTCAGCTGGTTCGTGATACTTGAGAACGACTGACGTGCCATCGGTTTGCGCAATCGAGTTTGATGCTGCTGCTAAAAGACCTGTTGGGGCGAAATTAGGCTTTTGCTTTTCAGGCGCCTCTCCATCGCCGGCTGGTACCAGTGCCGTAGAAGGGTCGAGGTTTTGTTGGAAGGAGGAAACTTGTGATGGTAGTGGGCCCTTATTCTTCCGGCTCAATTGTGTCGCAGAACCCGCCATTGACCCTCTGGTGTCCTTTTCTCTTCCATCTCTGTGCGATGATGAACGATCTCGTGTGCGCCGATGTTTCGACTCTCTATCATCCGTCCTCCTTCGAGAGGAGTCTGGGGCTGGGCTCCGCGAATTGCGACGTTTCCTATCTCTATCCCCATCTCTTCTGCCATTGCTGTCGCGATCTCTATGTTGGTCGTCGCGTCTACTTCGATCACCGCGATCACTGTCTCGTTCTGCAATTTCGCGTTCCTTTCTGCGTCTTCGCTGTCGACGGTGGTCCTCTTCCGAGTCGTACGAGGACGAGTGCGAACGGTGCTGTCGACGTCGCTCCCTTTCATCTCCAGTCCTGGATGCTTCCATATTGAGAGTTACTCTACTGCGGCGCAGACGTCTGTGTTGATACGCAGGATTGCGCGAGGTGGTGGGGAGAAAGTCGAGGCTGGTCTCATTTTTTGTGAGGAGATTGCGGGAGTGGTTGAATTTCAGGATTCCGATCCGCGAGGCTTTTAAGGCTGAATCCTTCCTAAGCTACAACCACCGGGGGATCATCTCCGCCCAACGCCCCAACTTCCCAAAAAATCTTCTCAATCGAACTACTCGATCATTTCAAGATGAATTGTTTACCACGGATCACTCTTATTTTTGTTCTTTCACTTTTCATACCTTAAGGGTTTTAACCTTATATTGCTACTCGCAGCAAACACGTTGTTCGTAATCTGAAGAGGAGATCAGCGCGTACTATTCTGATCTTCGGTTATAGCTTACAACAGTCCGTGCTCTTGCTCTATTCGTACACTCCAGCCTTACTAAAATAAAGATAATAAATAAATCTATTAAATTTCTATATAAAACAATACTATTACTATTTATTACCTCTAATAGATAATCTATCTATTCTTTAAAGCTTTATATATTTTCTAGATATATTAGAAATCTAGTAATTTATTTCTTTTATAATAATAGTAGCCTCTTATAACGAAACTCAAACGAACTAAACAAAGATAACTAAGTCTCGAAGGTTATTATACAGATAAGAAGTATAGATATACTAGGTTGTTTACTTAGAAGTAAACTCGTTACTTATATTAAAGATATTAAAGAATATAATAAGATTAATAACTAAAGTTAAGTACGAAGCTTCTATCTAATAGCAGACGTGCTAGTCTTATATAAGACTCTTTATACTATCTGGATCCCTTTATAAGCTTAGATCTCTAGATCCCTCTAAATCTCTTAAGAGATCTAATAGAATCTAATATATAACTTCTAATAATTATTTAATAGTAAGATTCTAGAATATCTAAATACCTCTTATATTACTAATTCCCTTCTATACTACCTTCTATTTCCTAAATATTATATCTTATCTTATTAGAGCGCTGTCTAGACTACTTACTATATATAATATAATTTATAATACTATTCTCTTCTTAGCCTAGTATATCTTTATACTTAAGTATAAGCTAAGAAACTTAGTTAAAGTACTAGTAGTATTCTTTCCTTTCTATTATATCTTATCTTATATAAAAAAAGAAAGAAGAATAAATACTTCTTATAAAGAGTATTAAAATAGTTTATAATAAAATATTACTATATTCTTACTATACTTCTTAAAAGTATAGATATTTTATTAATTTCTCTTAATCTTTATAATATTCTAAATATATTTAGTTAAAACTAAAATATAATAGGACTAACGATACCTAAGAGAAGAACGTTCTTTATATTAGTAACTAGACCTTTATTAAAAGATAAGAGAAGAAGCTAGAGAGAGAGAAGAAGAAGGTAATAGCAAAGATTCTATAGTTACAAAAGTAGAAGGCCTTTCTTAAAGAAAGGTAGCGTAAGATGTCTTATTAAAGGCTTTATTTTCTTAATAAACTCGACGCTACTAAGAAGGTAGAAAAGAAAGAGAAGAAGGAAAGAGAAAGAAAGGAATAAGAATAGTAAGAGATAGAGGTTACTTATTTAGTAGTCTTATCTATTCCTTCTAGTTCCTAATCTAAGATAGACCTTAACCTAGCTTTCTTTATAGCTTTTCCTTTAGACTATAAAATATAAGTAAACCTAGGTTTTTCTAATAAAACTTCTAAAGTTCTACTAAGTAATAGTTAAGATTACTTCTTAGTTCTTAAGTATTTTCTAAGTATAGGTAATTTAACTATTTAATTAAATACTTAACTTATTCTTTAATAAGTTTATAGTTAAGAATCTTTTTAACTTTATATTTAGTATTTAGATTTACTAGTTAAATTTCTATAATTAGAGCTAGTAGTACTCCTAGTAGTACTAGTTTAAGTAAGGATATATAGAATACTAGGTAAATGTTTATTATCTTTAATAATACTAATTTATAATTTAAAGGTCTCTTAACTTATTTAATTTTAAATAGTCTAAGTTTTTTATAATCTAGTTTATTACTTAGTCTTTTTATATTAATATTTTTCTATACTAAGTAGACTTTATCTCTCTCTTTTAGTATTAGCTCTTAACTACGTCGTTTATTATAATAGTATATATTTCTTTTAACTATAAATTACAAATCCTTTATAAGTTCTTTATATAGCTTTTTAATTTTTAAGATATAAATATAAGTAAGTTAGTTGTTAATAGTCGTAGACAGTAGTTCTTAATATACTATTAGTATAAGAGTTAGAATCTATAATAGAGGCTTAGACTATGCCCTCGCTAAGTACTAACCAAAGTCCCTGCTTAGTACTAGCTATAACTCTACTGCTAAGCAAGTCTCTTCTATTCTATACTTTTCTATTCTATTCTTTTAATATTATATATTTGTTAAGTAGTTTCTTAGAATATTCTAGAGGCTCTTTCTCTCTCTATATATAGAGGAAGAGCTTATATATATATAGTCTTTACGTACTTCTTAATTAAATATTTGAAACTATATCTTTAAGTTATTCGAGGTCTAGCCTCTTATAGTAGAAGTACGTTACTCTTATCTATTTTAGACTAGAGTTTAGTTAGTTAGTTAGTTAGTTAGTTAGTTAGCTATTAGTTAGTTAGTTACCTCTTAGTTAGTTAGCAGAAGCTCTTACTCTATATTAAGGCTATTCAGTTATTAGTTAGTTAGTTAGCAAAGTCTTTATCTACGTTAAAGCTATTTAGTTAGTTAGTTAGTTAGTTAATTAATTATTAGTTAGCTAGTTACTAGTTAGTAAAGATAGATTATAATATAGATACTAACTAGTAGTATACTACTTAGGAAGATTATTTTTAGCAATTCTATTCTACTCTAGAAGCATCTAATAAAGTAGCTTAATTTACTACTTAGCTAGTATAATATAGCTAGTAACCTTATAGAACACTATAAGATCTACTACTATAAGTAGTATAGCTTTTGTAATTTATATCGTAGTTAGAAAATACTTATAGTTCTATCTCTTAAACTAGTACACTCTCTATAGCTTCAGCTTAGCCTTAGTATAAAAGGAAGCCGTGCTACTCGCAGTCTTACCTAGACAAGTTTACTAATAAAGACAACTCTATATACTTATAATTCAGGAGTCTCTTAAAAGCTAAACTACGGATTAATACTAGAGTAATTAGAAGTGAAGAAGAAAGAGTATAGTACGTATTTAGACGTTTATTAGAGGACGCTACTAGACGAATCTACTCTTAGATATAATACGCTTAAGAAACGTCTAATTTCACTATAGAAGGACTTTTAAAGTAGATAGATTAGGCTTTTAATAACCTATAGAGATAAGCTAAGGCGCTTAGCAAGCTTAATTCAGTCTACTAGGGTTACTACAACTTTCGTATATTCTTTTAAGAATTTAAACAGACTCTACTCGAAGTATAGAGATAGAGCTAGGATAATAATATTAAGAAAGAATATCTTAAAACAAGTATTAACCGAGAACTTAAGAGCTAACTAGTTAACTAGGTAGAGCCGAGGACGTATAAAGAATATATAGTGTTATTACGAATAATTTTAGATAATCTTTAAGATCTTAAGATATAAGACAACCGCTAAAACAAAAATCGAGGAAGTAATCCTTACTTCTCCTAAAACGCTATAACCTAGAAAGCTACGGAAACTATAGATTAGAAACCTACTACTATAACTCGTATTATAGCTACTAGCTACTCTAGATTAGAAAGGTCTCTACCTAGATAATAACAACGAGCTAAGTAGGTCGACTACTCTAAAATTAGATAGCGAATATCTAATAGTAGCTGCCTTCGCTATAGTAATAATAGATATATAGTTAGAGACTATCTACTCCTCCTAGCTTAGAATCCTAGCCGAGATTACTAAGAAAGATAGTAGCTAAGTAGGCCTCCGTCTATATATAAGCTATAAGCGGCTAATATTAACCTAATCTTTACTAGAACCAAGTCTTCTGGAATTAAGAAAGCAAAGATTAAGGAAGTAGAAGAATAGGAAATAGCTAGAGAGAAGTTAGAAAAAGAATAGCCTCTAATCAAAGCCGCGATTAGAGGCCTTTATATATAGGAAGTGATTTAAGAAAAGCTTAGAAACGTTTTAAAGATTCTATAGTTAGAGATCTATTTATTATATTAGCCTTAGTAAATAATATTATTTTTATAAATACCTTAATCGATACTAGATACCTTATCTATAGACTATATAACCCGCGCTTTACTTGAAAACATAACCTTATACGCTTACTAATTATACTACGCGATATTACTAGCTTTGATAGCAAGGTCTCTTCGTCTATTAACGAAGTTACTATTGTTTTACTAGATTTAGATAGATATAGAGAAGAGAGAGTGTTCCTTTATATTATATCTATTAACAACTATAATATAATTTTAGGAATACTATAGATTATAGTATATAATACTAGGATTAATAGACCTCGTTCTAAAATAAGAATTAGAGTAATAAATATAATTATATAAAGTAAAGAAGCCTTTTTTAAGAAGTAAGAGGAGTTGAAACAGTTAGCCTAAGTATTAGCTATATTATTTATAAGGATTAAGAACCAACGAAGTTAGAAAGCCTAGGTCTTCGTAGCTAGTATATTAGATATTAATAAGGCTCTTAGAGTAAAACATAAAACAGACCTAGTAACGAAGCTACTATAGCACTTCTACGAGTTTCTAGACGTTTTCAACTACTAGAAAGCAGAACAACTACTACTACTATAAGAACTAGAGACTAACTATACTATTAAGCTTAAATCAGTAGATAGAGAGTAACTAAAAGTGCTATAGAGACTCTTATATAGTATATCGCGCGATAAGCTCCTAGTACTCTATAAAACCTTAATAGAGCTACTTAATAAAGGGTTTATACGAGTAAGTAACTCGCTAGCAGCTACGCTAGTACTATTCGTTAAGAAGCCGGGAGGTAGATTACGGTTTTATATCGACTACTATAGTCTAAACCGTATTACAAAGAAAGACCGTTACTCTCTTCCTCTTATCTATAGGACTTTATAGAATATTAGTAAAGTAAAATAGTTTACAAAGCTTAATATTATTACTGCTTTTTATAAGATATAGATCGTAGAGAAGAACAAGTAGAAAACTACTTTTTAAACCTATTATAGACTTTATAAATAGATAGTTACTCTGTTTAGTCTTATAAATACGCTTAGTACGTTCTAGAAGTATATTAACTAGACTCTATAAGACTACTTAGACGAATTCTACTCTACTTATATTAACGATATTCTTATATACTCGTCTAGGAGTAGAAGTTAATACTATAAGTATATATATAAAGTACTCTAGTACTTATAAGAAGCAGGACTATAGATCGATATTAATAAGTGTGAATTTAAGATATAAGAGACAAAGTACTTAGGGTTTATTCTTAAAGCAGGAAAAGGACTTTAAATAAACCTAGATAAGATTAAAGTAATTACTAGCTAGGAAGTACTAACTTCTATTAAAGGCGTACGAGGGTTCCTTAGGTTTACTAACTTTTATAAGCGTTTTATTAAGAACTTTTCAGACCTTATATAACCGCTTACAAAGCTTACTTATAAGGACTAGAAGTTTACCTAGACTAATAAAGCAAACGTAACTTTCTAGAAGCTAAAGAACATCTTTATCTCAGCTCTAGCACTCGCTTAATTTGACTATAATAAGTTCACCTATATTAAAACAGACTCTTTAGGCTAGTATATTAGTAGAACGTTATAGCAGTTAAGCGACAAAGATATATAGATACTATACGCCTTCTTTTTAAAAAAGAATAACCTAGTAGAATATAACTACGAAATCTATAATAAAGAAATACTTATAATTATATAATACCTAGAAGAATAGGATACTAAGCTAAGAGAGGTTAATAAGTTTAAGATTTATATAGATTATAAGAACCTTAAGTACTTTATAACTATACGTAAGCTTATAGAATAGTAAATAAAGTAGTTCTTAATTCTCTCTTAATATAACTTCTATATTATCTACGTTTCTAGAAGAGAAAACGAACACGCTAACACTCTATTATAACGAGACTAAGATATACTATAGGACAGATTAGACTAGTGTTTAGCTAATCGGAATATATAACTCTTAAAACCTAAAATACTTATACTAAGTTATATAGTCCGTATCTTACTAGTAATAATTCACTCTCTCTAGAGTTAAATATTAGAAGAGTTACTAGACGAGCTTACTAACTAGGATTAAGCTCTTATAAATAACGCAGAGTATATTCAAGCTAGGGAAGCTATAAAAGCAGGTACTAGAAGATTCTCGACAGAGCTTTACTTTAAAGTATCTATCTTAGAATACTCTTTATCTAACTAAGGCTATATACTATTTTATAGAAGGAAATAGGTTCTAAATAGTAATAATCTTCAGACTCGCTTAATTTAGACTACTTATAATTCAGTATTATATAGACATCTTAGAAGAGAAGTTATATACACTCTTATAGCTCGACTATTCTACTAGCTAGGAATAGTAAAAGATATTCGTATATTTATTAAAAACTACGATAGTTATAAATAGAATAAGATATAGCGAACTAGACGATAAGGCTTCTTAAAACTACTATCTATACTAGACCGAATATAGTTAGAGATCTCTATAGACTTTATTACAGACTTGTCTAAATTAGAAGACTACTATAATATAATTATTATTATAGACTAACTTAGTAAAAGAGTTATTATAGACAGCTTAGAAAACATTAAAGCTAAGACAGTAGCTAAGTAGTTTATTCGACGATATTTACTATACTATTTCTTACTAACAGCTATTACGTTAGACCGAGGTACGTAGTTTATAAGCGCTCTTTAGAAACGAATATATAAGCTATTACAGATTAAAAGAAGGCTATTAACTACGTTCTCGCTAGAGACAGATAGATCTATAGAATAGGTAAATAAAGTTATTAAGATAGTACTACGCTATTTTATAGATTAGGCTTAAAGCAACTAGCTTAAGCGGCTTCTAATAGTAGTATCTATAATCTATAGACGAGATTTAACATCTATAGAAACGAGCTTATTCTTCCTATTATATAGATAGAACTAAAACTTATTTAAGAACCTAGTAGATAAGTTATTAGCAGAAGACAATAGAGACTCTCTAATCGCTAGTATAGATCGTATTATATAGACGATAAAGAAGGTACGAGAATAGGTATAGACGTTAATAGCTGCGGCTTAAGAAGCCTAGAAACAAGTAAGTAACTAGAAGCGTAATCAAGTACTTAGCTATAAAGTTAAAGACAAGGTATAGCTAAGCCTAGAAAACGTTAAGATAAACAGACTAAGTAAGAAGTTAGATACTAGGTATATAAAGTTTAAAGTCTTAGAAGTTATTAGATCGTATAGCTATAAGCTAGATACGCCTCTAAGGATATACAACGTCTTTTATATAAGACTCTTATAGTCTATAAACTCGTTACTACTACCTAGACAAGTTATCGAAGAAAGCCAGCTACTTATAATATTAGTCGATAATATAGAGATATATAACATCGAGTATATACTTAATAAAAAGAGAGCTCCTAGTAGAGATAATCGACTAAGATATCTAGTTAAGTAGGAAGGTTATAGACAGCCGACGTAGGAGCCGGAATCGTCTTTATAAAACACTATTACACTTATTAACTAGAAAGAAGAAATCAAGGCTAAAGCGAGCGCTATAGAAGGAAATACTAGGCGTAGACAAAGGTCCCGTCGCTTAGAAAGAGAAGAGAGGTAATATAAGAGTTAGAACCTATAATAGAGGCTTAGGCTATACCCTTGCTAAGTACTAACCAAAGTCTCTACTTAGCACTAGCTATAACCTACTGCTAAGCAAGTCTCTTCTATTCTATACTTTTCTGTTCTATTCTTTTAATATTATATATTTATTAAGCAGTTTCTTAGAATATTCTAGAGACTCTTCCTCTCTCTATATATAGAGGAAGAGCTTATATATATATAGTCTTCACGTACTTCTTAATTGAATATTTGAAACTATATCTTTAAGTTATTCGAGGTCTAGCCTCTTATAGTTAGTTTATATCTAAAGTTAGTATAGAATAGTATAATAAGCGTTATTTCTATTACTAAACTATTATAAGTAAACTATACTAGAGGTAGTAGTTCTACCTAGTTGTCTTACTAGTAGTTTATATAATAACAAAGATATATTTTAACTACTTAATTTATCTATTTATTTCCTCTATTTATTTAAGAGTAGAAAGCTATAAAGAGTTTCCTTTTTATACTTAATCGTTTTATAAGAGTAATCTAAAATTTTAAGATAAAGAGTTTATCTCTATCTAAGAGTATCTCTTTAAATAGTCTATATCTTAAGACTGCTTCTTTAAGGAATATAAATACTAATTCCTTAGCTATACTTAACTTTATATATACTATTAGAATTATATACTTTATAAGTCGTTCTATAATAACTAGAATAGTATTATACTTAACTCCTATTATTAGATCTTTAGATTTTAGTAATTTAATAATAAAATCTATAGATATCGATTTCTAAGATATCTATAGTATTAGAGTAGTATTTATTTGTCTATAAGAAGTATAGTAGGAAGCCTTATTCCTAGTATAAGTATTATATTCTACTATTACTTCTTTAACTACTATAGATAATTAATTAATATAGTAGTATTATCTTATTCTTTAGAGGGTTCTACGAATTCCTTAGTAGCTATAAGTAGGTATAGTATAGTATTCTTATATATAAGCTAGGAACCTATAGTTTCCCTTTTATATACTAGTTATAACCTTTATATAAGTTCTAAATTTTATCTATCTAGATATTATTTATTACTACTATTTTATATATAGTAAGTACTAAGTTGCTGTTTTTATTATATTTTAATATTACTATATTAATATATTTCTTATTTTCCTTATAGCTTAGTTTTTAGCTTAAAGTATTAGCTTAAACGTTACTTATTCTACTAATATACTAAATAATTATCTTAAATCCTACTAAGGTTTTAGACTACCTAGCTAAGTGTCTTATAATAAGTTCCTTAGTTATAGTAAATGTTTTTAGATTTAGATAATTAGTAAGTATTATTACTAGGTATAATATACTCTAGAGATAAATCCTCTATTCTTTAAGAGCTAGAATAATAGTTATAAGTTCTTTATTATAAATATTATAGTTCTATTATACTATATTAAAGGTTTTTAAGAAATACGTTATAGATATAAGTTTTCTTATCTTATTTAGTTATAAGTATATAACGTCTACTACTATATCTAAGACGTCTATTTCTATTATACTTAGTTTCTTATAATCGAAATTATATAGAATAGGTTTTACTATAAACTATCTTTTAATTTCCTAGAAAGCCTTTTTAGTCTTCTTATTCTAGATAAAAGTTATAGCTTTTCTAGTTAGTATTAATATAGGTTTTATAATCTTTATATAGTCTTTAATAAATAGTTAATAGAAATTAGTAAATCCTAAGAAGGATTATATATCTTTAATATTTTTTAATAATTCCTATTTAATAACTATATAGATCTTTTCTAGATTTATTTCTATTTTTCCTAAGCTAAATACCTATTTAAGAAAAAGAGTTTTCTTAACTTTAAACTTATATTTCAAGAGTTTTAAATAAGAGTCTACTTTAGTAAGTCTTTTTAAGACTTCTTTTATATAGCTTTTATATTTTTCTAGATTTTCTAAGAAAATTAATATATTATCTAGGTAATATATAATAGTTACTCTTAAAAGATCTTCTAGAATATTATTATTCTATTTCTAATAAGTAGCTAGTATATTAGTTAAACTAAAAGATATTACTATATACTTATAGAGTCCTAATAGTAAGATAAACATAGTCTTCTATTTATAGTCTGTCTTAATCCTAATTAATCTATAAGCGTTTTATTAATCTAGTTTTATAAATTTCTTTACTTAGTCTAACTTATCTTATAAGTACTAGCTAGTTAGTAATAGATAAGCGTTCTTAATTATTATATTATTTAATTCTCTATAATTAATATATACTCGTCTATTTAGGTTGTCCTTTTTTTAATAATAAGTATATTTAAAGAGATAGGTAATTTAGATTTTTAAATATATCTCTTCTTTATTTCTTATTAAATATAACTTTCTAATAAAGCTAAGTTATTCTAGTTATATAGTTAAAGCTTCTACTTTCTAAGGTTATAACTCTCTATTAATTTAATCTTATAATCTTATAATTAATATTTAAGAAGAGTACGTATATCTTCTAAGTCTTTAAACAACTTTGTAAATTCTCTATACTATATAGGTATTTCGTTATTAGCTTTCCTACTAACCTGTAAAGAACCCTAGATAAGATGTCCTAGTACTTTAGAAAAGGTAGTACTAACCTTGTTCTAGCTTTAAAGTTATAAATATAAACCTATATATTTATATTAACTAAAGGTTATCGTTCTAGCTTTCTAATTAATTTCTAGATTATGTTTCTAAATCTATAGTATACTAAGTATTACTTCTTTACTCTCTATTTTAATAATATTAACTTTTGCTAGAATAGTTTACTAATTAATAATCCTATTTTAGTATATAATATCTATTCTATTAACTACTCCTAAGCGATATAGTCTTATTCCTTTGATTAGAACCTTTAGCTTCTTTCGAGCTATTAGAGAAATAAAGTTACTTATTACTCCTAAGTCTATTATAACTTATAACTTTTTCCCTTATATCTCTATAGTTATTACTAACTGTCTTTCTTCTAAAGTAGTATTTAACTTTGTTTTAATATATTAGACTTTAAAAGATCGATTTTCTTAATTATAATTCTTTCTCTTCTTATTCTTATATTATAGAAAGAATCTTACTCTTTCCTTATTAGTATATACTACCTTATATACTAATCTATATTCTATAATTCCTATAGTTTTAGAAATTCCTTTTATAAATTATTTTAGTAATTGTCTATAATTATATTAGATCTATTTATAACTAGTTTTTGAAATAGCTTCTATAGACTATAGTTCTCTTATATATAAATAGTCTAAAGTGGCTTTAAATATACTTATTTCTAACTTTATATATTAAACCCTAAATGTATAATCTCTTGTATTCTTCTCTCTAACTACTTGAATTCGAGACTAAGGAAATAATACTACTCCTTCTTTATCTAATAATACTACTTCGTATATCTGATAATATTCTACTATTCTAGTAAGTTCTAGTAATATTCTTTTAAACTATTTTTATAATAACTAATCTAAGATTAGACTTAGTTTATATTATATCTATTATACTATTATTTCTTAAACTGTTTCTATAAACTATAGTTCTCTAGTTAATAGATAGTAAGTTTCTTCTAGTTCTATTTTAGTCTATCTAGTTATATTAAGCTCTCTTTACTCCTAGAATAGTATACTAAATAGTTATTATAAGCTGTATTTTCTAAATACTAGCCTATTATTTCTAATTAATATAACTATAATATATTATTTAAATTCTTTTAGTATAATATTTTTAGGTAGTATTCTAAGAAAAGAGGTTTTAATTCGTTCTTTAAATCCTATTAGTACCTATTATGTCTATATACTAGTTTCTTCTAAAATATTATATATTCTCTATATATTCTCTACTTTAGAGTAACTAGGTTTTTTAATTAGTTATTACTTATATTCTAGTTCTTTTCTCTTAATAGTTTCTTACCTAGTAATTAGACTAACTAGAGTTATTATTTTAGAGTTATTTCTTATAACTATATATATTATTAAGATAGTTAGGTTTACCTCTTATATAGTATAAGAACTCTAGAAGTCTAGCTTCTAGTTATTAATATATACTTATTAATTTTCTTATTTAAATATTCTAAGAAAGGCTTAAGTTTCTCTAACTTTAAAGTCTTTATTTCTAATTTCTCTTTCTAAACTAGAAGATAAATCTAATATTTCTAACGAACTAGTTAATAGTAGTAATTCGTATTATATTTAAAGATGTTACTTAGATACCTTTACTAACTATATATTATAATTTTCTTTAAGTAGTAGATCTCTATTATTATTAATATCTTATATATTACTAAGTTCTTTATTATTCTTAATCTAGGTTCTATATCCTTATACTTTAAGTTCCTTATCTATAAGTTTAATATAATTAGTTAAGGCTACCTATTATTAAATAGTAGTATTAATTTATTTCTTTCTCTTAGAGTCTTTCTTCTTATTATACTTATTTACTTTATAATTAGAAAGGCTATAGTTATAACATAAGTTCTACTCGTATTAACGATTTTGCTTCTTCTAGGAGAGTTCTTCTTTCTTTAGAAAGGTTTTCTTTTATATAGTATTTGCCTTTTTACTATATTTAGTATAAGAGTGTTTCTACTTTTCTAATCTCTTACTCTTTTCTCTATACTTAGAGTTACTCTTCCTAAATTTATATAAGCGATTATCTAACTAGATAACTTTCTTAATTATACTTATAATATTTAAGAACTATATATTCTACTTAGCTATTTCCTTATAGATATATACTTTTAATCCTCTATAGAAGAGTTTTATAAGAGCGATAGTATTCTATCTCGACTTTGTTCTATATTATTAAAATTTATTAGCGTAGTCTATTACTAATCTAGTCTAGCGTAACTCTAAAAGCTTACGTACAGCTGTGTAACGAAACTTAAACGAACTAAACAAAGATAACTAAGTCTTAAACGTTAGTATATAGATAAGAAGTATAGATATACTAGGTTATTTACTTAGAAGTAAACTTATTACTTATATTAAAGATATTAAATAAGATAATAAGATTAATAACTAAAGTTAAGTATAAAGCTTTTATCTAATAGTAGACGTGCTAGTATATATAAGACCTCTTATATTACCTAGATCCTTATATAAGCCTAGATCCCTAGATCTCTTTAAATCCTTTAAGAGATCTAAGAGGATCTATTATATAACTACTAACAGTTATCTAATAGTAAGATCCTAGAATACTTAAATATCTTTATATTACTAATTCTCTCTTATATTACCTTTTATTTCCTAGATATTATACCTTATCTTATTAGAGCGCTGTCTAGACTACTTACTATATATAACGTGATTTATAATACTATCCTCTTCTTAGCTTAGCGTATTCTTATACTTAAGTATAAGCTAAGAAACTTAGTTAGAGTACTAGTAGTATCCTTTCCTTTTTATTATATCCTATCTTATATAAAAGAAGAAAGAAGAATAAATACTTCTTATAAAAAGTATTAAAATAGTTTATAATAAAATATTACTATGTTCTTATTATACTTCTTAAAAGTATAAATGTTTTATTAATACCTCTTAATCTTCTTAATATTCTAAATACGTTTAGTCGAAGCTAAAATATAATAGAACCGACGACGCCTAAGAGAAGAACGTTATTTATACTAATAACTAGACTTTTATTAAAAGATAAGAGGAGAAGCTAGAAAGGGAGAAGAAGGAGGCGATAGTAAAGATTCTATAGTTATAAAAGTAGAAGGCCTTTTTTAAAGAAAGATAACATAAGATATTCTATTAAGGACTTCGTTTTCTTAATAAACTTAATACTATTAAGAAGGTAGAAAAGAAAGAGAAGAAGAAGAAAGAGAGAGAGGAATAAGAGTAGTAAGAGGTAGAGATTACCTATCTAGTAGCTCTACCTATTCCTACTAGTTCCTAATCTAAGGTAGTTCTTAATCTAGTCTTCTTTATAGCTTTTCCTTTAAACTATAAAATATAAGTAAACCTAGGTTTTCTTAATAGAACTTCTAAAGTTCTACTAGGTAATAGTTAAGATTACTTCTTAGCTTTTAAGTGTTTTCTAAGTATAAGTAATCTAACTATTTAGTTAGATATTTAACTTATCTTTTAATAAGTTTATAGTTAAGAATCTTCTTAACTTTATATTTAGTATTTAGGTTTACTAGTTCGAGTAGAGATATATAGAATACTAGGTAGATATTTATTATTCTTAGTAGTACTAACTTATAATTTAAAGATCTCTTAACTTATTTAATTTTAAATAGTCTAAGTTTCTTATAATCTAGTTTATTACTTAGTCTTTTTATATTAATATTCTTTTATATTAAGTAGACTTTATCCTCCTCTTTTAGTATTAGCTCCTAACTACGTCGTTTATTATAGTAGTATATATTCCTTTTAGCTACGAACTACAGGTCTTCTATAAGTTCCTTATATAAGCTCTTAATTCTTAAGACGTGAATATAAGTAAGTTAGTTATTAATAGTTATAGATAGTAGTTCTCGATACGCTGTTAATTTATACCTAAAGTTAGCGTAGAATAGTGTAATAAGAGTTGTTTCTATTACTAAACTATTATAAATAAACTATATTAAAGATAGTAGTTCTACCTAGTTATTTTACTAGTAGTTTATATAATAACAAAGGTATGTTTTAACTACTTAATTTATCTGTTTATTTCCTCTATTTATTTAAGAGTAAAAAGCTATAGAAAGCTTTCTTTTTATACTTAATTATTCTATAAAAGTAATTTAAAATTTTAAAGTAAAGAGCTTATCTCTATCTAAGAGTATTTCTTTAAGTAGTCTATATCTTAAAACTACTTCTCTAAGGAATACGAATACTAATTCCTTAGCTATACTTAACTCTATATATACTATTAGAATTATATACTTTATAAGTCGTTTTATAATAACTAGGATCGAGTTATACTTAACTTTTATTATTAGATCTTTAGATTTTAATAATTTAATAATAAAATCTATAGATATTAATCTCTAAGGTACTTATAGTATTAGAGTAGTATTTATTTATTTATAAGGTATATAATAGGAGGCTTTATTCCTAGTATAGGTATTATATTCTATTATTACTTCTTTAACTATTATAGGAGGAACAGGGTAACTTATAGAGTAGGCTACAGAGTAGGCTACAGAGTAAGTTACAGGATCGGTGCAGAGTAGGTCAGGTGATCGTTAAATCACGTTTTTATAGAATCGGTAGTATAGGTAAAGAGTAAAAGACTTAATTGACTTGGTTCCTAACTATAAGGACAGTAAAGGGCTATATATACTTCTAGGATAAGTACTAGAAGCTTCTATAGCTTATAAATAGAATAGTTACTAGAAGATTCTACGGTTTATATAACCGAGAACGTAACCGAATCTTCTAGACAACACTAGAAAGAACTAGTATAGACTAAGGTTTAAACCTAAAGTCTATTAGTAAGTAAAGTAGTTATTACCTAATACTAATAACTATCGTAGATAATCGATTAATATAGTAATATTATCTTATCTTCTAGAGAGTTCTACGAATTCCTTAGTATCTATAAGCTAGCGTAGTATAGTATTCTTATATAAACTCCTTTATATATAAGCTAAGAACCTATAGTTTCCCTTTTATATACTAATTATAACCTTTATATATATTTTAAATTTTATCTATCTAGATATTATTTATTACTACTATTTCGTATATAGTAGATACTAAGTTTTTATTTTTAAGAGTTTTTAAGATTATAATCTTCTTATACTCTTTACTTCTCTTATATCTAAGTTTCTAGCTAAGAGTATTAGTCTAAGTATTTAACGTTCCTTTTATATATTAAATAATAATATTAAATCCTTCTAATATCTCTGCCTATCTAGCTAACTATCTAGTTATAAGTTTCTTAGTTATTATAAACGTTCTAAGGTTCTTATAGTTAGATAGAATCGTAACTTAGTATTTTACTAGCTATAAATAGATTCTCTAGTATTCTAAGGCTAATACTATAGTAAGTAATTCTTTGTTAAAAATGCTATAGTTTTATTAAGCTAGGTTAAATATTTTAGAATAATATATAATAGATATAAGTTTCTCTTTTCTATTTAGTTATAGGTAAATCGTATTTACTAATATATTTAAAGCGTCTGTTTTAATTATACTTAGTTTTTCTATAAACCTTACTTTAATCTTTTAAAAAGCGTTCTTAGCTTATTTATTCTAAATAAATTTAATAGCTTTCTTAACTAGTACTGTTATTAGTTTAGTAATCTTTATATAGTCTTATATAAATAGGTAGTAAAAGTTTATAAATCTAAGAAAGGATTATATATCTTTTATATTCTCTAGTAACTTCTAGTTTAAGATGTCTTAGATCTTTACTAAATCTATTTCTATTTTCTCTAAGCTAAATACCTATCTTAGGAAAAGTGCCTAAGTTACTTTAAACTTATATTTCAAGAGTTTTAACTAAGAGTTTACTTTTATAAGTTATTATAAAACTTCTTTAATATATCTTTTATATTCTTCTTTTTTTTCTAAGAATATTAAGATATTATCTAGGTAATAGATTATAGTTACTTCTAGAAGATCTTCTAAAATATTATTATTTTACCTCTAATATATAGCTAGTATATTATATAATCTAAATAGTATAAATATATATTTATAAAGGCTCGATAGTAAGGTAAATACTATTTTCTATTCGTCTCTAACTTTTATTTATATAAGTCTATAGACGTTTTATTAATCTAGTTTTATAAATCGTACTACCTTATCTAACTTATTCTATAAGTATTAGCTAAGTAGTAGTAGATAATCGTTCTTAACTATAGTATAATTTACTTCTTAGTAATTAATATATACTCTTATATCTAGGTTATCTTTCTTCTTAATAATAAGTATATTTAAAGTAATTAGTAACTTAGATTTTCTAATATATCTTTTCTTAATACCTTCCTTTATATAACTTTCTATTCTCTATAAGCTTTTCTAGTTATATAACCGAAGCTTCTACTTTAAGAGATAATAACTCTCTTTTAATTTAATCTTATAATCTTATAAGCAATGTTCTAGTAAGGCTTATAAGTCTTCTAGGTTTTCGAACAAGGCTTTAAATTCTCTATACTATATAGGTATTTCGTTATCAGCTGTTTTACTAACCTATAGAGGACTCTAGATAAGGTGTCCTAGTGTCTTAGAAGAGGTAGCGCTAACCTCGTTCTAGCCTTATAGTTATAATTACAAACCTATATAAATATATTAATTAAAGGTTATTTTCTAAGCCTTCTAGTTAATATCTAGATTATATTCTTAAATCTATAGTATACTAAGTATTACTTCCTTATTTCCTATTTTAATAATATTAAATTATATATTTAAGTAGTATCCTTTAATAGTAATCTTTATTAGAATAGTTTACTAATTAATAATTCCACCCTAGTATATAACGTCTATTCTATTAACTACTTCTAAGTAGTATAGCCTTATACTTTTAATTAGGACGTTTAGCTTCTTCTAAGCTACTAGGAAAAGGAAATTACTCGTTGCTTTAGAATTAATTAAGACTCGGAGTTCCTTTCCTCTTATCTTCGCTATTACTATAAGTTGATTTTCTCTAGATATAGTATTTAACTCTTCTATAGTAGCGCGATTTTCTAGTTTAATATAATAAACCTCGAATCTTCTCTCTTTATTATCTCCTTTCTAAGAGCTTAGAAAGAATATTACTTTTTTATTATTAGAAAAAGCTACTTCGTATACTAGACTATTCTCTACTATTCCCTTAG
The DNA here is from genome assembly GCA_001414485.1 of Calycina herbarum. Taxonomy (NCBI): domain Eukaryota; kingdom Fungi; phylum Ascomycota; class Leotiomycetes; order Helotiales; family Pezizellaceae; genus Calycina; species Calycina herbarum. The sequence continues at coordinate 59,408 of LLEY01000042.1, read as the reverse complement.
GTTCTAGAAGTGTTTCTATAAACTGTCTTTCTATAGACTAGTCTAATAATACTTATAGTTTATACTAAACCTATTTAATAGTTACTCTATATAATGTTTTAGTAGTCTACTACTTACCTTTTATAAGTTAGTAGAATTCCTAGATTAGGTTAGCCTAGGGGTCTACCTTAGTAACTCTAAATATCTACTAATCTTCTAATTCTTTAAATACTATTATAACTTCTTTTTTAACCTTTAATATCTAATATTTCTTATTAATTACTAATTTATAATTTTAACTAAGTAGATAGGTAGTAATATCTAACTTTAGATATCTATTATATTTATTAAATCCTTCTAGGTAATACTACTACTATTTAATAGTATTATTTCTTAAATTAGTAACCTTCTATAGATCTCCCTTCTCTAGGTAGTTATTTAGTATTATCTATTCTAGTCCTAGCTTCTTAAACTTAATAGTTTCCCTTTTAGTAATAGAGCTAACTATAGTTACTTAATCTTAATTATTCCTTACTATCTTATAAGTAGTTAAGATAGTAGAATTAACTTCTTAAGTAGAATATAGGCTCTAGAAATCAGGTTTCTATCCTTCTATATATACCTATCTATTTCCTCTCTTAAAGGTTCTAATAAATGCTTATATTTCCTCTTCTTTAGGTTTATATATTCTAGGATTTACCTCTAATAAGTTAGATTCTAACTCTAATAACTCTAATAAACTTATTAGTAGTAGTGATTTATATTCTACTTAAAGAGGTAATTTATAATCTATTTCTAACTATGTATTATAATATTCTTTAAGTAATAGATCCTTATTATTATTAGTATCTTATACCTTACTATCTTATAACTCGATTCTATTACTCGGCTATAGGTATATAGCGCCTACGTTTATTTTCACAGCGTCTATTTCGATCTATATACTATATTCTCTAGCTTTAAGTTTCTCGTTTATAAGTTTAATTTTATCGAGTAATACTACTTTCTTATAGACTATAGCGTTAATTCGTCTCTTCCTATTAGAATCTTTCTTCTTACTATACTTATTTACTCTATAGCTAGAGAGGCTATAGTTATAATACAAGTTCTACTTATGTCGACGATTTCGCTTCTTCTAAGAAAGTTCTCCTTTCTTTAAAAAGGTTTTCTTCTATATAGTGTTTACCTCCTTACTATGTTTATTAGTATAAGAGTACTTCTACTTTCCTAACTCTTAACTCTTTTCTCTATATCTAGGGTTACTCTTTCTAAATTCGTATAAGTAGTTATCTAACTAAATAACTTTCTTAATTATACTTATAATAGTTAAGAACTATATATTCTACTTAGCTATCTTCTTATAGATATATACCTTTAATCCTCTATAGAAGAGTTCTATAAGAGCGATAGTATTCTACCTCGATTTCGTTTTATAGTATTAAAACTTATTAGTATAATCTATTATAGATCTAGTTTAGTATAACTCTAAAAGCTTATATATAGCTGTTTAGATTATATTAAAGTCTTTAAAAACTTTTCTAATAGTTATTTTAAATCCTCTCTAAGATTTAAATATAATCTTAGTTAATTCTATCTTTCTGTCTTTATTCTTATTCTTAAAGAAGTCCTCTAAATATAGCTAAGCCTATTCTAACGCTGATTCTCTAAAGTAGGAGATAGTAAAGATAGTTTATAAATTATAATTACCTTTGAATTTATTAGAATTAAAGTTAAAGTAGATGTCTATTTAAAGAAGGAATAAGTCTAGTTCCTTTCGCTTCCTATAATACGTATCTAGTATCTTAACTTTAATTATTTTAAGTGCTTCGATCTTATAAGGCTCAGAGGCGTCTAGTATACTAACATTGTCGTTATCTCTAACTAACTATATACTAGCAGATATTCTTCTAGTAGTACTTCTAGATATTCCCGCGACATTAACTCAGCTAGTATTTAAGCTAGTTACAGCGGCGAGGGTTACTAGAGCTATAGCGACTAAACTTCTAAGCAGGTGTTTAAAGTATAACGAAACTTAAACAAAGATAACTAAGTCTTAAAGGTTATTATATAGATAAGAAGTATAGATATACTAGGTTATTTACTTAGAAGTAAACTCGTTACTTATATTAAAGATATTAAAGAATATAATAAGATTAATAACTAAAGTTAAGTACGAAGCTTCTATCTAATAGTAGATATACTAGTCTTATATAAGACTCTTTATACTATCTAGATCTCTTTATAGACCTAGATCCCTAGATCTCTCTAGATCCTCTAAGAGATCTAATAGGATCTAATACGTGACTTTTAATAGTTATCTAATAGTAAGATCCTAGAATACCTAAATACCTCTTATATTACTAATTCCCTTCTATACTATCTTCTATTTCCTAGATATTATACCTTGTCTTATTAGAGCGCCGTCTAGACTACTTACTACGTATAACGTAATTCGTAACACCTCTTTAGTATATTCTACGCTTAAGTATTTAAACTAAATATCTAAGCTTTAAATTCTCTCTTAGTTTACTCTAGTTTATTTAGTAGTTCTTCTAGCTTTCTAAAGTATATAAAATAATCTTATCTACTTCTTTATCTAAAAGAAGAAATATAGAACTACTATAGTTTACGTAGACTTGTTTAGAAGTAGCGTAGCTAAGTATTTTACGTATTATACTCTCTCTAAGAGACTAACTAGAGAAGAGGTCTTTATATCGTTACTATAGAATATAAATAAAGACTTTTCTAAACTAGTAAAGTTAGCGTATAGCTTCCTTATGTTTTATACGTATTTTATAGCTCTTATCGTAGTACCAGTCGTCTAGAGAGAGAGTAGTAGAAGATATATTATTAGTAAGAGGCTAAAAATCGGCAAAATCGGCAAAATGCCCTGTATACACAGACCTATGGTTCCGGGCTCGTACAGGCCTGCCCAATGCCCTGGAACCAACCTGGAGTACATCGTAAGTACGGAGTACTGGGTCAGAAAGCGGCAGTGATTATTCCTTTTTATAGCACCCTGTGAATTTATTTGTCAGAATTCATAACCAATACAAACAACTGTCTGGAGATTTTAGGAGCAGTAGCTAAAATTTATGGGCTAAGTACTAAGTTTAACTGGAGTTGGTAAAACTTAAGCGCTGCTTTTACAGACTCAAGGGGTTCCTAAGCTCGCTTACAGGGCCTAAGATTCCCGCTCTGCCTTGCTATCTGGACTTCTTCATCACCAACACCACCAACATCACACGCCAACCAACCAACGAGACACCTGATTCGTTGAACATCTGCTTTGTCTTCCCTTTCGCCAACATTCCATTCCCACCTCAGAGACTCAGTCAAGACTTACGGCATTGTCCAGATCAAACCGGCCTGCGCGTTTATCGCGCAAAAAGGGGAAGCGAAATGCCTCTGAATTAACAATCAATTCCTGGATATGCACCCCGTTCCTGGATTCCTGGGTTCCCGAGACCTGAATTCGATGAAAGAAATACCACAACAGCACAGCAGGACCAGCACGCACTGACAAGGAGCGGTAGTCGTAAACCCCTCACCTCTACGAAGCTCTTCCTTTGCAGGCGAAGCACCATACGCAGTACCACCTGCAGTACTGGAGTCTTCACGGCAGGTACAGCCCAATCAGCCCATATCGCTCGGCTCGACGTCTCAGTTCCATTTCCAGTTCAACTGTTCAGGCCTTTCACCAATACCGATACGGTACCACACGGTGATGACTACAATTCCACTTGTAGAAGTATGTTGTTTGTCGAGTCAACCTGGACACGGCATGAGAATTCCGACCACTGATCGCTGGTCGCGCATCAAGTCTCGAGTCCCGCCCCCTTTTCTTTTCGTATGCTGCGTGATAGCAACCAGGTCGGCCGCAGCGCCGGTTCTGGTCCCCTTGTTGGTACGGCGCTTCGAGGTGACCTTGACGCGCCCCCGGCCTCTGATTTTTGTCACTCTGTCAAGTTTTTCGTTCTCAGCCCTCCAAATCATCCCAGAAACCATCCCGTCTTTATCCAAATATGTCTTTTCTTACCGCTAATCGCAAGCCACATATACGAGAGGCAGTCCTCGGAAGGCCAAGCGGCATCTCTACAGGCGACAAGTGTATGCACGGCGTGTACGATTGCTTAGGCTGACTGTGTTACTGCTCCTATCAATCAATCCAGGCACAGCAGCCAGCAGAAGGATTTCTTCGTCATGGTGGTCTTCTCTTATGGTGTGCAGCACTCATGCAGCCATCTTGTCCCAGGTGAGTGTGAAACACGCCTTTACCCAGTCGGATGCTGGTTCCACACGCAGCAGGTCCAGGGCATTCCAATTTCTCTTGCTGCTACCTGTCCGTATATCCAACCCAACATCCTTCGCACATGTCTACCTAGTTTCTGGTTCTTTGAAGGAACTTCTTTTACCACTGCTCGCCCTCACAGCCTCCCTTAGTCTGTCTCATCAACAACAACGGTCGCGATCTTCGTGCCATATTCTTACATTCTCTATATCAAACTCGGCTACATCTCCTCGGTACCTCTTGTCGTAACCTGAGCGAAGATGTCGTTTTGTCCAATGGTCGAGGCCCCGCCGGCGAAGGACAAACCGGCCAAAGTTGTCATCCCACATGTTATTACGCAGTTCTCTCTAGATGGAGCTGGTGTCAAGGAGAAGGGTATTAAGGAAAAGAAGAAAAAGTCGAACGATACAGCGAGAACGAAGCATTATGCTCCCAGCGAGGTGTCACTCGTGAGCACTACTCTGAGCACATCCAGTCAGGCCACGCCGAAAGGTAAAAGATGGAATTTCGAGTTTCGACACAAAAGACACCCTTCAACAGAGACAAATGTCACGCCGCAGTCGGCTTCGGCTGTAGATACGGTCTTCGATACTGAGATCTTTGAACTTCCCGCGTCACCAAACTCGTCCACCAAATCTTCATCGGGTGCTTTTGCTGTTGAGCTCGAAGATACTTCACAAATCGCTCTTCATTCGAAAAGATCCGCTTATCCTGGTCAACAGTTAGATTTCCAAAGCTCTGCAATCGCAGTATGTACACTCTCCCTCGGGTGCGAAATCTAGCATATCCATGGACTAACATATCCAGTCACGTTCTGCCATCAAAAAACTGGAGCAAACTATCACCTTAATAGATGATGACAATCGGCAACTTCTTTCGCGTGCAATTGCAGCAGAGGCAACAGTAAGAGCTTTAACCCAACATAATCACCATCTCCAACAACGAATCGAGCACTGCGAAAATAACCATCGTCGTCGTCCCCGGACTGTGGCCTCCCAACCATCATTAAAGCAACAACGCAACAAACAATCTCCAACCACACCCCAAATATCCAACGACCAAGCTCAAAACCCTTCACCTGCTACTAATACTACTCAATACCCTACCCGAACCTCATCTCACCGAATCCCTGAACCGGAATCACCAAAAACTGTCTCCCCAACCGCCTTGGCTATCCACCCCTTCCCAACTGGTCGCCATCTTCCTAATAAACCCCTGCCCTCACCCCCGGCACGTCCACCCCACCCAACCGAAGGTCCATCCCTCCCTCCACTCCGTTCTCCGACCTATATTCAGCATTCTCCAACACATACCCAATATCAAACACAGCACTCTCCAACCCATACTCAAAGTCAAGCACAACAATACGCACCATCCACCCCTCCACAAGTTCAAGTCCAACCACAACCACAACACCAATCCTCACCCACAAAATTCAGTCCCCAAAACTCACCACGTCGTCACTCCCGAAGAGTATCTCTATTTCCAGCCATCAACAGCAACAATCGGCCTTTGATGCCAGAGGGCAGGCACGGGAAGCAGGGACCGGTAAGGAATCCTTCGATACATGGTCCGAGAAGCGATCAAGTTGTGAGACAGAATTCGAATGGAAGAAGTGATTTCCAGGGGCCCAAAAATGATTTCCACGTAAGAAGCGAAGCACAAGCCAGAAATGATGTTCACAGTCTAAGACCTGGGGAGATGGGATTGGGGATCAACGCTGAGCAAATAAGGGATTTGGAGGTGGATCTTGCTACCAATGAACGGGCTTTTATTTCGGGGCTTTTTCAGGCTGAGGAGGGGGAGGGGATTAAGGGGAGGGAGAAGAGGTGGATATGATGATTTTTCTTTTGTTTTTAGCGTATCGGGATGGAAATGGGAAGGGAAGGATAGGTATGTGATATTTGGAGTTTGGATATAATGTTTTCTTTTGTTCTTGTTTTCTTCGGAGGGAAATAGGGAAAACTGGGTTGAAAGGAGATATAGGCGCGAGGTGTTTTGGGAGTAAGGATGGACTTGGGACTTGCAGCATTGCTTTTTCTTTTGTTATATACCATGATGCGTGCGCTTTATGATTGTCGTTTTTTTCTATAAATATATTTTCTTGTTCCTATTATTATACATTATCTATCTTCAACCCTATGTTATTTCACTTCGTTATAAACTCTTCACTTTTGTTAATCAAGTTCTCTTAGTTTTAGGCCTTACTCTGCGACTACTATCCTATTGTCCTAGAGGTTTTAGAAGAATCAAGAATGAGATCTTCTCGAATAATAATTTCGATTATTCTAGACTATTTTGTACAACCAGGGTAAAAGCAGGTGTTCGCAGAGTCATGCCTACTTCTCTTACATCGAAATCTCGGTTCCAAGTCCCTATTACCAACCCCTTCTGGGACGGAATAAACTTCTTTATTTGCACCCCTTAAAATTAAAAATTCTCAGCAACATTACGGCATTATACAACAATCATATGATTAAACTATCAGAGAGTCTTGTGAGTTATTAATGAATCGATTTAGAGCCAGCCCGTATTTTTTTACTTTTTTTTGACATCCTTGGGGTGTTCAAGATCTAATTTAGCACGGTGTGTAAAAAGGGAAGTTTTTTCCGTCCTGGTAACCTTGTCTGTGAATTTCCTGCTGTTTTTGCATCTAGAATTTCTATTGCTTTTAGAAAGTTTGACGAGATAGGAAGTATTTAAATATATTTCTGTTATCTGTAGTACAAACAGACCGGATAACTTGCCTCAATATCCTCGGGAACAGAGCAAGCATAGCTGAAAAATAGCGCCCAGTCGCTAAATTTCAGAGGGGCTGAACACTAAATTTCGGAGGAACGTAAAGATTTCACTATTTATTCCTCTAAAAGAACTTATAAACATGACCCAGAAAAGAGAAAGATTGAATTAATGATGGTTATCTAAACTTGGAGTGAAGTTACGTCGATTCTAATTCGCCTTTGTGATTTGTTCTCGAGATGGTAATGTCGTAGAAAAGTATAGCTATACTAAAGTACACTGAATTTCAGAAGCAGTGTAAGCACAAACTACTCTAGTACTCAACACTGCTCGAGGAGTACTCTTGAGTAGTAGAGTAGAGTAGCGACTTCTAACTACTTAAGTAGTACTTAAGTAGTCTATAAATAGAAGTAATATATAATAAATATAAGCTAAAAAGCTATATTCCTAGAGATAAAAAGAAAGGTATTCTTGAAAACTAGATAGAAAAATAACCTCTTCTCTCTAATTTCTTTTCTAAAGAGATACGATAATCCTTCTAAGTATTAACAAGCTCTTCAAGTATTATGATTATATACTCCGACACTACTCCGAGCCCGTGCCCGACCCGGTCCGATTCGGCCCGCACTACTCGTGTAGTAGTGAGTAGTGTAGAGTAGCACTCAAAATCTCTTGAGTAGAGTAGAGTGGTAGTCATTACGCTACTCTACTCGACTCATTTCTCACACTGTTCAGAAGGTGATCACTAATGTTTAGTACGCGTAGTCGCCAAATCTTTGAGTAGAATACGCCTGACAAAGAAGCTTCCTAGGAATGATATTCGCTTTTATCTCTGTGTCACATCTTATTAAATAACTAGCATTGCGTTTAAAAGAGGTTAATGAATATAAAAATATTGAATGAATGTGTAATGGACGCTTTATTTTTGAGGAAAGTTAAAAATAATTATATTTGTACGTTCTACTTTATATGTGTAGAGAAAAAAAGAAGGGGTAATGCAAAATAAGACACTGACTGTTTTCACTATTCATCTAATCCAGGGTACTTAAATTGTAAGAGGGCGAGAGAATTAGGTATTGTTGGTTCGACTTGGCGGTCGATAGCTTGATGCAAAAAGAGTGTATATTCTTATAACTATCGTTGATGCATACCGAGTAAGAAGGAAGTCTGTACTCGGTTCTTAAATACCTGCCTTCCTTATTAAGCGAGGAAGGCACGTGGAAGTGCAAAAGGCACGTGGAAGTGCTAACCACTTGTGCATATACCGACAGGTATACTTAGTATGTCAAAATGGGTTTTTACTTTGAGTGTGTGAGTTTTTGATTATCTGATTATATCCCAAATTTCAAAGAGTAATCACTATATCTTAGCGAGGATCCTCGCCAAACTTCAGGATAGCACTTGACTATTACTAGGGCCAGTCGCAACACTGTGTACGCCCTAAGCAGGGTCGGACTTCGCTTCTATTTGCATGCCCGTGGTGAAAGTAGCACGCTCTTAAGTTGGAAATAGGAGAGGCAATACTGTAGTTCATATTCTGTCTTTTTTAATCCATTTCATAGTATGTAGAATAGAAGGAAATGGTATTTTATTAAGTATACTTAATACAATTATAATTCTAATAATATTTGATCATTTGGTTATACACTCAAAATGCTCGCTCACCTAAAATTCAGAGAGTAGTCACTTATCAACACCCAGCGCAGGGTCACTAAGGATCAATAGGATTTGATGGGTTTCCATGAACAGTAAAAGTGGCCGCAATTACTTCAGTCTTGTACCTGTCTAACTCTTTTGGACAATTTATGGTAATTGATTTAGTTTGTTAAGAACAATAAAGACCGATTATCCTAACTCTCTAGGTCATTACCTTGGATTGTACTATAGGGTTGGAACAACGAGAACGTCGAACTAGGTACCTATTTGCTACCGCTTTTATTGCCTACTAGGAGTGTGGCTATTTACTTTTTACGATTGCCCTACAGCTTCCAGAAAAACAAAGAAAATGCGACCCTAATTGTTCTAATCTTTTATGTCATTGGATTTTTGATTCTTGTTTAGATAAATAAAGGAGCAAAGTAGAGCTGATCGGTTATTGCTATCGTGGCAGGTTGGTAGAGGTGCAAAGTACAACAAAAGGAGTATATTATTTCAATAGTAGTGTAAGGGAGTCTTTTTGAGTGTGTTCAAACCTCTCCAGCCTTAATACATTTGTGCCAAAGCTTCGACCACAATCATCTTAAATCGAACAGCTACAGACTCGGCATTTCTCTCAAAGTCAACCTCTTCCCCTAACTCCATCCTTAATCCCTGGTCAAAACATGTCAAACAAGCAACAACTACTTCAGCATACTTCGTACCCATCCGTTGAGGTAATGACTTCTGAGCCAGTGCAACCAACACCTTCATGACAGTTGACGGTTTTGTCAGGACGTCGATTGAGTCAGCCTGGTCTCGCCCAACCAATTGAAGTTCAACCGCCATGGCTTGATATTTATCTGACAAAGTGAGCTCACTCACATCACAAGCGTCGTTGATGTCGACCAAAAGAGCATCAGTGTCCCTTTCGGTGGCTACCAATGATTCCCATAACCCGATTTCAAGAAGACAAACACCAAGACTGTGTATATCGTGCCCAATGTTGTATCGTTCTTGAGGCTGTAAACCTGCACGTTGGGGATGTCGATAGATATCTCGGACTCAGTTTGTTTCTCCCCTCAAATTCGAGAGATCGCTTGCTTTCCTCAACATGGCCCAGTGACTCAAGTAAGGGGTAGCGGAAATAAGACTTTGAGTGGCGTTGGGGATTTCAGGTGACAGTGGCCTCAGGAGAAGAATGGTGTCTGAGCTAATGTTCTTGTGGACGAAATCCCCATTGAAGACAGAGAGTACAGAAATCGAGAGGAGATGGGCCAGGCGTAATCTGGACTCTAACGGATATCCTCCCCACGGATTCTCTTCCGAGACTGGGGTCTTCACCATGATACTTTGAAGTGTTATGGGGTTTCCAAAGCCTTCCGGTGGTTGGAAAACAAGATACGGATCTTCGCCCCGTGGTAACCCAGACATTTCAAAAGTCCTGTTTGATTTTGCGTCTTAACCAAATGACTGGCAATTCTTGGAATCAGTTCCTTCGGAAACTCTTTCGCGTACTCAATTATGACCTGCGTTGCGTTTGGATTTCCTGCCTTGTCGCGAATTTCTGCACCGCCCGCCCAAATGTGTGAGTTTTCTTCGATGACAGTATAGGCAGAGCCATCTGGCTTGAGTCGCGGCTTGTATTTTTCTGATGGTAGCGGTTGAAGAGCTACGATGGCAGCGCGGTGAGACCGTTCGACAAGATTGATGGTGATTTCAAAATTCGTCCGCGCTTTATCAAAATCTCGAATGATTCTCTTTGCATCGGAACTCCAAGTCCAGAGTGGAGGCATTGCTAGCTTGAGTCTATTGACCTTACTATTTGAATCAACCAATTTCCCGAGTAAGCTGTCGATACGGAGAAGTTCATGGCGCATTTGCTCCAAACCACGAACCAAATCTGCACGAAGGCTATCTCTCAATTCATCAAGAGCAAATGCGTGCTCTGTAATTTCCAAATTGGCTTGTAATCGACTTTCACAAACCACCCTGCCAACTTTCCGTAGGTCGCGAACGAGTTTTGGAGCATTTTTCACAGTGTCGACTCGGCTGACGATCGAGGTACCAAAATCGCGGAACAGTATCAAAATTCCTGGCCCCGCGAGAGCAACTCCAGTGACAGCCAATGCGATTTCTAGTCCCATTTGTGCGGTTTGAGATTTCAGAAGGAAACAATTTAAGTTCAGCTGTTCCACTCCAAGTCGGGATAATTTTAGGCTGCGCTCCCCTGCACCGTGGCGCCACAGTAACATCGAGTGCAGACATCCAACAATACTACCTAGCCAACCATTCATAGCGGGGACCCTTGCTACTACGCCCAACAATTCATTTCAGAAAATTTCGAGCGGTGAGGTCGATTGAAGTTTTACATCTTTCAGAAAGCTGCCTAACTCCTGGTTGTATCAATATCGACTCAAGATGTCCTTCCCGTGGGGATTGTGGAGAGCAACTCAGCAAGCCCAGCCTGACACAAAAGAGCCTGAGCCCGTCGATCTCGAAGCTGCTCGACATGTTCGCACAGGTGTCATTATTCGAATCAGTGGGACACAAGGCATATTCCGAGCAGGATACGATGGGAATGGGAGGGTGAGAGATCAAACCCAGGTGTTAAATGTAAACAGTTCGGCTTACATATTATAGGTTGTAGCATACAAAACCATGAAATGTTCGCCCAATTCTGCGGCCATGAAGTACGCACAGCGGGAATGCAGCATTTTGAAGCGTTTGAACCACCCAAATATCGTCGGCTTCAAACATTCGGAAACAATCAAGCTGTCGGATTATTTGTGTGAGATTAAAATCTTCAAGGAATATTGTGAACATGGAAGTTTGAAAGAGCTCATTGAAGAACGAGATTTCGAAAACAGGTAAGAAATGCAGGTTTTATTTCACCTTCTCCCATTCGCTCTATTCTATCAGCAATTATAGGACAATCAAAATTGTTACGCGAAAAGGCTCCGAAGAATCGGAAAATCAAGTTTTTGATTCACCGAGCTCTTTTTCATCCTGGAAAGAATCCTACCTCGTTCAACACACCAGTCCTCCCTGTAAGAAAGATTCATGTTCTAATCCAACTTACAGACCAGTGGAAGAAGCGTATGTACGAAACATAATCTCCCAGATTATTTCAGCAGTGAAATACTGTCACTTTGGACTTGTCTGTGATCCAAATTCGGGAACAGATGTCAAAGCGAGTTTAGACTGGGATCCCGTTATCCACAGAGACATCAAACCAGGAAACAGTCAGTCGATCCTTTTTTAGCAAGCTGTGTTATTGACATTATTCAATAGTCCTATTAGCCTCTAGTTTCGAAACTGCCCAGAATTCAGTCAAGCTTGCCGACTTTGGACTAAGTGTCGAAGCAATAGCAAGCTCAAAGGTAGTTTCGTACGTTGGAACTCGCGTCTACACACCCCCTGTGAGTACTTGGAGTTATTTGTGGCCAAGGTCCTTGTTGACGAACTTCGTGTAGGAAATAAACAGAGAGAGTTCGTCAATCTGCCGGAAACCCGAATGTGATGTTTATTCCTTTGCCTGTAAGTGGAAACGTTGCATCTCATGGCTTGCTGAAACCTTGTTAACATCCCTTGCATAGTGACTATGTACGAGCTTTGCACCTTCGAACTCCCCTACCAGTACAGACGAGACTCTCCAGAGCAGAAGATATCCTCCCTCCCTTCCATGTATTCGAAAGAGCTTGATAACATTCTATTACGATGCTTATCTTTTGACCCAAGTAGGCGACCCAGCGCTATTCAAATTGGAATGCTTGTCGTAAAGGACACAACAAGAGGCGCTCACGAAGAAGCAAATTTCGAGGCGACGATAGCGCAGAGAGCAAGAATTAGTAAAGTTGAGAGGGAATGGAAGGAACAGGAGAAAGAAGATTCAAAAACCAAGGCGAAAGAAAAGAATGATAAGGGTAAGGGAGAACAGTTTAAGAGGCCAGAAGTAAAAAAGGAAGCCGTGGGGAGAGCCGAGTCAGAAAAAAAGGACGAAGAAGAAGAAGATAAGGCGAGAAAAAAGGAGCTTGAGAGAGTGGGATCTGAAAACAAAGTACCCGAGATGGAGGTGTTAGAAAGGAAATCGGAGGCACTAGCAGAAGAGTTGCAGTCAAAAGAAGATGCGGAGAGAATAGAGTTGGAAAGAAAAGATATGGCAGAAGCAAAACGACTTGCAAAAATTTGGAAAGAGGTTGAGAAGACTGAAACTTACTACGAACCGAATACCATAGGTAGGGTTGCTATCGGCGCCATGTTAGTTTTCTTCACTCATCCTTTCCCCTTATCTCTCTATTTTATTTTATATACCTTACTTTGATTATTGTTCAAATACTAAAGACATTTAGCGACTCCCTCCGCAGTTGTTTTAATCAACCTGTGTTGAAATTATGGAATTCCAACAAGCATGGCGTAGCAAAAAGAAGTTCAACCCCGCTCTCACCAAAATGGTCAGAGTGGATTTAGAATTCAGAAAAAGCGATATGGTATTGTTGGAGAAAGCGACCAAATGGTCAAAGTAGGCACATTCTATACTTATGCATAAGAGCTCGACTCCTAATAACATATAACACATAGTGGAGTACACATACACAAAACCAAGGAATTATGAACTGAGATACAAGACCAATAAAGATATCCGACTACACAAATTTCCTGATGCAACGATTTCTCCAGCGTTGAACCGAGCAAATTCAACATCAAGTAAGATGCTTCAAGAATCAAACAAATGAGTTTATACTAACCAGCGTATCAATTACCATCTTAGGATTAGACGTCTCCAACATGTACCAACACCAGTCCTATCCGACAACTTTCCAAAACATGGCCGGAACTTATCGTGAACCTAGACAAACGATTGTGAATAATTTGTGCTCTTCCGATCAACATACTTTAAATGGTTGCTGCCATGGAGTCAATAACAATGGACTGTCGAATTCGTATCAACAATCGCAAGGCTACGAAAATTCATACTCTACATATGATAATGCAGCTAACACTTACTCAACGACCATTTACTACGGGGGCCCAACCTATCCTCAACAGGATTCTGGTAAGACAATAAAACGTTAGTAGCAAGAATCTTGAAAGTAACCTTTTTTCAGGGTATCAAGAGTTCCAGCAAGCCGACAACAGAGTTTCGGACGGACCACAGCACGGTGGTGTGATTCAAGCTAGCTACCGTGATAGCGACGACCTCCCAGGTATTTTTTTTTGTTTTCTTGACTTTTGTATATACTTATTTTGCAAAGGCTCTAGGATTCCTGCTTCGAAACAATTGCAGCCAGGCTGCGTAAGTATTCCTCGCTCTGCCGTTTTAATAATATCAAGCTGAAAAGTCTAGGTTTTCACAGTAGCATGGCAAATTGATTGGCGAATCTCCGACGAGACTGTCCGAGCAAAATTTTCAGAAAAACCTTCCGTGCCTTTTTCTCGGTTTATAGTCGTTACTAATGATCACGGAAATTGCCAATGCGTGTATGTAGCGCCGTCCTTTGCATCTATTTATATAACACTCTAACTAACATATTCGATTCCAAGCCCTATCTATTCCTTCAAGACTTGGGAAAGTAGCACAATTGCCAATATTTCTAGAGAGATTTGTATCATCTATACCGGGGATGATTGCAAATTGTCTCGCAAATATCAGCGTGCCATCCGCAATAAACCAATCAGTATGACTCTCTACCGAGATGGAGAACAAAGAAGAATACCAGACAGCGGTTCCGTCGTCCACTACACCAAATTTTGGACACTGGAAAAGAATGTCAAAATTAAATTGATCGGGGAAATTGACAAAATGTCAAGGGGGCAGTTTCTTAAGAAGTGCGATTCGAATAAAGGGTTGATATACTGAACAAACTCTTAGGCGTTGTTTTTTTTTTTGGAATTTCTTTCGCTTGGTCTCAAACATTTCGGTTCTTGTGAGTGTGTTATATTTCGGTGCCGTTTTTGGATTTGGTTTTATCATCTCGAGAAACATTCTTTTCAAAGAGTGGGCAAGATACAGCACCTGTGTCATCGTGGGTTGACTACTTAAAGAACTTGATGATATTTGACACAGTTATACTCTCCTATAGGCATTTCCAAATTCAACCGGTGAGTAAATTGTAAAGAAATCCCACTCATTCCACTCACCACGCCAAAACATCAGCATTAGCTTCAGCCTACAGCCTCACCATCTCACAAAGGTTTGCCTTGTCCGCCTCATCGCAGCCTAGCCACTGTACCACCTTGCACCACCCACCAAAAACCCATACCTACCCCATATCCAACAGCCCAAACCTCAAAGCCTTAATATAGACAGCGCCTACTTAAGGCAGAGTTTGGCTCCGTCCTCAGACTCTTACAAAGGCTCATCAGCTCAAACTCCTCTTGTTTCTTACGTCTATACAAACACATACTATATCTTGAGAATATCATACTACGGGCATACGAGTTTGTAAGCCCCCACGTCTCACTCACGCCCCATCGAGACCGACCAAGATTTGGACAAGCCGACCGAAGACCTAAAGTGGTGAGGACAGGCGAGAGGCAGAATGGCAAACTACGCGTGGCAATACTTCGATGCTTATCGACTCAACGTCGAGATCATGAATGCGTTTTTGGTCGACACGTTTGGGCAGAGGGATTATGGGGTTCATGTAAGTGTTTTATTTTGCTATGGCTTGTAGAAAAAAGGGCTTGAGGACTGGGAGATAATGGGGGAAACTGATCCTAAGCAATATGATGCTGATGTCCTCTTCTAGCTTTCGAATGACAATATTGGGTTTTGGTACGAACGAGCTTTGGACGAGGTGAGTTTTCTCTTCATCGATCTTCTTCATTCGTGATGGGGGGGCAAGGCTTAGGATGGTGATCTCCGGGCGGGGTAGACAGGGGTTGATGTACTGCGCAACGCTGTGTTGTTGAGACTGCTGAAAGGAAAGGTGGAATTGCTGACATTTGATTTCTCCGTAGGACGAGAAAAACCGTCTGATGAGCCGCAGACTTCCAAGTCGTCGGCCTCATCGAGGTGGACGCTGAGAATGAGACCGACATACCAAATTGAGATTGGGGGAGGCGATGGAAGCTATGTTTTGTATCTTTTTTTTTTCCGGGGGCGACGATATTTACTCAGAGCTGGTTTTCATGGTGGCCGTTCGGCAATTGTAGGCAGTCTGGATGGCGTCCTGCGGGCGAATAGTGCATACGAATTGGGGGTTTCTTGACGATAATTGGGCAATGGCTTCGGGGCTGTGCTCTGCAGTGTATCGAGGCTCTCAATTCGCGCATGTGTAACGTGATAATTGCTTTTGGAATAAGAACTGGTTTTTCTGTCTTTCTTCATAATGAGTTATAATGTTATATTGTTATATGCTTTGTGATTCTTCTTCAATTCAATCGAAATACAATCGGATCAATTGGATTTTCAAACTTCTCATTTTCCAAAAATGCTTACCTCTGATATGGAGCGCTTCACCGAGTCCTGTAATCAGGCAGCCGATTTCCCGAGGAGCCTCGTGCATCATGAGACTTATGAACATAACTTGTTGACGTATGTTGATCGATTAAACGAACGAGAAGACAAATTGTTCAGTAGGGAGGAATACGCCAGTCTAGATTTGCTGGAATATGATGGAGCATCTCGAAAGAGGGATTCCGTGAGAAAATGTAGTACCAAGGAGTTGGAGGACCACATAAGTTTGTCCATGGCAAATTGCAGATTTGTGTGAGTAGCTAGAATCCAGATTTTCTAGATTTGATATTAATCTGCTGCTTTAGATTTCTTCACGCACCTAATTCTCGGGAGAGGCTATACACAAGCAGGAAGCTACTTACTTATATACTCACGTACCATCAAGTCATGCCTTCTTTCCTGGACTTTATATTCCCGTTTGGAAGACAGGAGCATGCTCGAGATATGTACTTCAGTGGATTCCGAGAAGAAAGCAATTTGAGATCGGCCCACGGAGGCATGAAATTGCCCGAACTTGGACGATCTGGAAGAGAAGTACGGATGAGTTACAACTTAAAGTCTGTGGAACCAACAGGTGAACCTCATATGCCATGGTCTCTTCGTCAAGTCGCCGTTTATCACTCTCTAGATATTAAAACTGGGAAAGAATTATGGGTTGTTGCGAAAGGCGACGAACTGATAAAGGAGAGAATCGAAGACATTATAGACTCCAAAGGAGGCTTGATCGATACGACTAATCGAGCACCGGCTAAAGGCGCGTTTGCAGCATCGTTGGTTACACACTTGATAGTCAGTGACTGGTGCAGTGAAAATTGGAGATGGTACCTTAGCGATTTGGAAGAGTCTCTGAGAGAAAAAACCGGCCGGACTTTGGCGGTCATGGTTAAAGCCCCCGAAATCTCTAAAACCTCAAAATCTGTTACGTGGAGTGAAAAATCGAACTCTCCCGTGGAAAAACGCCCTTCTCGCTCTTTCAGCAATTTGGTTGGGAAAAGCTTCTCCCGAGCATCAACGAAAATTGAAGAGGACTTGACAATCGAACCCGAATCAATTCTAACAACACCGCCTCCTCCTCCTCCACCACCAGCTCCACCAAGTCGCTCCAATACAGGCTTTGGCCAAACAGCAGCCGAAAGTCCAACCTCGTTCTCGTTCAACAGCCTTCAACAAGTCCAACTCGTTGAGGATAAAGCGAATGAAGTTGCTTTAATGCTAGGATCGAATATCAGTGTCCTTACGAAACTCCAGGACCATTATGAAATGATCAGCAAATCATCCCTGTTCCCACAAAATTGCAGTTATGAGCTTGAAACATTTCAAAAAAGAGTATCAGGTATCATAAATGATTTACGCATGCAAGACTCGAGGACTACAGCCCTTTTGCGCTTACTTGCTGACCGGAAAAACTTGGTACGTTTGTCAACTCCGGCCTTTGAATGAAATAACGTAGTGCTAAAACTTTGTAGCTATATGGGATTCTTCAGTTCCAAAATATGGAAGCGAGTAAAGTGCTGGCTACTAGGGCGCAGGAATCAACAGAAAACATGGAGGCAATGACAAAAGATATGCATACACTCGCGTTGCGGACAAAGCAGGAAACAGTATCAATGCGGATCATCACACTGGTGACTCTCTTCTTCCTCCCAGGTACCTTTATCTCGGTAAGCTTTTTTGTACTGTCACGATGCCTAAGCGGTTTGTCTTTGATGCAATCACTGATAACTCAACTTGGTGGACAGACCATCATGAGCACTGATATCATCGAGTTTGAAACAAATGAAAATGGCATCTCGCAGAGAATTTTCCATCTTGATGCATTACAGCTGTTCATGACGATTGCGCTGCCCTTGATGCTGTCAACCTTTGCTGCTTGGTATGGCGTATATTGGTGGATTGACCGGAAAGAGGAGTTGAAGCGAAGAAGCGAGCTGGTTGGTCCGGAGAATGTATAGACCCCAAAATGGGTTGTAAATGAGAGTGTTCCGGACGTATATTTAGTAGTAATAATCTCATAATACAGAAGTGACATATTCTCGAGGGAGATTTCCGAGTGGTCCACCGTCTCCGCTCGCAAAGTAGGCACCGGCCTTGGTAGGGCTGAAATAGGTCAGCTAATCCATCCCCCTCGATCTCATCTGCTCTTGATTCTGGAGCGAATCGGTTGCTCTCGCCTGAATGAGCCAAAATCTCTACCCAGGCTGGGGCTCTGTTCACCCATCCCAGCCAGCGTCCAAGGCCCTCTCCGAGTCCACTGCCCCTAGTCTCCCGCTGCTCATCGCTGCCCCCCAGCGGCCCCCTCATCCAGCCTGACTCTATCAACATCTCTGATCAACTTGCATCCTCCGACCATTTATCATATATCCCTTTCCCTCGATTGCGCTCGTGCTTGCTTGCTGTCACCGCATCGCCAACAACGCCCGGATCCACGTCAAGACCCCAATCATTGCCTGAGATTTAGAGTACCCCCGCCATTTGGCAGCCCCAGCGGAGGGACTGGTCGCAATGATGGCAGCGTTGGCACCCCACAACAGACCCAACGAGCCCAACGGTCGGGAACTAGCCCATACATACGGTCTCCAATTTACAGAAGCCCGCCAACAGCACGACCATCTGCGTGTTATCAACGAGTTCCTGGACTGGCTGCGCAAGAACCAGTCGTATTCCGTGAAGGACCACCAGACTGATGAGCGTGCTGCTTTCGTCCCCATTAGCGCTGTGACCAGCTACCTCAAGGAAGACGAGAAGCTCCAGTATATACTGGACGCGCTATTCCATCCCGAGGAAGGACCAGATGCCGACATCGTTTTGCCCAATTACGTTGCGATATTTTGCACGCTGATTGAGATTGGAAAAGGACCTACCATCGAACATTTCGTCAAACAAGGTCTACATGACCAGCACCTCCCCTTCGACCCAAAACACATCCTACCCGACTTCCCACCAGATACTGGTGATGGCACATTCTATCGGCGCTTCTGTGAGAAGCAATGGAGGTTTTGGGTGCCCGATTTCGAGAGAGGGATGGAAAGACATTTCCCCGATAAGACGCTTCTGCCAATAATCAAGAAGAGAGAGGTTGCTAAAGGTGGGAGCGCCAGGCTCTTTGAAGTCAAGGTTCATAGCTCCTACAACAAGCTTCTACCCGAAAAGGCATGTCATGTCCCGCACTCAAGTCAAGTCCACCTACCTAAACCCTGCTAACGGCGGAATTATAGGACGATCCCGGTTCGGACGTATTTGCGGTGAAAACGTACTACACATCCGACGCTGCACGATACTACGAAACCGAGGTTGACGCTTTTCGGAAATTGAAGCGATCTCAACCCCTCAATCCACACTTGATAACCTTCTTTGGAAGCTACATCCACTCAGGCACCTACAACGTCATTCTAGAATATGCCGATCAGGGATCTCTTGAGCATTACTTCCAGACCATTCAGCCTCCCTTCGACTTGGCGGATATTTCCAGGGTTTGGGTATCACTTTTTGGGATTCTCAAGGGATTGGAGAGCATACACAAAGTTGAATTGGCGAGACCAAACGTTGGCTCTGGAATCTTGAATGGGTCAGTAATGAATTCCAAACAACTACTCTCTTGCTGACAAGTTTGTTCTGCCTAGGTGGCACCAAGATATCAAACCTAAAAACATCCTTGTCTTTAGCAACAATGCATCGTCCCCGTATGAATTCACTTTCAAACTGGCAGATCTTGGCATAAGTCATTTTCAGAAGACCCTTGAAGGTGGAGTTGCAGCTGCGGCTCCTGATTCATTTGGGACTTCCACCTATGGTACAAGCCAACCGAGCTCCTATCCTCCTGCACTGCGCTAACCTGACATAGGAGCCCCCGAATGCTACCGACAAGATGGTTTCTGGGACCATAGTCCCCTGCACATTAAACAGGATGTCGACATCTGGTCAGTCGCGTGCATTTACAGTGAAGCAGCTGTATGGATGGCAAGATCATCCCGGGGCCTACAAGAATACCGCGACCGAAGGCTAGCCACAACTCTCTCATTCTCACAACGACTCGGTGACGCTTTCCATGATGGAGAAAAGGTTCTCGGCGCTGTCTCTCGTACGCATACTGAGCTTCCCCCGAACCTTCGAAGCGCAGATTGCATAACCCACAAGGTTCTTGAGATTATTGATAGAGACATGTTTCTGCCCGCTGGCGATAGGCTAAGCGCGAGACAGCTTTGGGTCCGATTGGCAGCTACAACTCCACCTTCTGGAGGCGCAAGCTCTTCTGCCGCATCTCAAACTACACAGCAAACTTCGTATCAAAGTCCGCCGAGTTCAAGAGGAAGTATTGAGCCCTCCCCTCAAAATAATCCTCCACCTCCACCTTTATATGGTTCTCGAGCGCCCTATACGAACAAACCCGGGGAAAGAAGGACGACAGAGCCAAAGATTGGCCCAGAACCCTCAAACCTCCAGCACCACCCACGCCACTCACCAAGTCTTCAGTATCCTAGGCGTTCTAGTCCCGATATGATGACTATTTCTGAGAATGAGGGTTGTGTGGGTTACCCAGCTGGTCTGAATAACCCCTCAGAAGCCCCCGTAAGAGATTTTCCAACTCCGCCATCGCGCACAGGAAGCCAATTTGGGGGCACTATCCGGGAAGTAACACCGCAATCATATTGTGCTCCCAGAAGTTTTGGGAGTACTTCCCAAGCTCCTTTAAGCCAATTTTGTCCCCCGCTCAACGAAGATCCTTTTATACCACAGCCTACCAATTACGGTGCACATTACCCGGAAGCAGACTCGTATGACAGCAACAACCAAGGTCCATCTGATAGACCCCTCCTACAAAACTAGTAAGTAAGCTCCTACGTGTTCTATGATAACCATATCAATGACTACTCTAGTTATCGTTCTGCCCCAACTATGTTTGACAGTCCTCAACTCCGCAGAACTGGACTGGGGAGTCAATCTAGACGTCCAACATCACACACCCCCCTGGCAAATCAACGCCCACCCGTGAAAGAGCGCCCTCACTCGCTTCCGGCTCCACAATTAACCTCGTCGTCGAATGGAAGTTCCCATGCCATGAAAAATGAGAGTAGCCCATTAGCAGGCAAAAGAAGCCCCCCTGATCGATCCAAGCAACGCAAGAAGCAACGTAGATCACTCAAGGTTCCTCAGCTATCGCTACTGACCGCCATTCAATGGAGAGCGAACAAGAAAGAAAGCAAGAAATTAAAGAACAAGTTAAAGGGACAAGAGATCCCAAAACTACCAGGACATTGGTTGATGCACAAATGCCAACAACGAGACCATGTAAGGACATAACTGGCAGCTTTGAACTTACAATTTTAACATGATATATAGGTATTCATAATCGACGACGCGTTATCCATGAAATTCCATTGGGACGATATGTGTCAACTTTTTGGCATTCTTGCGTATATCGTTAAGGAATCCGATCATGACGGGATCGACATGTATTTTGCAATGTCAGACACGAAGTATAATAATCAGGACACCAGCAAGCTTATTGAGGTAGTGAACAAGAGGAAAGCCACACTTGAGGGCAACAGTAGTATCAATGTTCGATTGCAACATATACTAGGGGACTACAACAAGGTCCTGACGAGCCAAATTGCTCGCCGCCGGGCAGGGAATCCTCATGTTCCCTTGTTTGACGTGAAACCGTTGAGTGTTTATGTTTTTACAGATGGCGTCTGGACACCAAGGTCTGATCCGAAATCAGCCATTGAACACATCGTGGACTCTCTTGAAGAATTGAATGCCGACCATGACCAAGTTGGGATTCAATTCATCAGTTTTGGCAAAGATCCGGAATGCCTAGAACGACTAGAGCGCTTTGATAAAGGCCTTAATCTGAACCGGTAAGCTATTGCATTTTCTGAGTGTTTGATGAGTTGGGTACTGATTTGAAATAGCGACATTGTTGACCATTGTCCATCAGATTCACCTGAGGGGCTCTGGAAGATGATTTTTGGTGCTATCGATCCTGAGTTTGACGAAAAGGACCCGGATGAAGATTCAGATTCAGAACGCCCATCGACCAGCAAAGATTACGAGTGCTAAAACTCGAAAAGTTGCGACAATGCCAGCTGGTTACTCTGGCCGAGTAGCGGGCATCGGATTTACAATTGTACCACCTTCAACGCATCAGCACGGCACGTTCCATGGAGAACGAATTACTAACTTCATGAATTTTGAATGCCAGCGGTTTCCAATATAGCTACATTTATACCTTCATCATGCTGCCAACAGTTCATATTTCATACATTATATAAAAACCACACTTGTTGAGTGGTATTACGTTTCATGGCGGCACGATACATCTGCACATTTATGATCTTTCTCACGTGGCGTTAAAGTTTGGCATACTAATTTCTTGTATATATTAGATACCATTTTTGTGGGTATTATCGGTTCTGATCTATTTGCTGTGTTTATACATATTCTTTGGAGTTTGTGGGTCTATAGGTTTATATAAAAGGCAACATACGGACAGGAAACACCATCGGAATTGGAATTGGGAATTGGTGACGGAGTACAAATTTAACCTTTTGGTGGTGGGCTTCTATTTAAACTGAAAGCATTTTTATACTGGAGTTTTTCCCACCCTCGACACAACAGGTGCTAGGGTGTTGTTGCTTTAATATTTCTCTCTGGCGTTGGTCGGGGTTGGACTCGGCGGTTTGGTGGATAAGGACTTTGAAGATTCGGAGAATTACATTCTTGTAGATAGATTGTTTGCTGTATATAAATATGATACCCTCTTGTACATACACTTATACGTGTTACAAATGAAAATATATGATCTTTCGGTGCGGGGGAAATGTCATGGTACTAGTTCACACTCAAATAACTCTGCTTTTTGTTACTCGTTTTATCATACTATACATGTAGCCAATCCTCCTATAGTAAAAACATCGGTAACTACTCTCCGGCATTCTCCTGCATCATTATGCGAGATACATAGTTATCAAGGGAAAGGGTCTAAGAGAATTAAGAAATCGAGTTTCTGATTTTCTAAATCTTTTCGGATAAGCAATTCAATGATTCCAAATCGTTTAGCACAAGGCCTACAAATGCAGTTGCAGGAGAGCAACGCCTATTTCTCTTACTACCTCACTCCGTAGCTTCTTTATTTTGACCTCATTTGAAGCGAGAAGGCTTTTCATCTCATCTCTTTGCAGGTTCTTTCTTCGCGCGTTTATGTTAACGCCTATAATCCCAAGAGATGGAGAAAAACTAAGAGTGGCAAATCATGTAGCTGAAGCAAGTTGAAAGAGCTTTAAATTCTAGTACGAGAAAGACCAAACTATTGTACTAATATAAGAACAACTAGAATCAAAGTACAAAACCAGTGACTATCGACACCAAAAGCACTAATTGAAGTTCTTTTTATCTCCACTGAATTAATAGAATTAGTTTCTATAGCTGGAGTAATCAAATTGAAATATGAAATTTGTCTCCGATATGTAATCAAAATTTCATCTTGCTAACTATCGTACGCCACTTTGTTCACTTCATTCAATTGCTCTATAACTTGAAAAATAACAATCTTGAAATATATGGGTTTTCGCCTTCCTATTTTTCTATCTTACACACCTATCTTACACACTAGATATTGAAATCCCTAATTCTAAAAGTATCAGTCTCCCTTACTACTTTATTCTAATTAAATTCGTGCCATCATAATTAATATGCTTCTCTGTCATCTTGTTAGTGAAATATCTCAGCAGAGAAGAAGAAGAAAAAGCCAGCTTCAAATAGGGACAAACGGGGAGGAAGAAACTCCTTACCAGTAGAGTAGAGTCTCTACTCTACTCTACTCATTTCTCACACTGCAAACCAATAGCAGTAGTTTTCCCCGCCCCCCGAATCTTACATTTACAAGTCATAATCGCAAAATTGAGTTTACAATCATTACAACTCTCGCTATAAGGTCACTGTTGGGGATCACTATCTAATTTCAAAAATCTTAGTCAAGACCCAAGACCCAAGACCCAAGAGCCCATCCGTCCAAACTCGAACTTGGAGGGATAGACATACAAGTATTCTCTCCAACTCAACTTCTCATTGTCATTGTGGAGATCATCTCCCAGTACACAGAGACTGTAGGCTTTCGTTGGACCACAGTAGGTTATCAGGGTATCGGCTTTGGGTTTAGAGTCTGCGCATTGGTTTGGCCCGAGGAACTTAGCTGATACGAGACTGAGTGTAGGGACGAGAGCCGCGGCGGGGAAGGTTGAGAGTTGCATTTTTGAATGTTGGGGAATAAATGTTTGAAAGAAAGAATGGATGTACAAACGAAAAACGAAGAAGTCCAGAGAGTTGAAAATGAATGAGAGTACCTGAAAACAGAATTAATAGAGAAGAGAAGAATCAAGGAGTGTACCTTTCCTTCTTCTTATAAACCGTGTAGGTTTTCTCTGGCCTGTTCATCACCCTCTTTCCTTCCTACATCTCATCCTCTAGAGTCCGAGACTACAAATAGCCTATCCAATTCTCTCTATGTATCTTCATTCCTCCTCAAAAAAATCTCGCCACCAACTACTATCCAAACTTACGACAAGAATTCAAGAACCACCTCTACCCGTCCATGCGAAAGTTTCCTGAGCCAGCTGTTCCACTACACAACCAAACCGATAAGAGGGTGTTTCCCCCAGAATTCAAGGTTATATTCCTCTCGTTTCGGCAAGTTGGCTTCGTCCTTCGATCAAGCATGTAATCTCAATTCTCGAAGGATTTCAGGAATCCTGATAGGATATCTTTAGCGAGGGATTGTTTTACGTTTTAGGTAGGTGGCGGTGCTTCTTTACGTCAGTAAGTAGCAGTATACGATTATTTCCTAGACGAGCCTTCTTTAAATTTAGAATGACTGGATAATTTTTTTTAGGTAGGTCTGGAAGAATTAGAAAGGTTGGTTTCCTAAATCATCTCGAATAATAAATTCCATTGTTCTCAATCGTCTCGTATAATCTTCGGTCAAGTTGGTGCCGGAGAGTAATGATTGGGCATCTTACAATATATCATGCCTATAGACAATTTATTTGTACACTCATACAAGGCTAATAATTACACATTAAACCACCCCCTTTCCCTTCCTCTCCCCATTCCCATTCCATTACTCTACACCCCCAAGAACACCCAAAACATAAAAAATTGTAGTCTAATATTCACACAGAAAACCCTTATCCAGGGATTAACTAGAAGTAGGCAAAGCCAACTTACTACTAGTCTTCCTCGTCAAGACCTTCGTAACAGCATGTCTAATGACAATCCCCGCCTTCTCGATTTCCTTCTTCGAAAGTCCAGTTGTGATGCAGACTTTGAGAGCGGGTTGTAATTTCCAGCCCTCGTCTTTGCCGGTGCTACCCGGTCCGACGGGCATGCTCTTGAGACGGGTGATGAGGACGTTGTTGAGAAGTGACTGGTGCTGGTTAGCTTGTTTCTTTCTACTTACAACGAATAATATGGGAGGAAATAAATTGGTAATATACCTCATCAACACACTCCTGCAAAATCCTCTCCTGCTCCTCCGTGCTCAATCGTCTCGAATTCACAACATCAGCTTTCAAAACCAAAATCATAACCGGGTTATCCACCGCACTAGTGCACTTAACCCAATCACTTCTTGGATCAATCTGCGCCCTCATAGCCTTGATATTTTCTCTGCACTGAACCAAGATCTCCGGGTTCGTCTGTAACATATTCAAAGTCTCACTCGCTGTTGTAGCAAGCATAGCGGGCAATGCAGCCGAGAAAGTATACGAGGCAGCAGAAATCCGTTGGTGCTCAACTACATCCGTGGAACCAGCACAGAAACCACCACCTGAACAGAGGGGACCAGCGAGAGAACCGATGAGCATATCGACTTGGGAGGCATCTACGTTTTGGGCTTCGGTGAGACCGCGTCCTGTTCGACCTAGGACACCGAAGGACCATGTTTCGTCGAGCATGAGGCGGAATTTGTAGCGGAGTTTGAGTTCAACCTGGAGGTAAGTTAGCAACCGCAAATTGCCCTGTCTTTTCTCCATCTTTCAGCAAGTAGGATAGACATACCAATTTGGGCAAATCAACACAATCCCCCACCGTCTCAGACAACCCCTCAGTAACGATAAATCTCCTAGTCAAAGGTTTCTTCGCCTGATCCTTAACCACCTTCTGCAAAACCCTCTCCAAGTCCTCCATATCGTTATGTTCATAATACCTAATCGTGCTTCTACAAATCTGCAGTCCCTTCCTGATTGAATAATTGCTCGCTCTATCAGCGACAATAATATCTCCCCTCTTGCAAAAAGCCGGAATAACACTCGATATCGTAGAAAAGGCGTGGGCATAGACGATACAACCTTGAGTTCCCAGACATGATGCAATATCTGCTTCCGTCTTCATATGAACATCTTGTGTGCCGTAGAATTGAGGGGGACCGCAGGGACCGACACCATAGGTTCGTAGGGTTTGGATGGCTTTCTCTTTAACTTGTTCGTTTCCGACGAAGTTGTAGAAGTTATAGGATGCGAGGTTCGTGACAGTTCGGCCGTTTGAGAGTTTGGATTTAGGACCGGTAGGACTACATTTGAAATTAGCAGCCGCTCTCTCTCCATCAGGACAATTGAAGAACACACCCAACAATAATAGGCAACTTAGCATCCTCCTCCTTCTCAAAAGCCGTCTGCGGCGCAACCAAAGGCTCCGGAGTCCACTCATCAACCAAATCATCAATCTCCTAAACCGAAATCACTCATTAACACCACCCCTCCCCTCATAGAAAGACTACTCACCTCCTCCGTCAACGTAACGAAATTCCCCGTATGCGTCGCATAACTCGGACTCAACAGATACCGCACAAAGAAAATGACCAACACCAATTCAATCGCGGACCTAACCGGGTCGTCTTGGTAACTCGACTGGATATAGCGTATCAACATGGCCGAGCCGGGCACCTTCTGGAAGGTATTGGTGATCTCGTGGATCGAGCGGACCACGAATTTCTGCGCATCTTGAAACTCCATCTCGTCCTTGTGGTTGCGGAAGAAGGACATGAGAATTGGATTGATTGTCGAAGTAGTTGGCGGGTTGAAGATTGAGATGGTCGTCGTCCCCTATTTTCGACCTGAACTTATTTCTCGGAGGTCGCGCCGCAAATCAAATGCCGATGTCTCCGGTCCAAGCACGTGATGTTGGAAAACCAAGTAAGCTCGAAAGTCGTCCAGTAAACTCGTAAATATCAATATAAAGTAAGCTAATAACAAAAAAAAACAAAAAAGTAACGAGTAAACCATCAAACGTCAAGTAAACCATCAAATATTAGGGACCTAAAATTTAACAAGTAAACTATCAAACGTCGACTAATCCACTAATAGATATTACAATCCAGCTAAGCTAATTAATTAACTCACCGTAACTCACCGTAACTCGATCCATCATCCAAACAAGTAACTTAATAAATAGTTCCAAATACTTATCAAATTAAATTATATTATCTCCGCCCAAAAAGATTTTCGGAGCGTTTACTGAAACACTAGGTGCTCGACGTCGGAGGAACCGTGAACCAGGAAATGAGATGATAATTGAAATAAGGAATGAGGTAGGAAAAGTATCACTTTTAAATTATCCTTTTTTGCTTCACTTCTTCTTTGATGGTGTTGCGAGGTGAAGAGTTCGGGAGTTTGAATGGCTGTAGGGTATCATTTACCTATTTGGCAATGCTAACTAACAATGAATGGTCCGTAAGATACCTTGATTCTCTAGAGGGAACTCACAGGTCTTGTACTTTAGCCTCAATTTCAATCTGTAAGCTGAACCAAGTAAATATCTCTCTTTAATTATATTTCCTACGACACGCCTAATTATCACTAGGAATCGAAGGACCACTTTGCCAAATTATCATTGACACGTACACATCGAAATTCATCACCAGTTGCAAAAGGAAATCAAGGATCAATGTAGAAGATTTGTATTATGATCATGCCCGCTGTATACCCTACAATACAGCCGTGTTTTACCCAGTTGCGAAAGATCAAGAAAAACAACCCTCGCATGCTGGCATCAGATATGTAATTCCTCACAAACGCTCGTGAGAAAAAGAGAGAGGGGGAAAAAGGAGAGAAAAAACAAATGTCTAAGAGCCGTGTACCATGCAAACACCGAAACACAATTACTTCCAACACTACCACAGGCTTCGCTTGCTCATCAAGCCAAAAATGTCATTGTAATGTACTACCATCTCCTCCCTTTATAATACAACCCCATCACCAATACCAAATTAGGTAGTGATCTAAAACAGACGCTTGCTGCTTGATGTTTTGGCAGCCGAGCTAACGCTGGCTGATCCGGTCTCTGTACGATTTCGAGTATCGTTGTTGTTTTGATTGATCGGTTGGAACAAGTCCATTGGAATTGCTTTAATCAAAGAGTCCGTTAGAACGGTTTTACCCACAACAATTGGACCGACGACCAGAGCAAGTGCAATGATAAGCATGATGAAGTATAAGACTGCGTAACGCCAGACACGTCTTCTTCGGAGCTTCGATTGCTTCATTGAGTAAATTGGAGGACGAATTTGACGACTTAAAAGTGCAAGTTAGCAAGAAGTAATGAAATAAGAAAAGGGTGGAAATTTACCTGGGGCGAAGCCAGAAGAGCATCACAGAGTGAGCCTTGTCAACTTGAGGAATGGCGATAACTGGGAACATGATGAACAACAAAATGTGGCCCAAGATGAAATCACCAGCGAACATACCAAGCTCGGTGATTTTGCAAAGAAATTCACGAGCTGGTTGAGAGACGGAGTGCCATCCCATAGAGTACCACTTTCCGGTCCAGAAAGCTATGTTCGACGTATCGGTCTTCATTTCTCTGGTCAAGGCGAGGGAAATGATCAACTTGTAGATGAATCGTTGGATGGCTGTGGAAGCGATCATACCGAGGAGAGCCTTTGCGAAGACGAAACCTTCCAAGAAGAACATGATTTCGAAAGAAACGATGAGCATGATCACAGAGACGGCGTGAGCAATAGCAGCAAGGACGGATCCAAACTTCTTGCAGCACATGCTCAAAACGGGTCCCATACAACACGCCATACCGAACATTGCCGCGAGCACTCCCATGTTGACAGCGATTGGGGCGACGGCCACAATTCCTACACGAATCAACGAGGCGGTTGGCTTGAGCTCTTTGTTGCCGTTTAATTCTGAAGTTACACCAACTTGAGAGTTGATGAAAATATATGGGATGAGTGTCACAGCGACCATGAGAAGTGGTGCGATGATTTCTCCAATGAAGAGATTGCCGAAGGAGGCACGGGCAACATCACCAGACATCTTCGATGAGGGGTCTCCCAAAATCTTGCGCTTGTAACCAGTGACTCTGGTACGGGACAAACGGCAGAAAGCAATCCAAGACGAGGAATGAGATCGCGAGTTACCTCGAGAGAGCCATCTCAAGAAGTCTCTGTAATCGATGAAGAAATCGTTCCAGGCGAATTGATGTGGATTGTAGATGAACGGAGAAGCGCACATGGCCAACAGAGAAATCCAGAAATAGGACAAAGCTGGTTGCCAAACGGTAATGGTGGCAAACAGAAGCATCATCAAGGAACGAGCTCCAACATAAATGGAGGGACCGGCGAATCGAGAAAAGAGGACACCAAATGGAATACGGGCAGTTGCGAAACCACGACCAGTACCAATATATCTAGCACCACCGAAGGACAAATCTTCCTGGACAGCGTTGGCATAGATTTGACAGACGAACACTTCGAAGAATGGTGACAGAGAACAAAATTGTTTTCCAAGACGAGTTGCGGCACGCCAAACTCCACGCTCCGTCAATTCTTGGACCACGAGTGGTACGAACGAGATGACGAAAACGATTAGAATGGAGATAATACAACGATAGATCCAGTCCAAAATAGGGGTGAGATTGGCACAACCGGTGGGGAAAAGAGGATCGGTAATCGGGACGTTGGGGTTGTAGTTGCAGAGAATAGTCTGGTTGCGAAGAGCTCCCAAGTTGATCAAACACAGCATGAACAGTTGTACGGACATCATAATGAACATGTTGTTCAAATGGAAACCTGGATGCGCGTAGTAGAAGGAGAGGAAACGATCCAAAGGAAGTTGCGTGCCGAGATAGTAGTATTCACGGGACAACATTTGCTCTCCCATACCGGTTCCAATCTTGGTGGTGAAGTTGAGAATAGAGCCAAATCCAAGATCACGACCTTTACCACATTGATAGTACTCGCAGTGCTTGATACGACCACCACGGAGTAAAGCAGTCATACCAGCGTAAATATCTTCGTTGAGATGGAGACCTTTCTGTGCTTTGGATACACCACCACGAGTTGTCATGAAAGTACCATTCAAGAAATCAGGATGTCCATAATGGAGCTTGCCACCAATAGCTGCAAGAGTACGAGCGAAGAGAGTACCGAATGTTTGTTCTTTTCCAGCTGCGACATCACCAAGGATACCAATGTTCTCAGAGAAAATGTATTCACGAGCTCCGAGAATAGCCACAGGGTTGGTCTTGGGGTTGTTGACACCAGGTGTGTATGGCGAGACGTTGTCGGTGGTCATTTCCTCGAATTCGGCCAAAACACTACGGATCTTGAGACATTCCTCGAGATAGTTGTCTTGATTGGCATCGATAAGTTGAATGTATTCTCCGCGGTAGAAAATGATGGCGTGATTTTGGTTGTCAGACTTTCCGTCACCAAGAATTGGGTTGCCAGAGAGTTGTACACGGAATTTTGGTCGTCTCATTCCATTCTCCATGATCTCGGAATGTCCATCGATCAGGCAAGAGTACAAACGAGGCTCTTCACCCTCAACAAGAGGAGCTTCTTCGTCGAGGTAGGCAATTTGCAAATCAGGGTACGCGCGGAGAAGGAATTCGGTGTTCTCCATCTCTTCCTTCTTGAACTTGGCATAACGTTGCATCGAGACAACAAGCTTGAACTTACGGCGGGCCATACGTTCTAGCTCACGTTCGAGCTTATCAGAGTTTCCGCCAAACATTTGAACGACCTCTGGGTTCTCAACACGGTAGAGCAACTTGATGGCACGACTGTAGTTCATGAAACCAGAAATGGTACGGTAAAGTGTCTGAGATCGCAGAGATGCCCAGATTCGTGTACGGAGAGTATATTCTGGAGCAGCGGATTTGAAACCAATGCAGTAGAAGGGGAGATCGTCAATCTTGCTCTTGGCGGCATCCTTCTCGTTCTTTTCGTAATCACCGTTGAATTGCGAGGTCTCGTCGGCCAAAATCTTAGTGTCTTTGACAAAGCAGTCCCATTCGTGAGGATGAAGTTGTTTGAGATATTCCAAGAGAGTAACACGGGAGTATGGCTCATCCTCACGAATAATTTCTCGGAGGGAGAGTAGAATCTTTTCACTGTAATGCGGAATCATTACAGTGAAAGTTGGCATGTTGTCCACTGGAAGAGGTTCTGGAATTGGAGTCGAAAGAGATTGAGCAAAGAACGAGATACGTCGCTCTGCCTCACTCTGAGCTGGGAAGAATTCGGTCTTGAAAGAATGATCTTCTTGGGAGACGAAGAAAGTTGGTGCTCTGAGTGTTCTCTTTCCCTCTTGTTCGGAAGGCACTTGGTGGTAGAGAAGCTTTTGAACATGATCAATGGCAAGCAAATGCTCTCGATACATGGAAATGACGATTGCGTTCCAAATTTGGGAAATGAGAACCTTTGGCTTGTACTTGATCTCCATGTCGGTGGTGGCAAGAACCTTTGAGTAAATACGCTTTGGAAGACGAGAGAAGATGTTTCTCCATGGGGTCCAGATAGAAACACCCAAGTAGAAGGATCGGGCCACAGAGTAGATGGCGTTCATGATAATATACCACATGAAAGTGTCAAGGAAGAACAGACACAAATCAGTGACAAACATGAGACCCAGAAGAATCTTTGGCTGATAAGGGCAAAGGTACAACTTCAGAATGGAATCACCTTGGCAGTTGGCAATCTTCATGGAGGCCAAAAATCGAATAGGATCACGGAAAGATAGCGTCAAGAAGACGTATGATTCAGCAAGCTTGGCAACGAAGACCACCACCCAGAGACCGTAAGACATCCACATATCGTTACCAGCCAACCGAGGATAACTGGCAGTGAAGGTCTGACTGGCAACATATTGACGAGTGTTCTTGGTCAAGTAGCTTCCAAACAACCCGCCCAGTGGCATGACGGAGAAGAAGAAGAACGTAACAATGGCAATGATGAATTGCACGATACCGAGAATCAAGGCGATTTTGGTCTCTTGCACATTCGGAATGATGAATATGTAAACACTAGGACCAACGTTGAGAGCGAAGACGACCAGGAGAAACAATAATCGCTTGGTGAGATGTTGTGCACCAGCCCATCGACGAGGAACATATGTCCATTCCAAAATTGTAGCGCAGATCATGATCAGAGTGGCAATTCCACCACCAATGGCTACGAAAGACCATTGAGCGGAGGCCGGAGGAAGATTGTTCTTTTCTTGTTCATAGTTCTTGACAAGAAGAGTAGGAGCGTTCTTAGCGGTGTAAAACCAGAAGGAAGTAACGTGAATAACCCAGATACGGTGGAAGTTGACCAACATATGACCCCAGGATCGGGTTTCATAGTAGGTCTTGAAAAAGACCTTGTTCCATCTGATATCTTTGAGCTTGAGGAATCGCTCAGCGGGTGGGAAGTCGACAAGTCGAGTCTTGTCCTCCAAAACAATCAGTTCAATTCCCTCTGGATACCAGAAGAGTTGATTGCAATCATCATAACCGATGATCTTGTTGTGGTCTCTCTCACGACGGACATACTTGCCCTCGTCAATCTCGTAACCTTGGTCTCGGCAGTACTGGTAGAGAGGAGTAATGACGTCGTTCAAGTATGTGAATTCCTCGACTGGCTCAACCAAATTTTGGCATGCTGGTGAGTTGAGATAATCATCCGCACACTTGAAAATGAAGCAGAGACACTCTGGCATGAATCTGGTCTGATTGGCTTCACCCCAGCAAAGGAGGTAGAGCGCAATTTGGCGAACCCGGTCATGTTGGGACATGCGATTCATGCGAGTCTTCCATCGATATTCCGCGGCCTCGAGACTGTTGTCACCCTCAAGTTGCTCGAGGGTTTGGGCCTCGTCTTTGGGGTCTGCTGCGGCCTTTTTCTTGGCTGCTGATCGAGCCTTTCGGGTCTTTCTGCTGCCCTTGCCAAGTTTCATGTTGGCAAATCCCACAGCATCGTCCAAGTCAAGATGGGCTGCAAAATACCATTTTCGGTAATTGGCGTTGTCACCTCCAATGTAGTCGGCGTGAAGAGAGAGAAGAGCCTGGTTTGGCGTCATACGAGAAGCTCGAGAATCAAGAAGAGTCATCAAATGGTCGTACATGTTTCGCATGCTGTCACGCTGGAAACCAAACTTGGCGGTCAAATCCAGGAAAATGTCCTCGACTTCCTCCTTCGACAAGGGGATTTGTGCATCGGATGTCCAAGCGGGATATGGCTCGCGGGATCGTTGCCCTGCTGGAAGAACGTTGTTGTAGTCCATGCCATAGTTTGGCGTGGAAGCTCCCGAGGATCGATTGCCTGCATATGAGACTTGTGATGATGGGGGTCGGTATCCGCGGCCACCACCCATTTGACTCTCATTGTAGCTGTTGTAGCGTTCATCCCCTCGTCCATAATAGTCCATGTCGGTGGCTCGAGCCATGTCGGATCTCATGGTGAAGTCGCTGAAAGTCTCGGAGTCTTCCTCAGAATCGCCACGACGCTTTGCTTGCGGGTGCTGACCGGCAGCAGCGCCTCCTTGGTCATAATACTGATCATTGTAGTATTCGTCTTGGTATTGACCATCGTGCTCCTGTCCCTCGTAGTAGCCACCTTCCTGTTGATACGGGTTGTTGGCATCTGCGTTGTAGTAACCGCTGTTGCTTTATTAGCCCACATCTCCTCGTCCATGGAACATCAGCAAAAACCTACGATTCATCGTAATATCCGTCACCGCCTTGTTGAGGTGGGTGAGCTCCCGCAT
Organism: Calycina herbarum; assembly: GCA_001414485.1. Lineage (NCBI taxonomy): Eukaryota > Fungi > Ascomycota > Leotiomycetes > Helotiales > Pezizellaceae > Calycina > Calycina herbarum. The sequence continues at coordinate 25,270 of LLEY01000042.1, read as the reverse complement.
GGTGATCGCCGTATCCATCGTTATTGTCATAATATGGCTGTCCGTGATCATCTTGGTAGTAGGAATCCGTATTGCCTTGTTGGTGTTGGCCGTAGCCGTCATCGTAATGACCCTGTTGTCCCTGGCCAGGAGCCTGGGCAGGGCCCGGAGGTGGGTGTCCTGACATGTTTGTATACAAATGAGGCCGCCTGGAGAGAAAGTCAGTCAATTGTTGATTCGACGCCGAAATCATGGCCGTTATGGCAGATCAGGGAGAGTGTTTCGGGTTCAGTGAACTCGTGCGGATGGAGACTCACGATTAAATGGACATTGAAATTACAATTGATCCTTGGAGTGCGGTATTCGTATCGTGAAAATTGGGGAAGGTGTGGGAGTTGATGGGGATCAACCGTGTTGTTGATGCTGACACTTATGCTGCAAAGAGCGACCGTCAACAAGGTAAGCAAGATCTAACGAGCGGCTACTCTTCTTCGCGGAGGGCTAAGAAAATGGTCGTCGTAGTGACCGGAGTTGGTGATGTTGTTTTTGTGACGGGAAAGCACAGAATATTAGGGTGTTGGGTTAGTAGTTTTGTGGATGTTGCTTGGACGATGTATGGCCCCTTCTTTCCCAGTTTTGCTGACGGACTAGAAAATTGACAAATGACGGGCGCTCCCCTTTCGCGTCGGAACTCTAATCTCCCTGTAGGTGAGGATTAGAACCGCCGGGTCGGTGGATGCTGAACGAGCGTGGAGGAAGGAATTGGAGAAAACAACGAGACGAGCACGTTGGCGCACGCAGGAGGTCGAAGGTCCTGATGCTGGAGAAGTGGTCGAGATGATTGGGTTTGGAAGTTGAGAAGGAAAGAAGGAAGAAAATCAGGAGAGACAGAGCAGTTGGGTACGGGTACAGATGGCGGCGGGGGGGCGTCCTTCGCTAGCCACCTTCACCTTCAGTGGGGATGGGAGGCCCTGGAAGGCTCAGCGAGTTGCAGTGGAGCGCGGATGGTTCTGAAATCCAGCGGGTGTGCTGTGATTGGGGAGAGGGAAGGTGCGCTTGGAATGAAGGGGGGCTATCGCTCCATCGGGATTAGTGTATTCAGGGGCTTGAAGCCGGTCCTCTTCAGACAGAAGAGGCTGGCGTCTACGATGCCCTCATCCAACGGTCAACCACAGCGTTATCAACTAAGAAACCGAGAAACCGACGGGCCAGTATACATAGGGGTGTAGGGGCGTGTAGGGGCGTGTAGGGGCGTGTAGGGTTACTCTGGATGAATGCGCAATGTGTTTCGAAGGACGACTACGCTGAAATTGAACACTGCAGGAGCATTCAGTGAGTGGAAGAGTCGGAAGGGCATTCACTCCTGGGTTGAGGTGCCGGCTGTCAATCTTAGGGAACGTTAGAAGCACATCTCTCGCCCTCTCGCCCTCTCGCCACAACACACCATCACACACTACGAGTAACGGTACGGCACGCCTTTTGGAAGCTCATTGCGGGAAGCAGAACGACGACGTCTTTGACTACTGACTTAAGGACCTGCTAAGCCGATGATTGACTCGACTCGGGAGACTACACTGGTAGACCACAATTCACAGCGTGCAACTCGGTCAGTCAGTACCAGACCAGACTGATTGCAGTGTTGCACAGGCTGTTTGTGGAGCATACTCCGTATCATCGTGGCATTCAAGTCCGTCAGCCCATCAGGGGGAATGATTGCTGCATCATGTCGCGTCTCCAGGTCTACCCTGCCTCAACCTGCATTTCCTTGAAATGGACCTGGCCATGAGCTCATCGATCAACCTTTCAATTGATGCTCCGTCCAAACGTCTAATTCGGGATCATTTACTTACAAGATACCTTCGACGTAACTTTTACCAGAAACTACAAGCTTCTGGTGACGAGTTACGCTTATGCCCCTCATTGGTCCTACGTACGCTTTTAGCTGCTGTTAATGCTAATTGGTTTCTTAGCACTCGTAACCTAGTGTCATGCGCTTCGTATTCCATGTTACTCTGGCTAGCTTCTTCTCTCACGACTGCGCACAACCATTACCAAATCGAGTTTGCCATATCTGCTCATTAGTTCATGTCTACGAGATTCACGACTATGTTGTAGACGTAGAAACCCACTCAGCCATAGCGGCTATTTTCAATCAGTCAACTGATTGCCTGTCTCGACCACGACATCTCTCCATTCTCTTGTACCCGAGTATCAAACCTCCAAGCCAACGCGCTTACAACCCGAAGATAGACGCACATTGTGACTACCGGCGTCTTTCGTGATACGAAAAGATCAAGAGAGAAGAACCTTTTCAACGGGAAAAGTGAAGCTTATGTTCAACCGTGGCACCACCCCACCATCCGGCGCAAGCCTCAGGGGAACCACTCGATTCTTGACGTTATTCCTGCAGGTTAGAAGCCCAATGCCAGCAATTTACCCAGAGTTTTCCATCGACGTATCCATTTTCACCTCCATGAATGTTGCAAAGCCGTTGAGAATTGAAATTTCATACTTCGCACTCCCAAAAACCCGAACAATCCGAATCTTTGGAGCTTCAATCCCCGGATCTACATCCTTAAGAGCACTCACTTTACGATGGAATCAACCTCTGGACTCCTTGCGAAATCCATATATTAATTAATCCCAGGCCAGGGGAATTTTGAAAATAGAAAATTACAGTGACGAGGAGTTGCGGACGAGCCCCAAAAATAGATTTAACCGTTCCTGCTTATCAAGGTGGCGAACGAACCAGCCCCCCTTATCAGCAAAGAGGGAGGGTATTGTAGATAGAGACCATCCAACAGGGGCAGACGTAGGAGAAGAAACCGGGTGCCATCTGAAGATGGCTCTGAAAAATAGGGGGCTCCACGACAGACTGGCCGGAAAATCCGGGAGAGGCACGAAAATTCAAGGTGGAGGGGGATGAAAGAGGGAGATGGAAAAGAGAAAAGGGGGTTGCAGGAAGATGGTCATTTCGATTGCTTTTAAATCAAGAGGTCGAGGTATAATTGCATACGCGTGGCATTCTCGACCTGGAGTTCTATTAGCAGTGCCTCGACTGTCCTCCCTCCCCTCCTCCACTTCTCGGCGCCAAATCCTCGAGAAATAAGTTGTCCTCGATAAATGACTTGATCCCGAAAACTGCACTCCACGATGCCGCATCGAGACCAGGTTCATTATTCAGTGAACGAACTGTGCGATGTGTTTCGGGGGCTTAGTTTTGGAGTTTGCCAATTCTAGAAACTTGAATCTGGAATCTTGAATCTTTCTTCATGCTAAAGCAGCTGAGCCGCAAAAATGGCACGACCAAAGCAGGACGGTCCAGTATCTGATACGTGTCTGACACCTGATACAATTGAACATCGTAACTGTCAATCATGATGTTCCTTGCCCGCTTCCTGGAGAAGGGCTATTTTTGGATCTACAGTATCTCTTTTATGGAGAGGGAGAGGGAGAGGGAAGAGGGAGAGACGAACGAACAACTTCCATGTCATGTCCAACTTTGAAGAGACAGGACGACTTCCACACGCGTCCCAAGGTTGAGGATTGTTTTTGTTGACTTTTTGTAGGGCTGACTTGCTTTCTTTCCTTGATTCTCTTTCCTTGGTTCTCTTTGGTGGTTTGGCGGTCCACGAAGATGGTTGTCAAAATGGAACTGCGACTGGGAATTGCCTCTCTATTTACCCAGTGCTAGAATTTGCACCCATTTGCAATCTCAAGAGCCATGCCCTTGGAATTTCCCAGTTGCTTCCAGAGTTGAATTGCCTCCAAGCTGCCGAGTCAATTTTTCTTTCTTGTCTAGAAGCTCTTCGCGAGGAAGCTTCTCCCCGGTGGACAGAAAAAGTGGCAGCATAACTTTTATTCTACCAGAAGTAGCAACGTCGAAAACTCAACGCAAATAAGATGAAAACTTTCAAGACTTAAGACTCAGATTGATTTAGCATCTTGCGCATCTACTCATATTTCTTTTATATTTTTTCCAATCAGTTGTTGCTAAGTTATCCGTCGCGAAGTTAGCAGGATCGCTAGATTGTGGTGCCAACTTTTCTGTCCACCGGGAGCCTTGTTCATGGCAGATGACTGCGCCTCCTTTTGATGGCTTGCAAAAATTGGATTTTTACAAGTGGTGAAATTGAGATGAGCTTCACCAAACCCCACAGTGCCATCACGTGTTGGGGTCGTTCCTGGAGGTCTCAAGCTCCATCCCAGTGCGGCTCCACATGGGAAGTAATTCGAGTCCGGTACACGGGCCATATTTACACCAAAAACCTGGTCTTGGCGCGGCCTTGAATTTCTCCTACGTGGAGTGCGGCAACATATCGATATAAAGATTGCGATTCAAAAGTCGATAGAATGAAGCAGATATCGGAAGACTGATCATCAGAAGATTATGCGGACGCAGACACAATAGGACGCTCAATGTCCCTCATTTCATCCACGCACTACACACTGGATCCTGGGACAGGTCCTGATTCATCGCTAATAGAACGCTGCAAGCCCCGAAATTCGAAGAATTTGCGATGACAACAATATAGCAGGGGGGTAGATCTCATGCATCAGATTATACGATAAGTAAACCGACTAAGAGAATAAGTAAAACCTTCAGATTTCACTTCCACTTCCACTTTCACTTCCATTTGCACCGCAATGCCCCCGCCAATCCCGTTGGACGACCTGTCGCAAGAACACGGTCTCGAGTTCTACCTGACCCCAGAAGCTGCCAAAGTCTTCCACTCGACATCCTCAAACATAATATTCAAACGTTTCGGGCGCAACGAGCCGTTGTATCGCCGGATTACAAAGAACTAGTCGACAACACTGCACGAGTTGATCAAGGTGCTGGGCGATGAGACAATGAGCTCCACAAGCTACCTCGCGACCTCAGATCTGGTATCGGAGGCGCTGTCCATAGACCAAGCGCTTCTGGAAAATACTAGGCAACGCGCTGGAACACCAAAACTGAAAGGAAAATCGCCTGTGTGAGAATCGCAAGCCATTTGCACCGATTGATATTCAACACACCATTGATGCTTCCAGGGATGAATTCCAGATCGCTGTTTGAAGTGCTTGGGGCCAGGACAAAGACAGTTTGAAAGAGACATTTAGTGTCGATGCATAGAAATCTTTGTTATTCATATCTTGGCTGAAGAATGTTGCAAAGGCGTCTTTACTCAAGCTTTGTTTTTCGGCCTACTCCAAGACATGCGTATCCCCTAACGAAATGTTTCACAGAGATTATATCTATGTATCGATTTGCTTCGTTATCCAATAGACATATTCTAAGACATACTCTAGACATTATTCAAGCATCGACTCATTTCTTTTGTCTATAGTTGTGACTTTTCAGCACGCACAAAGAGAAGTTGCGAAGGCTCTAAATGAGTTTTCTAAACGACAAATTTGAAGTCATCTTTATTGAGCCAGACATTTCATAGCCTAAGTCACACCAAAGCAAGACTGGAAACCAGTCCTTTGACTATTCATTGTAAGAAACTCAGTGATTATTCATTGTTTATAGGATATTCCACTGGGTTGTTCAATATAAAAGAACAAAATCCCGTCGATACCATCCTCAACAAATTCAAGCTCCTCCTCCTATCTTTTTCTACACGGTGAATACTTCACCTTTCCTCACACTAAATATGTCACGCAACACAGAAATCACAAACCCCAACCGGTGCTATTTATGCACCAAACCCAACCGCTCCATGCGCAAATATTGCGAATTTTGCACCGGAGCAACAGTCCCAACTCGCGGCCCAAATAACACGCGACCAGCATGAACGATCTTCACTTTCGAATGCAGCATCAGCAGGGATATGGCTCCGCCTGGTGTGTCGTTATTGGATGCGCTTGAACTATTCAATGCACAAACCGGGATCGCGATTTGCGTGAAGAGCGGTAATACGAAGCGTATACTTGTTCGGCATCCAAGTAATGCAAAGAAAAGGTAGTCCTGGATGACTCTGAGACCTGAATTAGAAGAGAAGATGCTACAGAGTGCAAAAACTAAGGTGATTACCATGGCCGATTTGTCGCTCTTTCAAGAGTCTGGGGATTGGTGTTTGGATGGTGATGAAGCGCTAGTTGGTGAGTGATATATACTCGAATATTTTCCGAGTCTTGCACTAATTGTAGCTAGGTTCTATGGAGACATTGTGTTTCAGCGAAAACTAGGGATAAAGGGGCTATTGGAGTTTGTGAAGGCTTGGGCTTGGGCTTGGGCTTGGGCTTGCTTGAGAATTAATGGGTCACATGTAGTATCTCAGTTGCTTATTTGTTTGCAACACGTTCTTGTTGACTTTTAAAACATAGCGTTTTCAACTGCAAAACTTAAAAGAAATAATTCCAACTTTGATTCAACGCGAACTCTTAACGTTTTTTGCGGGACCTATCTGGGTTAAGCCAAGGCATGCCCCAGTATGGATTGTTTGCTTCCTCAAGATCCTCCTGCTCGCGTTCCTCTTTGGTCTCCACTCTATGCACCCACGGTTTGCCTATCTTGTCGTTCCTAATCGCCCTCCTATGAGGTTGACATTCACAAAATACAGGAAGCACCCACGAGTCCCACATCGGCTCGTGCTCTATTTTGGCCTCAAGCCAAGTGTCTGCTAATGGTGCTACATTACACTTAATGTCTTTTCGAAATGTCGCCGCGTCTATTTCCTCGTCGGCTTTGTCCCATATTGCATCCAGTAGCTGCGCCGCTCCGGGGGTACTACTTTGCGCCAGAGCTATATAGCGCTCAGCCCACCATGGCATATATCCGGCTGCCTCCCAGTCGATAATAGCCTGTATCTTATCATCCTTCACAATGATATTCGAAGGGTTTAGATCTGCATGGGTCAGAACATATGGCTCGCATTTTGGAAAATTGTTTTTCAATTCCTGAAGCTTTGGCTCGATAATTGCAGGGTCTGTGGTCTCATGGATCCTGGAAATGCCGTTACGGAGCGTTTCTGTCAAGTTCTCAAGCCATTCGTCCCTTGTAAAGCCCATTTTCGCACATGTAGGAGGCTGGACTCCAAAACACGTGCCAATTATCGTGTCGAAGAGTTGCGTGCCGTCGACTTTTTCGGCACGCGTTGATGTAAATTGTTGCCATGATTTGATAGCTAACCCTAGCTGCTCTGAGTAGCCGGCTTTCTGCTCGCGGGAAAGAGTAGACCAGATGGAATCCAGCCTCACCCCTAGCACCACAGACATTAACGTATAATGTATTTGGTCTGTTAGCTTACCAAGTCTCCGCATTTCTTTAATGAGCGGGACATCCAAGGTCTCTGCGTGGCTCCGTAGGAACTCCTGGGTCATGTAGTCATTTCCTTGTCTAAAATCATTTGGCTGGTCCTTGATCATCCACTGCGATCCAATTTGCCACAAGCCCATGTTATCATGCGCGTGGAAGACCCTGATGCGCGAAGTATAGCTGGTACAAAGCTCATGATACGAATCCCAGCCGCAAGATCGGCATAGCTCTTTATAGCCCGAATAACTATCGGGGTCAGGTATTGGCTCACAGATTATATTTTTGCCCTTGAAGCTGTCTATGAATTCTTGAGGTAAATCAGGAGGTCTTTGTCCATCAGGATAATAATAGGCACCCCTTAAATACTTTTCCGGGTGGGTGTAATCTTCTTGGTCCATTGTTAAATGTCGATACTTGTTACTAGTTTGGATTTTGGATGTAAAATAGTTGGGTGAATACTTTACAAATAAGTATTTCCACTTGGGTGGAAAGCTCTTAAATTATTCTTTGTACTCGAAAATTAACACAGCCTGAAAGGTTGCGCTTTATTATTTTATATAACTAATTGATGCAAACGGAAATTTGATTCGCTCTAACTAGACTAAGCATAAACAAAGAACCTAAAAGAAACTGCAAATAGTAGGGTAGTTACTTCTTGGTTATAATATTATCAATTTATTCTTTCTACTCAAAACCTGCGCCTTGCTATTCTTTATTTATATCGCAAACACTTTAAACGAACGAAATTCAATTTGCTATAGCTAGAACTATAGTTATACAAAAGCACCAAAAATACTGCAAATAATAAGACAGAAACTACAAGTATACAGCTGGTCCGGGCAAAGCTGTTCTAACTTCAAAGACAGACTAAATCCGACCTAACTAGTTTTCTTATAAAGAACACATCTAAGCTAGAAGCAGCCTTGAAAGAATTCGCAAGTATAGTTGCCATTAATGCTTTGCTAAATTCAAGCCACGTTGGCCGCATCGAGCAGCCCCTTTTTCCTAAGCGAGGCACGGCCCCACCAAAAAAAGACCACCTCGATTCTAGGCGCCAAAAAGATTATATTTTTCATTGTGATGAGATTAATTAAACCGAAATCACTCTCGTAAAAGAATTCGTTGAGTTCTTTTAATTGCTGGAAGCTTTATCCCTATTCTAGAGCAAAGGTTGAGGGGTAGAGTAGTAGTAAAAGTGGATAAAGTAGAAGGAAGTGCAAGCGAAGCTCTAAAGTTTCAACAGCTACTTCAGCAAGTAAGCATCGACTTGCTCTTCGATTGAAACCGGCTTTTCACTCGTAGTATCGTCGCTTTTCTCGGGGGTTTTGCGTTTAATTCGAGAGAGAGCAAGGTCAGGCTTTGGAGATTGTAGCCCCGACTTTTCCTATGCTGACTTGATATTATGCTGGTTTAAGGCCTAGGAGCGAATTTTCACATAGATTTCCAAGAATAGCTCTTTTGTGATAGTCACCCCTCCGCCAGGTCTCGATTGCCGTGGGATTTCATTCCTATAAAGAGTAGCTTTTAGACCGAAGAGACTGACATCACAAGGTTGGAGGTGAGGTGTGTGTGGGGGGGGGGGGGGGGGAAGACATAAAGGCAATAATCTTATTGCGTATGCAATACCTGATGGCAGGAGCAGAGATATGTGAAGAATGGCCATCCCACAGAAGAAGGCGATACTCTCCTTTTTGACCATTTAAGGATTCAGGTCCGAAGAAGCTGACGATTTCGATCCTGAGGGGTTGTAAAAGTTGACTTTAGATGAGGTTTTCGTTGCAAAAAAAGCTGACGCCCAGTTCTTCCCTAAAGGTGTTGTATCTCCTTTAGCATCTAAAAGGCTTTGTGCCATGAATCGTAGCTGATTGATTCTCGCAAGGCATCCCCATTTCTCAAGTAATAAGCAGTACTCCTCTAGTTCTGCCTCTTCTCCTGGGGTCAATCGCTGTCGAGACTGAGCATAGGCCTCCCTAGATCCTGCTCCACGAACCACTCGACCTCGTAGTGTTTCCCAATTGACTCTATACTCATTCGCAATCCCATGGGCTGATGCTTTTCCCGCATTTTGAAGCTGGGACTGGTAGGCGCCCACAGCTAGTGCCATTCGGTGGTCATGTGTGATGTCGCCGGGCTGGTTTTGAGGTACTTTCGGGCGTTTCATAATGAATCAATTATGGGGGATTAAGCAAATGGCATTCCTCGATCGGATGGTGCCCTTTTTGCATCAACTGGTGAAGGATTGATGAAGTTACGACTTTTTTAACTTGGTAGTTGTGTTTTGGTAATAAATTAATTTTCTGCAAATTTAAAAGGCGCATTTGATGCTTCTTTAGTTGAAGAAGTTGGAAACCACCTCAGGAAGACACGGATAAATGCCAGTCAAATGAGGCGTGGAGAAAAAGTCCACTCCTCTCAAATTGATTCTCTAAGTGGAGATCTATTGTGGACCACGCATACTGCATGCCAGAAGGGTCAAACAGCGGGCGATGACCAATCAGCAGGTTTGGCTATATTTTAGACATCTAAAATCAGCGAAATTGGTATGCAGATCTGGCGTGTTAGGGATCTTTTGGGGATCTTTGACAGTAACCCGAAATTCCAGAGTTCCAGAGTCGATAACGTTGCGAGGACGTTGCGAGGACGTGGGCCGCAAATGGCGATGATTACCTCTGCTGGCATGTTGTACCCAAAAAAGGTCTCATCAATTTCGTGTCATTCACGACTCTTGTACAGCAGGATCACGAGCCTAAGGATATTCTTTTGCGACCAGCCTTTCTTACCTCCAAAGATATAGGCGTCTTCCGAAAGCTTCTACGAGAGATATTGACTGTGGATCAATACTGTTGGTTAGGCGATTAGCACGTGACACATTGGCAAAGCTGGCTGTATATAACTCAACCTGCACTCTCTGCTTTGCAGTTATAACAAATACCAACATCGGATTTCGTGTTTTATGATTGGGATCATGGATCATATTGGACTTGAGGTACAAGTAGACGCTGAATCTTTAGTCGATGCTATGATTCATTCCTTCCGAAACCCTTCTCGGTGGGGTTATATGCAGCCGCAGGAGGAGAGGACCTAGAGACAATGCTCAGAAGAGTGATCGGCGCTGAACATGCTTATGGAGTTTCTCTGTGGGCGAACACACATCCGGAACTCTGGTATACCTCCGAAATTTATAATACATTAAAGCTACTTATGCAATAACCGAATAGACCGATCGAGGAGGTTAGGGAGGCTTGTTGATGGGGAAATGCGATTTTGTGTTAATGATTGAAGAAAAGATCTGGGCAGATGCTGAGTTCCTGTAAAGGGGTATGTACTCGAGTAGAAAAATAAAAATGATATTTGAACTTTGGGAAAAGGATGCTAGTAACGTTTCATCTGACGGGATTACTCCGGGTAAATTTTGAGGGTGAATTATGAAAATTAATCCTGAGTCTATGGGAATCAAGACTCTCGAGACGGGATGAAAAGCGTGAGTTCGTCGTCGAGGTCGAGACCAACAGGTGGTCCATTCATTTGGGGCTTTATATTTGAGGGTCACCTACCAACATATTTACGTTCTATACGGTGTGATAGGTGAGGTAAACTGGTGGTAAGCAGATGAGAGGATGCAAAGGATGAGGTGTGTCCTCTCACTCTCGTCTCTCTCGCCTCCTCAGCTGCGCCCACCTCCAACATTTACACGTACGTGTAATGTAAGCGCGAAGCACAATCTCCCCCGCCCAGCAGCTCCAATTCTTTCTTTCTGGCGGATGGTGATTGCGTGTGTGTGCCACGCTGCCAGCATTGTATTGTGGACTTTGTGGACTTCGTTGACTTCGCCCACCACAGCACAGGCTGGCGCATCCTCGGCTCGGTGGAGAGGAGGCCAAGTGGAGGCCAAGGACCCTGCAGAAGTCTTGGATCTCGAAACTCGCGTCCGTTCCAGGACCACATTTTGGTTTGAGCAGATCACCGCCGAACATTCCACTTTCTCACCTCCTTTCGCTCTCTCTCACTCTCTCTCACTCCTTCTCTCTTCCGTCCCATTTCTTTGCTCTTGCGCTTTCATGCCAATTTCAATTTCAACTCCATCTCCAACTCCATTTCTCGACGTTCTCTACACCGTTGCTCGACAGAACAACACCTACCAACCCCTTCGCGCCCGCCCTGTCCCTTTTTTCAGACACGACGCCGACAGATCAGATCAGATTTAGATTCATTACTATTACTCCGTACAGCGTACGAGTTCTGTAGCTGCATTTGATTTACGAACTTCTCTCCCATCGCATTTAGTGCTTCCGTCCTTTCTTTCCTATCGACTTAATACACACACATCACCATGAGGACCTCATTTGCCTCACTGGCAACAGCCGCCCTGGGAGGTGCGCTCTTCGCCAAGTCTGTCGCGGCAGATCTACCACCCATCGTCATCAAGGTACACCACCACCTATCTACCCCCTCGTCCATGAATGGTCATGGACAATGGTTACATCATGCTAACATAATGTCCTTAGGGATCCCATTTCTTCTACGAGAATGGTACCGAATTTTTCATGAAGGGAATTGCATACCAACAGGATGTCAGCACCAACGGAACTACCACCACCGACGGTGCCTTCTTAGATCCCCTCGCCGACGAGGCCGGATGTACTCGTGATGTCCCTATCCTACAAGAGCTTGGTGTCAACGTTATCCGTGTCTACGCCATCAACACTACCCTCGACCACGCTCCTTGCATGAAGTTGCTCCAGGCCGCTGGCATCTACCTCATCCAGGATCTTTCCAATCCAAAGAACTCCATCGTTCGAACCACCCCAAAATGGAACACCGATTTGTTCGCAACCTACGCCGGTGTCATTGATACCCTGGCTCCTTACTCCAACGTGATGGGGTTCTTTGCCGGAAACGAGGTTTCTAACGACCAGACCAACACCGATGCAAGTGCATTCGTCAAGGCCGCTGTTCGTGACATGAAGGCATATATCAAGACCAAGAACTACAGAACCATTGGTGTTGGATATGCTACCAACGATGATGCTTCCATCCGTGACAACTTGGCTGCCTACTTCAACTGTGGTGATGCTTCCGACTCCATCGATTTCTGGGGATACAACATCTACTCTTGGTGTGGAGCTTCTTCCTTCACCAACTCTGGATATGATCAAAGAACCAAGGAATTCGAAAACTATAACGTCCCAGCATTCTTTGCCGAGTACGGATGCAACACCGTTCAACCCCACCCATTCACTGAGGTCGAGGCCATCTACGGTTCTAACATGACCAATGTATGGTCTGGTGGTATCATGTACATGTACTTCCAAGAAGCCAACGATTATGGCAAGTAATTCTTCATTGACCTTTCGAATATTTGCTGATTTTCTCTCCAGGTGTTGTTTCCCTCAGCGGAACCGTCGCCAGCAAGCTTCCAAAATTCTCCACCCTCCAAGCACAATTGGCAAAGGCAACCCCAAGCAACACCGCCTCAGCCGCATACGTCGTAAGCAACACCGTCGCCTCCGCCTGCCCAACCTCCGGAACCGCCTGGGCAGCATCCTCCAACCTCCCACCCATCGCCAACTCCGACGTCTGCACCTGCATGGTCTCCTCCCTCGGCTGCGTCGCCAACTCCGGACTCACCAGCAACCAAACCGCCACTCTCTTCTCCACAGTCTGTGGTCTTGACTCCAAAGCCTGTCTGGGAATAACCGCCAACGGTACCACTGGTGTCTATGGTGCTTACTCCATGTGCACTGGTTCTCAACAGTTGTCTTTTGCTATGGATCAGTATTATCAGAGCCAGAACAAGGCTTCAACTGCTTGTGACTTTGGAGGAAATGCTAAGGTTCAGAGTGCTTCTACTAGCTCTTCTTGCTCGGGGTTGATTAGTCAAGCTGGTACTGCTGGTACGGGAACTGTGACCACGGCTCCTACTGGAACTGGAAGTACTTCCTCTTCCAAGAGCTCTTCTTCTACCTCTAAGGCTGCTGCTGGGAACTTGAGTGTGCCAGCGTTCAATTTGGGCTTGTTGAGTATGAGTGCTTATGTTGTTGTTGCTGGGGCTGCTGGTATGGGAATGATTCTTTTGTAATTGTGAAATGCTACCTCGAGCGGTCTTTTTTTTTATTTTTTAGAAGGAATGTAGGATTTTTGTAAATTTTACCTTTTTAGATTTACCTAAACCTTGTATTGTCTTTGCACACAGCATCATGTTTCCTTTTTGTCATTTCTTTGCATTTTGTTTGGCGTTTTTTGCATTTTTGCCTTTTTGCATTTGATACTTCTCGTTTTACACGGTGGATGAGTGTACTTTTGGTTTTCTGTATGAGTGGGATATATCCTCCATGGCTAGCTAGCATCTTAAGCATTTTGGGAAAATACGTTGAGGTGGATTTATAGATGGGATGAATAGAAAATAGATTTAATATCTGACTTGTTGAAACTCCTGCTTGTCTAGTGATGTTGGTGACACTTGATGTGCTTCGATACGAAGACACATGAGAAGCGGGCTCATAAGAGGAGGGATGTTGCCTCGGCTTGTTTTGGTTGAATTAATGCTTCTCACGCTTTGTTCTGTGTAATAAAGGAATATTATTCCATTACTTGTCCATTGTGAACATGTATACACTTCGTCGTTTGGTTTCTTGATGCTTCCCCATCTCTTGTGATGCTAGTTTCCTTCTTACTCTTGAATTGGGATGTGAAAAACAGGATGGTAGTTTTTGAAAAATCGTGATGAGTCTTGAGAAAATCGTGCTTTTCTGACCTGGAAACTTGGAAGCTGTTCTCTGGGAACTAGAGAGTTTCGTTTCTTCTCCTTGTTCCTTTTCAGGTAATGGGATGTTAGATGTCCTTGGCATGAGGTGGGGTCCTCCTTTTCCTTTTCCTTTTTCGTTTTTGTTGTGTAAGGTTGGAAAGAGGCTGTTGGTGGGAAGTTGATATAGTGTTGTCGAGTTTAAATCTCTCCTCTATGCAATAATTCAACATAGATGAAATTGCCTAAAAAAATTCCTCTTAACATCATATCATTTCTTAAATCTTTTTTTTGTTGTGTTACTAGGTATGTAAAGCACGTCTTACCTTACATACTCTCACTATATTACTTTCCATATTCTAGAATACTTACCTTTGTCCTCCAGGTTACCGAGACCCGTTGGAAGAGTCTAGAACTACACAGTTTTAATTATTCTCAACTTTCTTAGATAATGAATATTATTGTTTGAGACTTACTTGGAAAAGCAGGTGCGCCTAGAGAAATGCCTGGTTCCCTAGAAGACAGCTAGGCAAAGTAGTAATGAGAGGTAAAACGATTGTTCAGAGTAAGTACACTTTGCATTATTGAATTATATCAGAAGAACTTGGATAATTGATTCAGGTGTATGTATCAGTTGAACAAATAAACCTTCTCACTGCTCTATTTGCTTCTCGTAATCTCGGTTAATGATTTTAATTCCCGTGAAATAATTCGTACAATAGATAATGTTAAAGAGAGAGGGGGGAAATGTAACTGTGGAAGAGAATCGTTTGTTTGATGGGAAAATTTCATAGGCATGGCAGACATATTATTGGCAGCGATATGTAGGGTGAGGATCATTTTTCGAGAGAAATAGGACACGTACAAGGAGAGGAATTAGAAAGAGACAACAATCTATTTGCGTTCTGTGAGACTCAGACCTCAGGGGATGACGCCCTTACAAGGGTACAATCTAACTAACTAACCTACTCTCCTTGAGTAAAGCCTTCTCATTCAACACGGGCTTCTCATAAAATACCCATATTCTCAAAGCAAACTAGTATCCCTCCAGACATTCGTAACTGAATGCCACTCAACGTGATTACCACTCAAATCCAATCCTTTCCAGGTCCCTAAAATGCCCTTTTTCCCATCCACGAGTTTCAAAACACCCCCTCCAAACTTCTTAATCTCCCGCTGAACCAAGTCCTTGTTTCTCAACTTCTCCTTATCCTCCGATTTTGTATCGAGTCTCACAGTCAGCTCCTCCAACTCAGCCTGCCATCCATCACTATAATGTAGGTCAAGCATGCCCATTTTGCTCACTGTTCTATACTCCTGCAACGAAGAAGCCAAAACACCTTTCGCGGCCTCATAACACTTGGGTGGACGAAGTACCTGTGGCCATAGCAATATATGTGAGGTTTGATATCGTAGAAAGAGACGTTTTGAATCCGAGCTTGCAGTTTGGTAGGCATTTTAGTGTGGGGAATGAGTGATGTTGCCAACGTCCAGAGCGGAGAATTTACTTCGTATTTGCTGAATCCGTAGAATGGTAAATCTAGGGTGTTATTTTAGTAAGTGTTTATATAATAATGTGAAGCATAATAACGAATGGGGACACCCCGCCCAAGTAAGGTAAATCGGAATTTCTAAAGCCCGAGAAATGGAAAGAGAAAGAACATACTATAATCACGACGAGTCTGTAAAGTATTCTGCTTTCTACATCTCACGCAACTTCCATAAAACTCATGCTCCCAATTCCAGACCGGTAGCTCCCTCCACTCCACATAAACCAACCGACAAGTTCTCAAAAGCGCCGTGTAAATTGTGCAACTCGATCGTTCACCCCCCAAATTCGTATTCCTCCTTGCTTTCAATTTTGCAATCAGTGCTTCTTCATTTGCTAGATGTTCGACTGGTTGCAAGATAAACTCAAAGATCTGGTTTCTAATCTCGGGGCAGATAATGCTGAAAAATGGTGAATTGTTTTGAGGGTCGCAATCTGACACTTTGAGTCTCCATAATTGTTTGGTTGGAGGGGAGATGATCAGAGTGTAGGCCTTCCACTTTCGGAAGCTTGTTAGGGAGATTGAAGAGTTCTGAATCTTGTAGTTCATCTGAGCGTAGGCGTTTTCGTCGGGACTCCATTTTCGTTGATGGGTGAAAGGTTGGTGTTTGGGACTGCGCAGGTTTTGTTGAAGAGGATGGCTTTTATAGAATCTCCGACTCGTTAGAAAGTAGTAGACGTTGCCAGTGACTTATTCGCTAGAATGGGAATCAGCCACCCTACATGTGGGGGATGACGTATTGAATTGAATTGACCAATGGTTCAGCCAAGGTCCTCTGATGATAGTGAATATATAGAAGAAATCTCTTAAATTATTTGAAACCGGGATTTGGCATGTGGTATTGCTATGCCTTGCATGCCCAGTAAGCCCTCGGTAATAGTTTGAGTAACAGCCTTGCCATCTATCATACTTAAAGTTTAGAACACATAAACAAGACTAACAAGCCATTTCTGCTTATCCTGTGCCATTCTGCTGAACTAACTTGATTGTCCAAGACTCTTAAGAAATGATAGCATGGACTCTTACCCCCAGGCGTCTTCTAAAACTGATATTTTGCAAACTCTCCTCACACAATTAACTAGTGTTTTACAAAGCAAGTCATAAATGATGTTAGAGTTGATAAATAAGCTATATATCAGACTAAATATTTGATTTACCTCGCCACCCAAACAACCTGACGTGAACGAGAGTCTGTCTCTCGTAATATTGACTACTTTTTGTCTGTTTTTGGCTGTTTCCAACGCCCTAGGCTCGCAAAACAGCGACATAGACATAGCATTCTTTTACTAAATGAAGATATACTATCTAATCAGACCAAATTATTGAGCTCTTTCTCTCTATAGAATAGGCTTGTCGGCTTTTGAAGAGAAAAAAGTTCAAGATTCTTTTTATATTAATAGTAAAACAAAATCTAAGCTTATATCCTTGCGCTATCAGAGTTTAGGGCCCATGCCCCATACCTTGACCGAGTTGGGTGATCGCAGTTCAGATAGCTAGCTACTACTACAGTAGGCACTGTACCATTTTCCCTCTCTCTGCTATAATATCTTTAATTATCTGAGAATCTTTGAAAATGAAAATATATTTCCCTCTGACTTGCTATAGAACAACACCATGTTCTTTTTACACATTTATATTTCCAGTCACTCTATTCCCAGGTCGCCAAGGAATAGCAAAAGCAACATGAGCAACTATTTACGAGTAAACCAGGAATAGCGAGAAACTCGGCAACTTAGGTAACATAACCTACAAATAGCAGCCTTATATTTCATTTTCTGGATCCTTCCGATATTCCGGTATAGAAACAACAATATCTGGCTTCTTCTCTCATGCACGTGTTAAAGTACTCAAGGAGAGAACAAAAGACTAGGGGCAAAAAGAAAAAATCTACTAGGCAATTCCAGAATCTTACAGCTTCGAACTTAGAAATGAGGCTACGTATGCTTCTTTATTCCAAACTCATTGTTATGATATCTTATAACTCCTGTTTCTATACTAGTAGTCTAATATCTCACCTCCTTATAATAACAAAAAAGGTTGCGGGGATAAGCTTCGTTGTTCCAACTGACGAGTACCGAGTGAGCCAACAAACACCACGGAACCCAAACATGAAATTTGAGGGCCAAATGTGAGTTACGAGAAAGCTATCAAATCTTGAGTAAGCTGTAAGTGACGAGTAACCTAAACAGCGCAATTTAGAGGCGGCAAATGGGAGGTTGTGAGAAGCTATCGAAGATCAAGAAAGCGATTTTAAACAGGAAGTAACTTAAGACACGATTCATAGGCAGGCACAGAAACCCCATATACCAAGGTCATCTCAGAGTCAGTCACAAAAAGGGTCTATTAAAAAGTCTAACCTTGAAGAAAATTATCAACAAAGAAGAAATGGAAAATCACAAAAGGGAAACAGGTATACAGTAAACCATCGTTCTTAGTAGACTCATCTTATCATATTTCTCATTCATCAAGTTGAGATTCCCTCTTCATCCTCCCAGTCAAATAATCCATCCCGCTCCACACGCCTGAAAACACCATGTTGTTGCTCAAAAATATGCATGCACAAAGGAAAACCCTTGGTGTTCCACCACCACAAAAATAAATGGTTATGTTATCCATCAAAAATAACACCTTTGAAAGTCCTGAATTACCCTCCAGTCCCATTCCCATCATATCGTATGAGCCCATGCCATCCCCCAACCCATCCATCACGTCACAAGATCTCCTTCAACTTCCTCTTCTGCTCAAAAGTCAAGGTCGTAGGGAATTTAACATTATATGTGATGACGAATTCTCCTCGTTCTGTTGGTTTCTTGGAAAGTGGCATTCCCCAACCTGGATATTTGTCTTTGGAACCAGGTTGTGTGGGTCCGGCTTTCTCGATTTGGATTTGTTTTCCGTCGATGGTGGTTACGGTTCGCTTCCAGCCTGTGAGAGCTTCTTTGAGATCGAGGTCAATGGTTTGGTGGATGTCGTCGCCTTCGCGGGTGTAGAGAGGGTGTTTTTTCTAGTCAAGTTAGTATACGGTCTGGAATGTATGGTAGGGTGTGATGAATTACCTCTTCGACGATGAAGTGCAGATCTTGTTGCCCGCCCTCTTCTTGATCTCCTACTCCCTTGAACTTGATCTTACTGCCCTTCTTCAATCCAGGCTTAATATCCATCTCTAGAATCTTATCTTGTACCGTCCGCTTTCCGGTCAGGTCGTCGAATGCCTTCCTCTTGATCTTCATCTTCTTATGCACACCCTTAAACAACTCCTCCAAAGTCAACGGGAGATCTCTCATCACAGTCGTGACCTCTGGAGTGGCGGCGCGATGTCTCGAAGCTGCCTCCGCAGCACCGAATTGTTGGGCTCTCGAGCGTCCACCACCACTATTCCTCGACTTGGGCATCTGGTCAAAAATATCCTCAAATCCTGCACCACCACCCATCCCCGCCTGTCCCCGTAAAAACTCTGAGAATATCGATTCAGGACTACTGAAACTAAATCCCCCACCACCTCCATCAGTCGAGAAACGGAAGTTCTGTCCTCCACCAGGCATTCCACCTGGCATACCTCCAAAATTCTCGAATCCACCCGGCATCCCACCTGGACTCCCTTGTGCATATGGATTCCCTCCTGCTCCGGGACCAGCACCGGGTTCTGGCTCTGCGTGGCCGCGAAGGAGGTATTCTAGTCCGTAGAGATCGTAGACTTTGCGTTTCGCGGGGTCCGAGAGGATTTCGTAGGCTTGGGATACGTCTTTGAATTTGTCTGCTGAGTCGGGTTTGTCTTTGTTTTTATCGGGGTGGTATTTTAATGCCATCTTGCTGTATGGATGTTAGTATATCACAGAGGGGAGGGGTAAGAGAGGGAGATGGGGACGTACTGGTATGCTTTTTTGATTCCATCTTGGGCTACGTCAGGCTTGAGACCCAAGACGTCGTAGAGTTTGGTCTCCTTCACCATGATGGCGATTGTTTGTTGTGTGAAAGAATCGCACTTGGCTACCGGTTGTTATCGGTAGTGGGATTTGGTGTTGTGATGTTCTACCGTGGTCGGTCGCGAATATAAAGATCCAAGCGACAAGACTTGGAGGCGTTGAGGTATTTGTGGTGAATTTAAAGAGTTTGTCGGATGTCGTCAAAGGCTTTATCTCATGTGGTGCAATGAGTTGGGAATGGTGAGTAAGGCCCTTGGTAAGGTGGGTGGGTGTACAATCACCACTTCGCGATCAGCTGTTGCTTGCGGAAGAGCAGGGCGAGATGCAGGAATGGGAAAATCGAACAATGGGTTTGTGTTTTTCCACAGTGGAATCAATTGTCCAATGAATCGAGTCTCTTTTCAATGCAGGTATTTTTTGGAAATCGAGAAGGAGAAGTATTTGTATGAACTTGCGACTGCATTGAAGAGTAAAGTAGAGTTGGTGGATCCTGGTACTCACCGAAGACCAAAAACCTGTCTGAGCTGAGGCGGTGACGTTTGGTGGGGAAACCAACCAAGGGCGGGGTCAGAAAACATCAAAGGTCGAACCTTCGAGAACCTTCGACTCTCGAAATATTCACGACTAACTGGTGGATGGAGATTCACCAGAAACTTCGAGTTTAATCAACTACTAAACAAAATCTAAACAAAATTCAAAATTGGAGAAAACCTTTTTATTTGGAAACAGATGGACTCGATGGAATTGTTTATCCTTGCGATCCTCGTATCCCACCCTGGTCCAAGACAGGCTCACCCCCAAGCAAAAGGCGGCACCGCTCTTTGAGCCACACCAACCGACTGCCGCTTTTTCAACATCGAATCCTCAATCTGTTCTGCCCGCCGAGTCTAAAACCATTGGAAACACGCTGTTTCGTTGTACACAGAAGTTCTAGAAGTTTCCTTCTGATCCTTCTGTCATCGCCTCTAATCCGAATGTAGAATAAAATCTGAGTGTGTTCAAATAATTTCAAAACATCACGACCACCAGGAATAGGGGGTCAAATACGTGCTGCATTAAAATGACCATGTGTATTAACTGGTAAGAGAAACGTGCTTTCCTCTGCGCGCCCTTTTCTCATTCTCCAAGTAGATCTCAGAGATATTGTTCCAGGTTGCTTGGGAAATTTGAGAATTTGACTTCCAATTCTTCTAACCTCCTCGTCTAATTAACCTAGCCTGTTTCGCGCACTCGAAAGATAGCTAGGTGTTCTTCAGAACAATGCCTACTTCTCTTACAATATACCCCCCTAATTCGCCATATAACAATTTACAATATTAATGATACAACCACTCTAACCAATAAGCTCTTACACACTACCGGTACCCCTACAATAATACAACCCTTTCCTCGCCAAACTTACAAAGCACCTCCCACCATCTTAACAATCCACATAGCAACCCTCACCTGAATCCCCACTCGTCTCTCCACCTTCGTAAAATCATCTAATCCAATATCGCCAGCGTATTCTTGCAACCCATCTCTCTCCTCCCTCAATCGTCCCTTCAACCCAGGATCAGAAGTAACTATACATGTTCCTACCTCCAAGTCCAGGCCGTAGGAGCGTTTGGTGTAGTTTGAAGATCCCACAATTGTAATAGATGGCTCAGGAGTAGATACCTCAGAAGGAAGCGAAATCCAAAGTCCTTTCGCATGATACGTCCACCCCTCCTTCTCCCCCACCGTCCCTCGTCTCCATTCCTTTAGTGTTATACTATCCGCCCTAGACGGACGATGTCTCGCAGCAGCTTCAAGAAACCGCCGAGATAAAAGTGTATAAGCAGCTGGTAGTAAACCACTCACGCCTTTCGAGCCATAGAATCCGTTTGCCCAAGGACTAGCGGTGATGACAATGTTCTTGTTTGAGGATGTGGAGAGGAGCAGGTTACTAAGCAGCGGAGAGGGATTAAAGTATCCGGCTGTGAAGGTCCAACTACTTTCTTTGAAGGCGGGGAGGGAGAGAGTTTGAAGAAGGGAGGTGATGAGGGGGAGTTCAGTTGAGGTGTCGGGTTTTAGGAGGGGTGTGAATTGGGCTAGGGGGTAGACTGTTGTGTTTGTTGAGGGGGTACGAGTTGGAGAGCTTGAAGGAGGGAGGAGGAGGGGTGTGAGTGCCTTTGTGGCGCTGGTGATGTAGTTTTTGGGTGAAATGAGGGGAGAAGGGGCGAGGTTTGAGGATGGCCATTCTAGGGTGTATCCAGCCGGGTTTTGTTGGTCGGGTGTTACCAGAAAACTGAGTTTTGAAACTGTGTCGTGGATTGTGGAGAAGTATTGGGTGATTTCTTTGGAAGAGAATACGTGATACCGATCTTGTCGATTTGTGAAGTAGTCTTCTGATAGGTTTGCTCTGTGGTAAATTATTAGCATCTACTGTGTTTCGTGGGAGAAAATGAAAATACCCAGAAATAATTATCTCATCATCCGTCCCGTAAAGCTTCATATGTTGTAATCCCCATCCCTCATTAATCCTCTTAGGAATATACTTCTTTCTCAGCCCCGTCAAATTCGGTGTATGATACATCCGAACTTCCACTCTCTCCCATCCAAATTCCGACACCAATGGCGCAAGTAAAGAAGCGCATGAAGCAGCTGGCGATTCCCTCGTCCCTCTCAAAGCATCTGTCAAAATGCTAAGTTTCAAATCCGGTGTGGCTCTCAAAGCTTGTTGGAGTGTGGAAATCTGACAAGGGAATCAACATTGTTCACGCAGGAGAAGGTATGATTTGGAATTGGTATTACAAGTTCATGTTCTGTTTTGCCTATGTACAAAGTGCTTAGGAAAATACGTTTTTCTGCTGATAGTATCTTGGTCTATTCCTTCCCATAATCTCATCAGCAAATCTGCTCTCCTTCCAAGTTTATTTTATAGATGTGTGTATCCGACCTTTAGAGTTTCGTAGAATTCGGCAGGGGAACGTAGGATTGTAATTTGGGAGCCCTGTACTTCGAAGGAGGGCGCGAGTTTATCGAGTTCGTTGGTGAAGGTTCCGAGCATTGAAGCGGTTGGTGAGGTATTACTGGGAGTGTTTGCGAAGGAGGAACTGGATGATGAGAAGCGTCGGGGTTTAGCTTGGCTCATTCGTGGCCGGCAGACTTGGAGTCTTCGAAGGGGGGGCAAACTGCCTCTTGTGAGATTCCGAATTATCATGTCAGCTTCTAGTTGTTAGCAGAAATTTTGTTGCTGGTTGAAATGATGGCATTGTGAAAGTTGGCGGAGCTTCCTCCCCAGCTTGTAGATGACGCTAACCCGGACTCGGCAGAACCCGATCCGTTGTTCAACCTCAATTACCATTTCCAAAAAACGCCAGAAGCCATTGACCACCACAGAAGATGTCTACGCCTATGAGAACACTGCGCAACTTGCGCAAAACTGGTCTCAAGGTATGCTAATTCACTTCGAGCGTATGGGAGCTTAGCTAACTTGTCGCGCGCAGGATGCCCTTCATCAAATGCAGGTATGTTTGGAACGCCCCTCCACGACTTCGAACGAACCGCCACGCTGACCATCGACCCTTTCTTTTAGCACCAAGGTACTTCTATAAACCGACTCTCGAATATGGCTAGGACTTACGATGGGAATAGGTGATACCAAATGGGGTACCTTGATCGGCAAAGATAGATTCGGCAACAAGTACTTTGAGAACTTGCAAGACGAATTACCACGTTAGCCTTACTCCCTCTCTGCGAAATCAAGCGCTCACGAAA
Source organism: Calycina herbarum (assembly GCA_001414485.1). Taxonomy (NCBI): domain Eukaryota; kingdom Fungi; phylum Ascomycota; class Leotiomycetes; order Helotiales; family Pezizellaceae; genus Calycina; species Calycina herbarum. Next base: position 2,089 of record LLEY01000042.1, on the reverse strand, counting down.
TATACAGTACGGACAAGATGGGTTGATTACAAGGAATACATGTTCTCACCGTAAGAACCCACTATTGCACAATCGGGAATGAAATTGCGGGACTCACAACCAAGCAGATGCCAAATCGAGCCCGGATGGCACGCCTGGATGTCATACGTGGTTGATAAGCCACCGACTCTTGATCCGCTATTGCAGACTCAAGTTCGCCCTTGGGAATTGAAGGAGCATCGTCCAAATCAGACTATGAGTCGTGCTGCTTACAAGCCTTACAATACGTAAGTTTGGGGAATTGATTGGTTTTTGGATTTCAGAGACTAATTTATAACGCAGTGTTAAGCCAAAACTTTCTGCTTGGACTCCGATTACTGCGACGAGACAATGAGAATGGAGATTGGTATGGGTATGATAGAGGGTCGAGATTGTACATATCGTTTGAGCAATGGAGTTTTTTGCACATGCATTTCTAGAATATTCCTGGGAGACGATTCATTTTGGGGTTGTCTGCAATTGTGTTCATTTCTATGCCGTGAAGGTATGAAGGGGGAGTGACATGTTGTAAATGGATTCATCGTTTGCGTCCCTGCTGTCTGTAAGGGTCAACCTTTGTGACATGTCTCCTTAAGCATGTGAAGCCTCGTACCGAAGTCCTTCTTGTTGTGCTGGATAAACCCTCTTCGCCGGAAGGCATCACAAGTAACAGTGTCAGGATCATAAAATCATGAGCTGTCACTTACCTCGGAATGATACCATTTGAAACACCCAAAGTATTTAAGGTCTTATCCTCAGCACGGCAGATCTCTTCCCAAGCAATAATGAAAGATAGTGGGGTATTATCAACACTAATTATCGAGGATTACCGGGAAAGTTATACTCAGAAGAGTATATGTAGTAGCAGTGTAGAACAGAATATTGTTTCGAGTACACCTTGTCGTTGAAGGATATTCTATGCGTGTGGAGGTCAGAAATTACCGTCCAACACGGGTTTGCTGTGGAATTCGTACTGTGAATCGATTTTGGTGCTTTTGGGTCTCAATGATAGACCTTCAAGTACATTTCCTTTCATGGTGAGTTTCTTTCTGATTTTGTTAGCTTTCCTAAAACTGTGCTGTGCTTTAGGTTCTAATAGTGCAGATCAATAATCCATAGCATGTCTCAATAACTTGCTTGATTGGCTCCCCGTTTGGCGGAAGAAATAAGCTTCTTGTCAGCAGATTACCAGAAACCGTTCAAACCTAGATCGAATATCATAATCCCCTTGCTAGATAGTGAACCAAGTAATCAGAGTGCTGTGACCAACGGTCAAGAATCCGTATTTAAACCAGAGAAAACTCCAGTCTCCGGGTCAAAGCCACGGACAACCTATCTTCGTAAACAAAGAACTTAACAATTTATTCCTCCATTTAATCGTATTCCTCGTCATCCGTGTATTCATCGTCGTAGTCGGATTCCTCCTCGTCATATTCATCGTCGTCCTTGATCTCCAAGACACGACCAGGCTCAACTTTCTAGGTCCAAACTTCATCCGCCTCCTCGTATTGGTGCTTTCTCTCCGAGGGCATATAAAGATTGTAAAAAGTAGAATGATTCAAGGACTTCATAAGACCAAAATATCGCTTTTAAGTGCTTGAGGTGGATTGAGGGGAGAGGGGAGTTGATCATCGTTCTCAATCGTTTGCAGACGCAATTTGCCAATCTGCCTTGTGCGCAGGTGAGAGGGGAGCACATATAAAGCCAAGAAAATCGCAATTAGCCTTAGAGTTTTGGAATCTTGGAGCGAGAGTACATACCGTAGATCAAAGATAACATTCTCAATGCCTCGAATGAAGCTACTGTAAGATTTCTCGAAAAATTTGACATTGTTTTTGTCAATAATAAACGAGGTCTTTTGAAAAAGGGTGGCGAGGACTCTCTTTCTCAGCTCATTCTTTGCTGGGAGACAGGCAACAAGACGATAAAGCTCCAGAAGAGCGGTGGAAATAGTGGCGGGACCGGGAAACAGGGCGAGATAGGCGTTCATGATTTCCATGAACAATTCAAATGCCATAAAGATTGGGCAATAGTACGGGCCATTGTGAGGGAAGGGGGGGGGGGGGGGGGG